>JASSRY010000271.1:1160-16482 GCA_032466555.1 Tinamus major | reverse complement strand
TTCACAGAGGTGTTCCTGAAATGGTTTTTATTTCATAGCTTTATAATTCTCTCTACAAACATCTGTCTGATTCTCATCCCCCTATCCAAAAAAAAGAAAAAAATTCAAAGCCTTCCCAGAAAGGTTAGTAAAATAAAGGAAGCAAAGAGATTCTAAACATCCTATATTCAAAAACACTAAAACTTCTATTCAAACTTAACTTACAGCATATTTCTTAGACATTGCAACATAAAAAAATCCTTTTCCTTTCTCCTAACCAAGTCCCCCCCAAATACTCCATAGGGAGTTTGGAAAACCAGAGTTACACTAAGCAGAATCTCACATTGCCTTAAACGAGGTTAATACAGCTGCACAGTCCTCTGCCAGGAATCCCTCTCCATGGGCTGCAGAGCAGCTGCTTCACTCAGAAATTCCACTCAGGATTTGTAACTTCTAATATGAGGTTCATGTGACAGGCAGGAGCAAAGAACTGATTCAAGGAGGGCTCAAAGCTATTTAATGAGAGAGTAACTCCTATGAAAACTTCTTTCCATCTTTTTTGAGAATATTGAGATTCAATTTAGTTGAAACATAATATCATCTTAGACTAGTTATAACTTCCCAGATTTTGGCTAGAGAGAATAAAAAATGACATCAGCAAACCAATCCCTGATGAGAAGGATGAGTCACATTTCGTCTGTTTTCACTTAATTTTTTTTCTTTTTACATTTATGGAGTTAAAAGAGAAAAAAAAAAAAAGAAGGCAGCAACCCACAGACAGCCACTGCAACTGGAAAATTAGAAGAAGTCCAAATATGAGGTACTGACTCACTGGCGAGGTATTCTCGACTGCAAGAAAGTCTTGAGGAAATAATGGTATCCTTTGTAATCTGCAAAAATAATGATACAAACCTTGTGAAAAGACATCCAGCTTATTTCTCAAATTCAACGTGTGCTCTACTACTAGTTCATAAAAGGAATTGTCCTTATTTTGCATTAACTGGGCAGGTATATCTTGTTATGTAAAAGGAAGAAAGTGTAAGAAAACAAAAAATGAGAGAAAAAATGAACAAGAGAGAACATTACAGCATGCTTCCTATTTTTCCAATTGTTTTCTATAAACATCCAGTGAAAGAGTAAAGCATTATGATTTAGTTTAAGAATAAAATAAAATAAAATAAAACAGAAGAAAATATGGTATTGATAACAGCTAAAAACAAGACATGAAAAATTGCGGGATGGGGAGGTCAGGGAGGAAACAGAAACAACATATCTTCTCTTTTTTGGCATCAGTTTATTTCCTTAAAATAGTTGGGTAAAGAAAAATGTAATCTGAACTTTCCCACAGACAGCAGAGCTTTCCTCTAAAAAGGAAAGGTTATCTTATTTTGAAAATTGTTGGATGTGTCCAGATAAGCCTGTCAATGCAAAAGGTACCACAACATCTCAAAGGAAAAACAGTCATTCTTAGTGAAGCAAAAGGTTTCTGGGATTTCTTACCATCACGTCAGGCAAAACGACAGGAACACGTTGCTTGAACATGCACTATGCAAGAGAGAAAACTATTGAGAGAAAACATTTAGGTGGACCCTCCTCAAGTTTGTTTACGCTCCTTTAATGTCTGTTTTAAAAGATGGTCTACCTCCCTTCAAACTCTGAGCAAGTTTGATAAAACTACCAAGTTGGAGGCACAGTAAATTTTTACCTACTCAGAATTAGTTTTGTAAACAGCTGGCCTATCTGGGCCTATTCTGTAAATTGCCTTTATAATACCACATACTTCATACTCTAATTTTCATGCTTTTGTGCTCATCTTAGGGCAAGAGTAAGGGTATCATGGCTCCCCCCCAACACTCACACATGCCTCGTAAGCAGGCAAGGATGCCCCCAACCTGATAAGTCAAAGCAGGCTAACTCCAACTATCCAACTCCAGCTCTTCTTCTTGGAATTGATGGAAATGGTTTTGATCTTAAAATAAAGACTATGTCATGAAACTATACTTCCAATGAAAGACTGTCCGCAACATATATAGATGCAAAATTTTGACTGCCTGATGGAATTTCTTTGCATCTATGCTCAGAGAAGAGGTCCCTCTTTGTATCTGCAGTCATACATAATAAAAGGAGACAGTTGTGTGGCACAAAAAAAAAAAAAACTTGAAATATTTTGCTTCCCTAGTAGACAGCAAGCTGATTCCCTGGAAGACTGTATTGGGCTAGTTCAAAAAGCATTTGTGGGACTTAAACAGTGTCATTTAAAACATGGCTTGAGGCCAACACGAACCTGTCAGCTTTCATCCTTAGGACTGGCAGCTATGTTTTTAAGTTTACAGAAAGGAGAAAACTGTCTATTACAATTACTAGTAGATGGGCTGCCAAAAATGTGATCATACAGCTATTGAGATGTGGAAATCCACATAACGGAGGAGAAACAATATCAGGGATGATTCATCTTTCTCCGTATGAAGCATTTTTAAGCTCTTTAGCCTTCAGCTGCACTTACTGAGGCCTGCATATTCGACATTTTGTTCCAACTAAGTTGGAGAAGGCAGAGCGGAATCTGGTACATTTTATGTAACTGCTCTCAGGCTTTGGAATGCCCATACCATTTTAATTAAAGATGAGTAGCTCTCAGACCACATCAGGACACCAAGAAAGACTGAGTTCAAAAGGTGAAAAACATTATTTTTAGTTCCCATCACATTTTCCCAGGGACTAGCTATGAATATTTGATCCATCTCTCTAAATGTGAGAATTTTGTGAAGCACTAGTAGATTTTTCTGAGGAATTATATTTTTTAAATTCAACATATATTCTGTGCAGAGCAGGATTCCCCATGAGGAACTCCTTCATCGCTGATAACTTTGAAATTCTGAGCAATATTTTTCAAACCAACATAGTGTAGACAGAAGGTATTCAAGTTGATTTTCAGCTTTCTGCAGCAGGTCTCTACATCCTGACTGTTAATAATTTCTTAAATCACTTTCAAGCTACAACCTATATGGATCACTATCGTCCTGTTGATTTTTAAGAAGCATCCAACTTTAACTGCTGCTTTCAACTCAAAGATGACTATTTGGTGTTAGCTGTTACCTTTTAACAGCTCAAACATAAACTAGCTTAGAAATGAATGCTCACGCAGAGCTGGGAGGGTAAACTGACTTATAAATGACCAAATCCACTGCAGCACCAGTTTTAGAACAGTCTGCTGTTCTAAAAAACTAACAAACACAGGGCAAATTAACAGAACTTCCTAAGAGGAAAATTAAGTTGTCTGATACTTTAAGTTACAAACTGTTTATATATACATATTTCTTTCCTTTAAGTACAAAAAACAGGTTGAAAGTTTCTTCCCTGAAGTTTAAGATTCAGTAATGAAAATCAATATTTGAAAAGAAATTCACAACTCTGACCTCAAATGGTGTCATTCTCATGACATCATATATTTATTTCCTGTTACTTGGAACCAAAAAGCACTTAAATACTGTTTTGAATACCACCTGAAATTCGGTGCAGCATTAATATAATCAGAGAATTAAGTAGAGCAAGGCATTGCTACAACATCAGAGTAATTTCAGCTTGTGCCCAGGTTTTCTTTTTTAGGATCAGAGGGTAATTCACTCCAGCTCAAAGCAGGGTCAACTATACAGTTAAGCAGCCTGGTTCAAAGCCCACAGAAGTCATCCAGAAGTTTTCCATGACTTCAGAGACATAGGATCAAAGTGCAGACATCCAAATTAAAAGATCTAGAACAACTTCATCCCCATTTTATATCCAAATAAGCAATAAAATATAAATTCTTTATGATTTAATATTTTACTCATGGTTGTTGTGCTTTCCTTGACATTAAATGGAGATACTTCGCATTTAATCCAAAATTCAAATACTATCATATGAGGTTTTGATGTTAAATTGGGGGGGGATGGGAGCCAGGAATGAACTTATGCCAGCTGCAGAATATAAAGTAAGGCATATGGAAATTTCAAGTAATTCATCAACATCTCAAAATTTCTTTCTTTTTTTTTTTTTTTAAACAAAACAGTAGTTCCGCATAGCAACTCTGGAATGGTAACTAGCACAGCTACTTAATATGTTGAAGTTTCCTATTCAATCAAAGTAATTTACTTTCTTCAGTGCAGAGTCCAAAATTGTTGAGGAACTAAATCATATAATGCTGCTTCTTTGTTTTCATTTCAGAAAATTAGACGAAAACTAGTTCATCTGTGTCAAAGATTTTCTTTCCACCTCAGGAAAGATTTTTCGAGTTTCACTCTAGTTAATAAAGACCTCACAAATTGACTTCACATTCCAGATTTACATGTTTTATTTTTGGGGTGCCATGGTTTTCTAGGAAGTCTGATTGCCCTGGCTTCTGAGGATTAAACTCAAAGACAATGACCAGTGAACAGACACATTCATTTCAGTGTACAGAAATTCCATTATTGAGTACCATATGTTTTTACAATGACATGGATTAGCAGGTTTCATTTCCCAAAATAGTTGCATCTGTCATCATTTATGCTCCTACCAAATAAGTCTGGTATTTCCGAGTGGTTATGCTCCTCCACAACTATGCTCAAATGAAGGAAAATGAAGAAGAAACAGAGCAGGAATGAAGAACTGTGTTATGAATATTTGAAAATGACCTCAAACATAAAAGCACAAAGTTTCCTAAAAATAGTCTTTGTTTTTCTTTTTCAGTTTTCTGAGGAACCAAAGCTCATTCACTTTGTCCAATAATTTTTTTCCATAAATCAATATGTGTACTTTTTGCAGTCAACTCTCCATTTGATGTCAATTCTTAAGAATTATAATTCTAGCTTGCAACTTAATATAAGCCAAAGCAAATAAATTAGAAGAGACACTTTCATAAGTTGCTTATGTTAAAATGCAAGTAGAAAAGTTTAAACTCACACTGGCAGTTATATTTCACAGCTTAACTAATGAAGCAGTTTTGCTAAGTTAACATGAACAAGACAAGAAAATACATATAAACTTCTCTAACAGGCAAGTTAGATGGACAGGCAAGCCTGTCAGACAATTATTGCCATTGTGCACCAGTTACAAGCCCAAAAAGCATGGATATCTTTGTCTAGAATATATAATGAATAACAATGCATTTGGGAAAAACAAGAGTTATTACAACTATTACTATTACAATTTTACAGCCCCATGAACATAGCTGCTCTCCAGGATGAGGCAGCACTAGTGCCACTGCTATAAGTAGAACTAGCAATCAGCAAAAAATCAATGGAGCTACCAATCTGAAAAATCAACATGACCATCGGAAAGAAATCCATTAGGGCCAAATGTTTCGCATAAAATCAAATCGTTCTGGTGCTCATTTCCCTTAAAAAGGAGCGAGATACAACTCAACAGAATGTATTATCCATAACACTGGAATTACTTTATTTTTCTAGTCTTGAGTCTAAAAAAGCATTTGAAAAACAGACTAAGTGCAGATCTTAAGGCATTAATGATATCTCTCCATCAATTTAATCAGTGGCAGTAAAATATTCAGATTTCATTCACATCAAATGCTCTACTTTGCTTAAAAATATGTGCTGAGCCATTTCAGTACTCAATGAACTGCTTTTATTTTGTGGTACACTAAGAAAGAAACTTCGGTTCTGCAGAGTGCTGAATTCTGTACAAACTCCAGTGCTGCTGCACGTCCTGGCTTTAAGCTCTGATAAAAAGAAGCCAAGGTAGTTTAATGCTGTTTTTAAATCCATAAGACTTCCTAAACATAGACTTTACTAAATTTGGCCCATCATGAACAAATCCAAAATTGCAGCTTATAGTCCCTTATGCAGCAATACAGCACACCATAGTAAAATTATATGTTAAATATGATACAACAGCTTTTTGTTTCTACAAAAAGGAACTTACATATTAAAAAAAAAAAAAAAAAAAAAAAAAAAAAAAAAAAAAAAAAAGCTCATGTCCAATTGAAATACCAAAGGATCCATTGTCATCTGATAATCTTTAGGGAACTATGTCCAAAGAGCCTGGAGACTTTTTAGGCAGCTCTGGTTAAGAGCTAACAGTGATGTGGAAAGATGAAGTAGGAGGTATAGGAAGACAAACCATAGCAAAGTGTTTTCTGTCCAACAGTCAGGTTTGGCTGCAAACACAGGAGAGGCTGCTAAGAGGTACCAGGGTAGACACAGAACAAGCTGAGGAGTCTACAGAGTTTTTTCAGTACACTGCCTTTTTTATTTACTGTGATGTTTGAATTTTTTTTTTTATAGAAATGTTATAATTTTGACCTTGATTTGAATAGTGACTGCCATTCATGTGCATCTAACTAGCAGTTATATCATTCCAGACAAGGCTAGTCATTGCTGGCCAGATGATTCATTGTCGATCAGCAAGTTTTCCATTGTATAACATGAAAACACAGTTAAAAAAAAAAAAAAAAAAAAAAAAAAAGAGGAAAGGAAGATGTACATTTGCTTATTACAATGTTAAGAATGTTAAGTAACTAAGAAATGCAAATTTTAAAAATAACAACAACAAAAAAAATCAGCTTGATCTACACCTGTTCATGCTTTGCCTGTACTCAGAAAAATAAAATTCATTTTCCAGTTATCAACCTGACATATTTTATAAGCATTAAATTTGATCAAAAAAAAAAAAGGAAATCTGAAGGTTAACCATCTTGGACAGCATCTCTTTAATCCCCATTTTGCAAGCATACTGCCAAACCAGAATTCTCCATTCACGAAAGTAATTCACTCTGTATATATATATGCAAGTGAAGTATCAGAACAGGGCATCCTAAGACGGAAACGGTTGCATCTTTCAGATCCCTTAACCATGCCTAAGACCATGACAGCCTTAGCAGCCACAAAATTCCACATCTGTACCAAAAAACACTCTTCAGATAGGAGAAATATATATATATATATATATATATATAATTTTTAGAATTGCTCGTGCCTTACCCTGAGATTTCTGAAATAAGACTTTGTAGTTATTCAAACCAAGGTCCTGCGCCTCCTAGGAACCAAACAACCATCAAAATGAATTTAGACAACCTATCAAGCCATGTAGAGTCACAATGTCAAAAGTGTCAAAAGCAAGATTAAGTTTCAGAATGAAATTTCAGTTATTTCAGAATTCCAAGTTATTTTACTGAACACTAAAGATGTAAACCTTTGATCCAATCAGCTGGCCTTCTACTGCTCTACAACTGATGATTTCTCTAGATTCGCTGATGAAATATTGCAATATTTCATTTATCAGTGATATGATAAGAGAGAGGAAAGAAAATAGATTCTTTTTTTAAAAAAAATTTCCAAATAACTTAAACAGCCATTGTTTCTTAGAATTGCAAATTGCTTGCAAGTACATTCCTCAGGAAAACTCTCTTTACTCACTTTCCTCCAGGAGTAGCTAAAGGTATAACAAATACAGGAGTGGCAAATTCCAGAGAAACTTCAAATAGATTATTCTATTTAATCATATTTACCATAAGATGGCACTAATCCTTCCTTGCGGCCACATATTTTTAAGCTATATTTGGATACTCAAAAGTGCAGGCAGCTTGCAGGGAGCACTATCTCCTGATTTTTAATTTAAAGTGATTTTGGAACTTGACTGTTTCCATACACACGCAGATAGATTCTGACATAAGCCTGAAAAAAAAAAGTCTTATTTCAAAAATAAATAATTTTTCAGGCATGTCTTCACTGGGAAATGTCAGCATAATCCAGGAGTAGAATTCTGACACTAAGGAAGGCAAAAATAGTATTTCCATCCAAAATGCCCCCAGTTTCCATTCCACTGAGATCTAGCAAGAGTTAATAACGATTCCATTTCGCTAAAGTCCACTCACAACTTCAAAAACAAATATAGGGTTATGGTAGAAAGCAAAACACTGAATCAGTATTTTATCATTAAGGCAATACTAAACCATCATCAATGATTTCTTCCTCAATTTCACAACAGGATGAGAAATAAACATAAAGCTCTATCAGAAAAATATGTTCCCAGAAACTTGCTTGCAGACTTGTCTTCTAAAGAGCGATTGCTTTTTCTAAACCTTGGAAAAATGGGAAAATAAAATCTATCAAAATTAGAAATCAAGACCTTTATTGACTCTCACTGCTATACTCTGAATAAAATCTGTAGAAGGAGCAGTGCAATGTTGGGTCTAGAACTACTTTCTGCTCTAATGGGAGTCAAAAAATACACATCTAAACAGTAAACTTTTTGCAGCCAAATAAAGATGACTTACTTATTTGACTGCCAGGAAATGCATACATACAGTATATAAATAACACTAAGATTTGGCTAACTGGGTTAAATTGCATGCTATACGTAGCAGACAGCAAAAATTACGCTAATACAATTGTTCTTCCAGGATATCCAACATGGCAGATTAATACTACTTTCCTTCAAATCAGGGGCCTGTTTTGCTGTACATCCTTCTTCCAAGAGATGCTGCTGCAGGTCAAAGCTGAGTTAAGGAAGAATTCAAAGGGGCAACCCAGCCAGCCAGCAAGCTCTCAGAAAATCACTAAGATTTACAGAGAACAGTTGTTCTCCCTCACCCACTTTAATTTACAAACATCTCCTAGGGAACCGTTGTGCAGTTCTTTCTTAATGCCTCATGTTCAAAGGAACAATTTCAGGAAAAGAGAAGCAAAGATAAGGTCCAGCCCTGGAAAAGATGCACAGACACAGTCTGCTAAAGACAGACATCTTTATTTCTGTGTGAGAATAAGCAGCATAAAAATTTTATGTCAGTGAAATTACAAAGGCTGCTCTTCAAGTCTTCAAAAGGCAGTTTGCTGCAAAATATACTACCTGGCCCTAAATCCCACTTCTGCAGGGAAAGAAAAGCTCCCCTTCTTCTAGTGCCCTCAGGCTCAAAGTCAGGCCTTTTCTTACCCACTTTCTCTTACAGAGAGCACCAGCTCATAAAAATCAAATATTTTATACTGCAGCTGATACTTCTAGACACTGTTACAGGAGAAATCTCTGCTGATTTCCTCCTCATGTTGAGCATGACAGCCTTCTAAAATTTTCTCCAAAGCCAAAATACTTGCTGACTTGTTATCCCTAAAATACAGCAAGTTATTTGGAAAAGATGAGGATATTCGCAATAAGACTAATGATTTTTTTTTCATTCCCTGAATAGTAAACACATACCTTTGAAACAGTATGAAAATGATAACTGTAATCATAAAGTTGAGTTATCTATTCAGCTCACACAAAAAACTACCGCAAAGTAAACGGTTCTTTCATGAGTTCCTCAAATTACAACAAAACACATGTAATGAGAGGACACATTAGCTCCGAGAAAGCCATTTTCTCCCTTAGCCACTAAAGCCATGATTACGGAACATATTAAGATACATTCCTTTGTAAGTATGCGTTTTCCTGCTCATATATAGTTCTTGTTTTAAGCACAGAAATAGTGAGAAAGAAAAAACAAAGCAAAACAAAAACAAACAAAAAAAAACCCACACAAGAATTGTGAACTTCTACATGAAAATACAAGTGCTATGTCCATATACAGGCACACTATATATAATATTCAAATAAAGTTCTCTACATCAGGTCTTTTAACATGCAATATGCTACTTAGATTTACAACTTAGCCTCACATCCTCAGAACACCAACTCAGACCATCACTTCTTAACCTTATTTTGTAAATGTTAATACACTGCTAGATCTGTCTATAATAGTATTGCATGGCTATATCTACTAAAGGGTTAAGCCTGAGGGAGCAGTAAATAGTTTAAAAATCAGAAAGTCTTTATAGTGTGCTACACATGTGGCAAGGGCTCTTCAAATTGCTTCCAGATAGCACTTTTTTCTTTTCTTTTCTTTTTTTTTTTTTTTTAATAATTCCTTTACAGAAGCAAGTCCTATTCTGCATGTTCTTTACTTCAGTGTAGCTTTAGATGAAAATCGCCTCAGAAGCAACAAGGCTACCATTGCCCCAACTGTTTTAAAAAAATGTCAATGCAACAGGTTGAAATGGAGCATTAAGGAGTTCTGTGTAGGAATTCTGGAATTATAGCACTCAGTTTTAGTTTTTTGGGAACTGCCTATTTTTATTTCCATCTGCTATTTTTTGATTTTTCCTGTCAATGGGCTAATCAGACTTGGACAAGAAGTGAAGCACTTAGACTAACACTGCCCGTAAACAAAAATAAAAAGCAGCACTGTGAGGTGCTCAGAAGTGAAGAATATCAACAGAGAACATGGCAGGCAAAAGCTAAGAAATTTTTGTTGTAGTTGTTCTTATTAAGATTCCCTTATTATTATGTTACTTGTGTCTAAATGATTGATTTTTCCTACTTTTCACACAAAGAAATATTCCAGATCTGCATGATAGTCTTATTTTCACTTCTACCACAAGTCATGTGGAATATTTAAACCTTGTAAGAATTTTAGTTGGTGTTACCACAGTGGTAACACATCACATTTCTGTACAATAATCTAGAACTACCACTGAAATCTGGCAGAAGAATACTCACAACATTAATTTCCTTTCATATAGTTTCCACTACACACCCATTTTTTTCTATTTTACCTGCTCTGCTAAAGCATCATGCAGCTTTTTTATAGACTGAGGGAAAAGCAAATTCTTCTCAACTGTAGAGAACAAATCAAAATATCAGCTACAACGAGATGCCAGGCCGTGGAAAAATCTGCAACTACTACCCATATGGGTTTTCAATACATTACAAAGGCATATTATTTGCAGTTTTTGACAATATTGTGGAGCCTCATTATCATTTCAGTCCCACATTAAATCTAGGAATGTGGGAGATCCAGTTATTCTTACGTGTGGTGCACAGAGGCTACATTGCTGTTACTTCAGGAGCTCCACACATAAAAGAAAGTGGAGTCAGAAACAATAGACACCTATGTCATCCCTTAATGTTAACTCCTAATAAGATCCAACATAATCTTGTGTTCATCACTGTGATTCTCTAGGTAGATTTAGATTCTTAAACACATTGTTATATATTTCAAAGCCCAGTGCTCTCAGAAACCCCAAAAAAGCAGCATTCCTGTTTTGCTAGTCATTACACAAACACATATGCAGCTACAATGCCTTTCCCAAACACTCAAACACCATGGGAAGTTTTCAAAGACAAAAATGGGAGCTCAGTGCTCAGTTACAGAGAAGTGTGAATGGGAACACCTCACTATACAGCTGGGAAGATCTTCCTCATAACGCTCAATGAAATTCAGAAAGGCTTTGGAAATAAAGCAGAAGACATCCATTTCCAAAAAATGCACCTTTTCAGAATAAAATTTCAAAAATAAAAACTGATTTCCATCACTTTTTATAGGACTTTTCCATAAAGTATTATGTCAGACAACTGAAAATACATGTTTTACAGGCTAAAGTAATAAGGAGAAATATTTTTGTTGTTGTTTTTAAGATAGTGAAGTTGCTTTTGTGCCTATCCATTTATTGGCTGATTTTAAACTCAAGTTTCTTCTCTTTCATAAGCCTTGTTCTGCTCTGCTACAGAACTTAATGAAGAGTCCAAACTACCTGATGAGAATCACAGCTAAGGAAAACACATCTGCACACTGTGGAAAGACATCAGTCCTGCAGTGATTTATTGCAGTGCCTGTTAGTTAAATTCCAGATTGGAGGGATTGGAGAGGGAGACAATAAAAGAACACGAATTCAAACTTTATGACCATAAAGTTTGGAATTTTCTATTCTGAGTTTTATTTTCTGGACAGAATAGAAGGAACACAGAACTCATTTATACTCATCCAACCTTGCAAACTTTCTAGCAGACACAAGTTGCAAATACTATATCACTACGAGTGATCTACAAATGAGTTTTTTTCATTCTTATTAACTTAAGATTACAGTTTCTCTGGATGCCATAAGCACTGTATACCAAAATCTAGAATTGTTAAAGCACCTGGGCGTAAGCGAAGTTGCTACCATGCTTTTACCATTCAAGGTATCAACCTTGTCAGAAAACCAAAACGTCAACAGCACAATTTAAGATGTTAAGAAATCAGAGACTTCAAAAGCTAATGGTAACAAATTGTGCAAGATTTATTGCTTTCAGAATTAAGAATAGCAAAAAATTTCCTAGACAATAGTCATATAAAATATCAAGTTATGCTTTTGCAATTAAAAGAGTGGAAAAAAGTCCTATATAAACAGGCATGTCAGATCAAGAATAATTCACTTGTAAAATTATTTATATTAGACAAATGTAGTCTAGCAATGTCAAAGACTTGCATGTAAATGCAGACACGTGGCTCAAAGGGCATTCTAGGGCACCACTTCAAAAACTGGTCAGTGCTGGCAGACCCAAAAAAGCCTGTTCAGTCAAAAAATATGGTCACTGAATGCTTATTGTTTTTTTTGTTGATTAGTGTTCTTTTAAAGAAAAAAAAAAAAAAAAAAAGAAAGTGAATGATCAACAAGCCCCGTGAATTTGGTTTAGTGAAAACAGCTGTTGAGTCTCTTTGCTCCAGTTTGTGCGCATGTGCTTGTGTGCACAAGATCACACCTCTGATTCACAAGCCTCAGTGCGTCATTGTGCAAGAGCCTCTCTTTCCAAAATCAAAGGAAAAATTAAAAGAAACAGCCTTTCTAATCAAGTTCTAATCAAGTTTCTAATCAAGTGCATCCTTGTTCTGAAAGCATTATGTTAGACATCAAGAACAGATCTCTCTGATTATTATTAACACAGACTAAGGAAGGAGGCTTAGATTTTTAAACCTACAGCTCTTGTTTTTTTAAGTTTTATAATATTTTAACACAATAGTAGCTGGGAGCAGTATCTCTTAAAGCTGACTACTATAAGGAAGTATTTAAGGATCTCCGAGATGAAAAATCACATTGTTACTTGGCCCACCACAAAAAGGTTTATTCTTCATGATTTCAGGAGAACCAAGTTTTAAAAATTAAAGGCCCAATGCTAATTATGATCAGTACATTTCCACAAGCAACCCCATACATGTGCTCATCTAGGTAAAGAGCACACTGAACTTTACAATTCAAGTTCTCTTGCTTCATTCACTTTCTTGCTCCACATTCACTTTCTGGAGTTTTACTTCTCTTTCACTTCATTAAAAAAGAAGTCTAAAACCACAGCTGGCATTTCCTCTAAATTCGCTCTACTACTTTACAAAAATAAGCTTTGAAGTTTGACAAACAAAAAAAACTTAAGAAATGCCTTTTCTATGCTTATGTTGGTTCAGAATAATGACAGATGAGTCCAGAATAGATATTTTCAGTTATAGCAGCTTGATTTTTTGCTACACCTACATTCCTGTAGATTTTTAGGAATCCTGTAGGACTTTGCAATTTTTACTGAAATCCTCTACATTTTTTCAGAATTTACTGTATTTTCTATTTTTCTTTCTTTTACTTTAAAAACAAGTTTACTATTATTTCATATACAGTTTTCATTGACACTGCAGGTAATATCTACCGATACACATTTTTAGAAAAGTATATAGACAGTGTCTTTTGAAACTGCAGATCTGCATTCCATCACAAGTAAACTTTATGAAAATATATATTTCAAAGATCTGCCTAATGTACAGATGCTTTGGGGCACATAAGCAATAAAACTAGCTTAATAGTTGCTCAATCATAAAAGGAGAACACATAAACAGATATATTTGGAAGTCTAGGTCAGAGATAACATTCAGGGCTTATTTCCTCAAGCTCTACATGAAGGCTACAACTCACCACAATGAAACTCCAACTTAAGCAGCTTCACACTACTTCAAAAGATGCCGCTTCTAAGATGTTGTCAGAGAATTCCTGCAGAACCCACCACACTAGTTCCCAACCCCACCTAGTCCCAGCTGCTTTGGCAATTAACCTGCTAATAACATTGATGGTTAACAGCTGTCACCTGTATATATATATATATATATATTTTTTTTTTTTTTTCAACTGCACAAAATCAACACAAATGTAATTAGCCGCAGGCATAAATCCTGTTTTGAGTTAACATTAAAAGGCATTCTGCTGTAATGTGTTGCACTAGAATGCTGTATATTTATAAAGTTTCCTTTTCTTAGCAGTATATACTCAGCAGTTATACTCAGAAAGACAGAGCACTCAGCTATAGATTTGCTAAGCAGTTAAACTGGTACCACCTTTTTTTTGGAAAAGCATTTGTTCAAACAGCAGTTTCTCTGCTATTTAAAAATGATCAATTTTAACAGGGTGGGGATTCAGTAGCCTCATTTAATAACAGAGCACAAAGGTTAATGCAGAATGTGATTAAAAAATGTGCCTTTTTATTTTTAGCAATCCCTAATGTTCAGATATTGTTTGAACCGCTCTTTAGACTTCTTGTTTAGCAGTGCTCCAGATCAGTGATTCTTCTCTTTCACCCAATTCATGCAAGTGAATGATACAAAAATGCAGTGGGTACAGTAAATGTGGAAAGACATCCCTCCTTGGGTTCACTTATAGTACAATTTGTCAGATTGCTTGAAGTAATTAGATTTAACTAGAAAATACAAATCATAACAAACTATTTTAACAAATGAGGCAGGTAAGCTTCTACGCAAATTGAGTTTTAGCCATTCCAGAAGCTGATATTGTTAATTATCAGTAACTTGGCTACTCTAGTAGCATTTTATTACTAACTTTGATAGGGTCTTAAATGTTTAAAGGATAAAATCATTTTTTGCGCTACTTACTGCATATAATTTCTTCTTCAAAATAAACACTATCAGATCCAGTCTTCATCACAGATAGAGTTCTTCTGCAAACAGCTGATCAAATCTATTTACGAAAATACAATCGCTGGTTACAATATATGTTTTTTTTAATTCTGTGTTTTGTCTTCAAACAGCTGTGGCCTCCCTTCTATATCGCTGCCTAGACAAGTATATGTGCAGGGAAGGGCTTTGGGCCTGGATATCACAATTACAATTTTCAGATTCAGGAGACCTGTTGCATCCACATTACACAAGAAACCCATCCCTGTGACAGCTAAGCCTTTAGAAGAGCAGATGGAAGTCATGTTTTACAGGAAACGCGGTGATATTTTCCATCTGGTTCTGCTCGACAGCAGTTTGCCTGCACTAAGGGGAGTAAGGCCCAGCAACTAAGACAAGGCCATGGCCAGGAGCGGCCATTTGCCCACCTCTCTGACAAGGCAAGAGCAACATCCATCAAGCAGCTCCTCAAGCACTTCTACACTCTGCTGGGAATTGAAAATTCCCGCAGGAGCCACGTCCTCGGCTCCTGTACAACTGGCCACACAGAGCCCACGAGTTATACGAAAGGCCAGGCGGCTGGCAAAGCCTGAAGGACTAAACACAGCCTGAAAACACTCATACCATATTCAAAAAAGAATA
>JASSRY010000270.1:605537-657754 GCA_032466555.1 Tinamus major | reverse complement strand
CTGGATCCCATATTGCTGTTCAGAATATTGGAGATTATTGCTCTGTGGTTCTCTACATGGTTTCACTTTTCTGTTTTGTATCATCTAGACCTATGAAACTAGTTTTGCAAATGTTTGCCCATGTACTTCTGCAATAAATAGTAAGCCAGTAGAGATACTGTCAGGCTTCTTTTATAACAAAATTAGAGACTTCTTTACAGACACTTTCCTTTTTCTGCTCCCTCCAGCCACCATGAACAGTTTCATTAATAAGTTCATTTCAGATACCAGCTCAATTCTGCTGAGAGATCAGTTCTATTAAAACGCCAACAAATATAAAGTTTAAATATTGTTTATTTAGCAAAATGTCTTATTTTCTGAACAACAACAACAATAAAAGGTTAAGATACATAATATATATACAGTATATCTGTCTTCTCTGAAAGTGTCATTCACTGAAATAATAGTGGCTAGAAATGGCTCTACATCCAGCTACAGGATAGATATACCAAAGCAGTGCAGAACATTTTTTTTCTGGGGGTAACACAGTGTAATGATTATGTTTGTAGGGACAGACCTAGTAACTGTGCTGTTTAGTGCTGTGTGCTGTGCTGTCTCATTTGGTGTTGTCTCTGGTGTTTCAATGCAGTGCCGTACTGAAAGCTGTAAATGAATGTTGGCAGACTTCTACTGACACTTCTGACATTTTAGATAAAGCTAAAATAAGCTAAAGCACAATAGGAAAATAGGTGTGACTGAATGTACAAATGTGGAGATTATGAACCTTAAGCATATTTGTTGCTTGTTGGTCAAATTATACCTACATATAAAAAATGTTTAAGCTGCCACAGAATCATAGAAAATCCAGGTTGGAAGGGACCCCAGGAATTCATCTGTTCCAACTGCCTGTTCAGAGAAAGGCTAACTTTAACATTTAATCAAGGTGCTTAGAGGCTTGTTTTGAGTATCTCCAGGAATGAGGTTTCTGAAACGTGTCTGTCCCCACTAAATTTTCCATCTTGCAGGGTAACTTCAATTCATTTTCTTCACCATTCTAAAAGCAGTTTTCTAGGGACTTTGAACTGATTCAAAATAGAATAAAATAATCAGTGTTTAGACTGAAACAATTTTATATCAAACACTCTATTGCTTTTTGGATTTCCCTACACCCATTATCACTTCTACTTAATAATTACCATATGCTATTCAACTATTACTTTGACTGCTTTTAACCTGTTTCAGTTCAAAAATCAAAACAAAAAAAATCTCATTTTGCTTTGTTATCTTAATATTTTAAGAATTCACATAATTAATTCATTCTATGGGGATCCTGCAAATACTTAAAAAAAACTTGTTTGGTCATTATGGCCATTTGGAAGTTTTCTTTTTCAAAAGCCATTTTTCTCCCCAGTAATGAGCATCATTAAAAGAATATTGTTTATCTTTCCTGGAGTTTGACCCTTCCTCACTGGAGTTTGCCCAGCAGGCAGTTTTCTAACAATTTCCCCTAGATGTGCATAAAATGTATCCATTCAGACGAAGATTTTTTTTTTTAAACTGGAATTTCATCTCATATGCAATAACCAAGAAGGAGGATGAGCCTGCATGACATGATGGATGAGCTTATGTGATGTTGTCATTTAAGTCTTGCAGAATAAAATGAAAGATGGATACTATAATTAAATTTCATAATTAGTAAGCCTATCTGGTGTGCCTACAAACATAATATTAGAAAGTTGTGTCTTCTTTTTATATCTAACTTTTCTTATGCTTTTTTTTATCCTTTTGGGCACTAAGAATGCAAACTGTAAAGTAATAAATAAAGGAAAAAAGAATCTTGTTTTCTTTTTTCTATCATTTACAATTCCAGCCTTTCTAAAATACTAAAATGTCTTGCCTTTTTGAAACAGTGGTTAGACAGAGAGAATAATATCATGAATTCCAAAAGATGTCAATAGCTCTTTATTTTAACTGCAGTTTATATCCTAGTGAGTAATAAAGCATTTAAAAAATAATACTTTTTTGTTTATTTGTTTTTTGGTAAAGATGGACCAAAAAGGAAAAGGGAATGGAGATAGTCTCTCTCTCTCTCTCTCTCTCTCTATATATATATATATATATATATAAAGAATAATATATTGAATTTATGTTTGTTTGTTTGCTATTCTTTTTACAAATTATTTCATTTTTGGATTTTTTTCCTTATATATTCTTATACTGTACTTCCTAATAGCAAAAAGTATATAAATTATTTCATACATTCCACCCCCTCAAAAAATAAATCTCTAAAACATTTTATTCAAAGAAAAGCATCTTTAGGTTTTGAGATAGCATTTTATTAACAAACATGACTAGTCTATCTCTCTCTGACCAACCCTGTCTTTCCACCACTAACCTTGCACACTTTCACATTACTTTGTTTTCTGTTCAACTCTATATTCTCATGAAGTTTCAGGACTGCAGGCAAGGAAACCTGTAAGGCAATTCTTGCATTAGGTCTTACTTATTCTTAAAGAATGCTAAAAAATGCCTCAGAGAAGAACCATGGGAATCAGCTCATGGATGACCAGGACCATTGTGTTAAGGTGAGACTGCCATGCTATGGGAGGGCTAAGGTAAATTCTAAAGGAATGTCAATATTAAAAATAAACAATGTAAGTAAGTGTTCTACATTAAATCCCATGATGCAAAATGGAATGCTGCATAACTCCATCTCCCAATCTAGCAAAACTCTCTCCTTTTGCAATTATGAACTTTTAATGAAATTGTAGGTTTTTTAAACCTTGGACTAATGAAAATTATTTTAAAAAAAGTTCAGCTGTCAACCTGAATGAAAGACATTTGTGGACAATTCCTTATTAGGTGTCTAGAACACACAGTTAGCAGAGGGAATTAGGCACACACTGATGGCTGTACCAAGTGGTCAGCAGCAATCAGAAGCAGATTTTTTTTATAACTAGTCAATAAGAAATGTTAGTAGTGTAGCTATGTCCTGGGCACTTAATCTAGAATCATGGGGAAGTTAAATTGCATACCTGAGACCATGTAATAATTCCTTGAACATAATTCATTGAACTCTCATTCCCTTCATGTATTTTACTCATAGTCTTCTAAATTTTCACCTAGATACTTTCCACCTTCACTTCTAGTACTTCAGTGTCTTTTCTGGAGATTGGAAGTCCTTACTTTTCCAATGTAAGTGGAAAAAAAAAAATTCTTCAGCTATATTTAATTAAATACAAGTCCCTTTAGTAGTGTTTTTTCTTTTTTTTTAACCTCTTTCTTACAGAATATTTGAGGTTATTTAAATATGCATGTATTTCTCATTTCACAAATTTTTGATTTTGATTTTTTCTCATGTTAAGCATTCATATTTTTAAATAATTATATTTTCTGCAATACCTGCTTGATATTTTTAAAAGATTAAAATGCCTACGTGTCATACTGTTTTTTTTTTCTCAGTTGCTGGATTATAAATATTGTACCTATATCATATACTTCATTCTTTAGAAATGATCATGACTAGATTTTTAGAAACATTTTAAAATAACTGGTTATCATTGTCCTATCCAACTGTGCAAAAGAAAAGTGTCCCACAAGTCTTAACTTTTCCTTTCTGTGGGAATTATCAAGCAATTCTCATAGTTTTACAAATGCAGTGGCATTATCATGAAAGAACACAACATGATTGGCATGGTTATGTACTGAATTGTAAATTATATTATCATAAGCCATCTTGTTCTATTGGATTAGTTCAGTTCACCAGTTTTGCATCCATGTGGATCATAATTACCATATGATAGGACTAAGAATCCAGGATTCAATTGATAATCATATGTATATATATATATATATGTATGTGTGTGTGTGTGTGTGAAACTCTATGTTTTTTTTTTTTCTCTATGGTCATTCTTTTTTATCATTCATTGAGCAGTTGTCTAAGGAAGATAGGCTTTCTCACAAAGTCTATGAGAAGTTCATTCAATCATACATAGAAACCTGAAGGATATTTCTGGACTTTAGAAATGACACTAAATGATGTGACTGAAGTCAGGAACATGACTACTGGGACATAGTCTGGTAAAAGAGTTGGAATTTTTTCAGCCTTGTCATTTTAAGTCCAAAATTCTGGATCCTTGTACTTACTAATTTACTTGGCAAATGCCTCCATTATCTAATAGCATCGTACCAGGCCCTTTCCAAGCACAACCCTTCTGAAGGCCCTCGAGAGAAGAACAACCCATCCCACACATATGATGTCCAGAAGACATCAAAGCCCTCCCAGGCTACTCCACCTGCAGGTATCCTGCATCAGGCACGACCACAGGCCTCTCTTTTTTTGGCATTTGAGAGACCCAAGTTCTTCCTGGTGAGGAGCATGATACTGATGCCTGGAGGTGCTTCTTCTGCATCCATTTAGGATTGCTATTTTTGTACATTTTCTGACACTTTCTGCTAACTTGCTCTTTCTGAACTGATACAGAGCTAAAATTTGACTATCTTCACACATGAGCTATTACTTAAAGTGGCAAAATGGCCTCTCGTCTCCTGCCTGCCTCCATTAACAGAAAGGGCTAATGCTCATTGTTTATTCTGTAACTACATACATTTGCTTTATTATAGATGGTATTCACAGAGCTAAGCTCGAACAACTCAGACAATAGGCATCTGACTGCTAGAAAATTGCTATCACAGCTAAAAGAAACTAGGCTAAAAGTCTAGATAAATCCTGTAGCTGTGCCTTTTCTGAACAATAAAGAGACTATGGCCTTCCACGAATGGCAAAACTAAATTTACTTAAAAACAAAAGTTTATTTTAACATGTTTAATTAGCACATCTAATTAGAAATGTTAGAGTTAGAACTCTAACATTTTCTTTCTCTGAAAGCAACTAATGACATTTTTAACAAATTATTCTAGCCAAAAATTCTTCCAAAGAGAGAAAAAAAAATGAATCAAAAATCCAGTAAAATAATAAAAGAGCTATTATCTTTAACTGACAAGCTTAGTCATAATCTGTTAGAAGAAAAGATAGAAAAAATACTCTTGCTTTTTAACAAGAAAGGAACAAGCAAACACACTGCTGAGTTTCCAAGAAAAAACTGTTGTGAAATATGCCTTAATGGTCTTTCAAATCTCTTCTTTCTCAGACTACACAAAAATGAAGATTTTTTGCTCACTGGTAATGTGAAGAATGGGCAAATTTCCCTATGAATGAAGTAACACTGCTCTGCTGCTGTCAGTCATTCACTACCTATTGTGAAGATTCATATAAAATTGGTGGAGAACATTTAAATGGAAGGATGTATTAATGCTTCTATGTTAGAGGTAAATAAGATTAAAATAGTATTTTGATGATATTTCATTTTAATTGGATTGCCCAGTCAAATATTATATGCATTCCAATTGAACTGAGAAAACTGACTATATTTTATGAAGTTAGTTTAGTTGTTTTAAGAATTAGTCTCCCCTATAAAAACTCCACTTTCATTAACCTGTTATTTTTATAATATAGTTTTTAATTCTTTTTATTTTTCAAATACAGAGCATGTAAATCTTCAAGAGGGTAACAGAAAATTATTTGCTACTTATATTAGCATATATAAAATTTGGTTAGGTTTGTCATTTTGGGTTACAAAATTTTGTAGTAGACTTCACAGAAAAATCTATAATTATGCAGTACTTAATGTGTGTACTGTAAATCAAGTCAATTTCTCTTTTATCTTTTATAAATAAAAACATTTGGTCTGTGTTCTTTGAGGAATGTGGCTGGGGTTCATCTGGTGCTACTACATATTATTACCTATTCAGAATGTCTATTTATTATAATCAGCAAATTTCCTATTCTCAAAAAATATATAAATGGGTGCTTTAGAAGGCATAATCTGTATTATTATAGTTATGAAATAAAATTTTGCATTACTGTCCTAAAAAGGTTATGATCTTGCCAGGATTATAAGCCTGTGTTACTAAAAACTTCTTTTTTTAATGTATTTTGTGGTTAGTATTGAGCAAAAACATATTTTTCTTCATTTTGGAAAAATCTTAAAAGAGGAATATGTAAAATTTGAGATTTTTCAACTATTGGTTCATTTACTTAAAAGATGTCACAACACATGAATGATTAGTCATAAAAATCATTGAATTTTTACGTTTTTCTCTCTGCAAAATATAAGCCCACAATGAAATAAGAGTAGTGTCTGGCTGAAGTGCTGTTTACATCATTTACATACTGTGAAATACTTTGGAGAAGTAGTCAATTCTCTTGTCAAATAAAGTGAATTACATCAAGATGATTAAGAAGGGAAATGGCATTTATTAAAATATTTATAAGAAAAACGCATTGACATCGAAACTCATATGTCATGTCAATATATAATAGTATGAGGCCCTAAGCATAGCTTTTTATTTAACACAAAGATGACGGTACACAAAAACAATGATGTTTTTCCTTTTGTTATTTTTTCTGTTTGTTCTTCCATAGCATGAATATTTCATCCTGGTCATGAATTTTATTATTATTATTATTATTTCTTTCTAATATTTGGCATTTGTTTTTTAAATGTGTTCCATAACTCAGTTCTCATATCCTGTTGGTACTACAATGGTTTTTAATAGTTTTCTGTGTAGTTTCCTTGCTGCAATTTTGGCAAGAGTCCTAGAGCCTGTAAGCAACAGAACAGGCTATAGAAAAATGTTGGATGTATTTAAAATGAAGCTTTTTGAGCAGAAAGAGGCTAATACCAAAACCATAAAAGCATTACACTACACTAGGCACAGGAAAATATACATATATATATATATATGTGCCTAAGAAATGGTAGTGAAAGACTCCAACTCTGTGCTTTAAGAGGCACATATAAGGCAAACCATTTCACTTTTCACTCAAACATATTTCAGGGTGACAAAATATATTAGAATTATGGTTCAGAATATTTAAAGTGCACCTGCAAGTTGTCTCATTAATAGTTAATTATTCCTGCTTTTCTGAAGATAAATTCTTTGAGATATCATATTTTGAAAGAAATAAAAAATAGAGAATTTTAAAATCCATTGTTCCTCCCTGGGGCAGGTGATGAGGAGGAATCTAAAATGAAATGCAGCTTTTGAAGAGCATTAAGTGTAAGTCTGACACCTAAAATTACAACATCTTCTGTTAATCTCTCATCATCAATCTCAATCTTTCAAAAGTCCCACAGAAAAAAATATGTCTTAGTTTTAAATCTTAATTGAATCTGCAAGGTATTAGTGGGGAGCAGGATGGAGCTGATTGATAGTTTTCTTGTTTTATGCAGACGTTTCAGCATAGCCTTAAATAGAAAGACTTTATTATTCTCTGTATTAAGCATAGAATGCATGAAAAGAAAGAAAAGGGAGACTCGTACAATCTTCTTCACAACTGGATTATGCACTTTGGGAGATATTTATTTCTACTACTTATTGCTATATTTCAGTGACTACTTCTGAAGAAAGTTAGAGTAGAAGTCTTTTTCCATGACAGAATCTTTTTTCTTTTCTTCGGTAGACTCAATCATAAGAAAATAGCTCAATACAAATACTTTCTGTTTAAAATAAACTGTATTAGAACTTGTTAAATGTCATCATGCATCATGTAAGTAATAGTTCTCTCTGGAAATAAAAATGAATTTTTGAATATTTTTTTTTCTTTCTTTCTAACAATTTACACACACAAACAAAATCTTTACTTTCATGCTGAGTGGACTATATGGTGGGGAAAGCACATTCTCTCTATAAGTAGGACAAAATAATTGATTAGTATAACTTTAGGTTTTATATAACTTTATATTTCTAAAATGACACTTCACTAAACTTTCTTCATGATAGATGTGGAATAGGATTATTTATTTTGTCTGGGAGAAGGTAGCATATACTTAGAAAGCATACATTTTATTCATTAGCACAAGATTCATTCCTTCATATGAATATTTGCTAGTGGAGAAAAATAAATGAATAGCTTGAAGAAGCTAAAGATATAAAGAGTACTAGAATAATTACTCTCTGTTCATCAAAGTGACTCTCCAGCAATCTAAATTGGATTGGGAATTTATAGTAGTTCATCTTTAAGCCTTGTAATAACAACCACACTCTTGGATACAATTTGTAATAATGCAATATAGCTTTAGGATCAGCAAGAGACAAAGCCAAATGCCAGTGTCGAAGACCCGGTGAGGCCCAAGATCCCAGCCCCCAAAAACCCAGGCTAAAGTAATGGCATCGCTGGGGGCAAAGCACAGAGGGTGCATGGCTGGAGATCCCAGAGGTAGCCTTCACAGATCCTTTTCCTTAAGCAATAGTTTTCCCAGCCGTGTGATCATGGAATACGTCTGCACCATATCAGAGGTGGCCTGAACACAGGCTGCTAAACATCTGTCAGGGGAAACAGCTGCAAAGGACGATTGCAGAGAAAGGTGGTTACAGGCTGGTTCGGGCAAGCAGGGCCTGTGGGTGCATTTAGGGCCCTGACAGGTAACCCATGGAAAACTTTGTAAGATGAAGGTCTAGATTGTTCATTGTCTTTAGTCATCCTGGAGCTGATTAGGTTTGTATTGGATCTGCAAAGAATATGAGGAGTTGCAGTGGTCCATAAATGATCTTCACTATTTTTCTATGTTATTAGGATTTTTTTTTTTTTTTAGGAGAAGACTGAAATTGCTGGAGTCAACTGCTGATGTACTTGTATCTGGAGCCATTTGTTTTGTCCTGGGATGGCCAAGACAGCTATGACAAGACCTATGGACCATAGATCCACACCAATCTGGAGAGGGAGCTGGAGTTCAGCCAAGATACCATGGAGAGAGGGCTCAAAAATACATTTTATAGCTGCATTTAGATGAAAGTGTGACCTTGATTGTGATCACACCAAAGTGTGACTTTGTGACACCAGATTATAGGAACTGTGGTTGACAGTAAGCGCTGATCAGATCATGTTGTTACCCAGACTAAAATAAGCTGAAGAGGAAAGAAAAGCTGTAACACTCTTCAATTATATCATTAACAAGAATAAAATATACAATCTTTCTTGGAAATAAATCTGTTTAACTACTAAAGGCTAATAGCTCTCCTTGGGTTGCTCAGTTCCCTATCAAGTCTTCCTTAAGGTGGCAGAAGAAATTTGCAAGCAAAGCTGGTCTTTGATCAATGTTAAACAGAACTGATTGCATAATGTAAATAATTGGAATAGGCCTAGTTTCTCAAAAACTTTAATATGTATGTACTTCAATAAAAGATTATGCTGAACAGGATTTTGCAATGTTGAAAGGAAAATCAACAGTCCAAAGCGGACTCCTTCATTCTGTCATCTTACCCAATTCATCAGGAATTCTGTTATTCTCTCTGAGATAAATATACGGTAAGTATAACTAATTCTTTATTCATGGAAGGTGGCAATTTACAGTACCTCCATATCCAGATCTGTATTGCACATAACAGGTGGTACAGACAGAAGCAATAAAATGCTATCATCTGCCAGGAGTCAAATGACTGATAATGAAAAGAAACTGTATTTGAAGAAAGGTGTTACAAAGGTCTGACAGTACAGTAGCACAGAACTATAATACAATTTGATCTTTTGCCTTCCTAGAAAGAGAGAATGGAAAACAAACATTCTGCTGTTTACAGTTTTAGGAATATTATTATGCCAAATGCTGAAAAATCACCTGCTATTTCTGTAAAGTAGAGCCTTCTAACTGTATAATATACTACAGATATACTATATCCATATTATATATCCATACATCATAGAATCTTCTAGCTGTAGAATATGGAAATGCTATGGTTTTCTAACATTTTCTACATCATTCATATTTATTTACAGTCCTTAGGGGTAGCTGATTTTAAAAATATGAATTTACACATTATTACGTCATCTAGAGTATCTGTTGATCTGAGTAATGTCTTTTTCCACAAGCAGCAACAGGTTACAAATCAATAAATCCATCTGTTATACAAAGAATCATTCAAACCCTATTCTTTTCCAAAAGACTTGAAAAAGAGTTTCTCTCATCTGGAATATATCTCTTTGCTTCCAGCTACTCCGAGTTTTTTATGACATCGTCACATTCCTTGTCTCTCAAGTCTCTGTCTCTCAAGTCCATCATTGCTTCTATAATGTTGCTTAAAGCACATATTTCTATGCTTTAATCCCACTACACTAATAATTATATGTGTGAGTGTGTGTGTATATTTTTTTCAAATAATATGAATACAGTATCTCTAATGATAGACAAATACAACATACATAAACACATTTTTCCACTGACTTTGGTTGTGTTAAATGAAACCATACACCAATGCAAAATACTTAACATATGATGCAAAACTTTGAATTATACTCTGTTAAATTTTAATAGGTACTTTCATATTCAGTCTTTTTAAAAGGTATCTTTTATAGTTACTAATATGAAAACATTTTCAATGGGCAATGGAAGTTAGGAAATATGAGTATCTTAAGGGTAATGGAAGTGAGGAAATATGAGTATCTTTAAGCAAACATTTTTATTTGCTATTAGTTTTGTATGTCCATGATGAACAACTTCAAATAAGTAATCACATGCTTCAAAATCTCATATGAGTGTATTTTCCATGTTTGATAAACAAAACACTTCAAATTTTAAACATCAAAAGGCATCTACATATTCCCTCAAGTGCTAAGCACTGGAGACAAAAATCTGCATTTTTCTTTTCTTCTTTATTCTCTTTTTGCAGTTGTCTTTAAGAATATATCCCCAAATTTAGAAAAACATGCTTACAGTAGTAAAATCAAATGACAGACACTCTCTTACTTGAAACCTCAGTGTGAATACTGTGACTAGGTAATAGCCTGAGAATTAATGTTAGCAGTAATTCATATATTTAAAATGCAACTTCTTATTATATTTACACAAAAAAAAAGAAGAAAAAGAAGAAGGAGAATAGGGAGTTCTGATATTGAATTTTGTTATACTAAAGGTTTGACTAGGATATGAAATTTAATTTTTATTCTAAAGTCTTATGGCATTCTTTGAACAACAAGGAACTGTTTGACATTGCTTTTTAAAAATTCTTCATCCTGAGAATCAGTTTTGGATATTGTTTTCTGCAGGAGGATTTTTGTTTGTTTTCTTTGTTTACTTGATGTTTTGCAATCAACTGGCACCTCAGGTTTGCCAAATGACTGACTTTCACTTATCCTATATATTCTGTTGCATGGAAATAGTGGAAATATTATGCAAAATATTATTCAAGTATTAAAAAACTTAGTGAAGAAAAAGGATTAAATATGAACAAGAAGAATGAAAACACTGCAGGTTTGTTTATATATGCACATGTTAGTGACTGTCTAGCACTTCAGATGTACTAAGTAGTAAATTAAAAAGAACAATGAAAGGAAAAACTCAAAGTTTGTAACTGTCAGCATGTAAAAACTAATACATTTTGAGGAGCCATCTTTTTTTAACACTTAAAGTAAAAGGTTTATGAGGCTGATAATTTTAATTCCACTTTATATTGATAATATCTACATATTTATAATACTTATTTTGGTGAGAGTGTGAATAGACTGGAATTCAAAAAGACAGTGATTTAATTTCATGATGGAGATGAGAGAGCGATGCATCTGGTTGAGGAGGGATACAATAAAGGTATGACTGTACAAACAGAACAACAATCTTTTGTAAAAGGGGAAGAGATGCAACAATCCTAAGGCATAGGATACAGAGTAAATGCAGTCAAACCAAGGTGTGTCATGTCATGTCATGTGTTTCTTACAATATTGTGTGGCGGGAACGGTGGGAGAAGGGAGAATTGGATGTGGTGTAGATGAAAAGTTACTGCAAAGATAATTCCCATACTTTCTACTTCTTTGGATGTATCTCTACTCCAGTAAATAGCTAGTATTTGGCTGGGTTAATTACTCTCACTTCTATTATTTAATATGGTACTGGAACCCTTGATAAAAATGATTTAAGAAAATAATAAAAAAAAATAGATGGGTTGAGGCGGATAAATGGTATCACATCATGTTGTACGCAAGTAATATCACGTGGCTATAGATGGCAAAGTCAGAACTGTTAACCTAGTCAGAACAGTATTTTTAATGTAGCTCTTGATTGCCAAGATCAATATAGACAAATCTATACTCAAGGTGACAGTGATGTAAAGTATAAAATGTAAGCAGTTTGCACTTTTAGACTTTGAAATGAAGTATGTGACAATATAAATACAAATATACCAGGGTTTTCCTTTTGCTTGGTTCATCTAAGTTACACTGCTAACCTTCATCCTTTCCCCTATTTACAAAAAAAAAAAAAAAAAAAAAAAGTTACCAAAAAGAAAGAACACTGAAAATGACGCAAAATCAACTTCACAGTTTCTTGTGCAAGAAGGATTAATGTAGTTATGTAGTTTGCAAAGTCACCTTCTCATGGTTTTTATATTTGTTATGGTTGTCTCGTCTTCCTGTCTATTTTTCAAAAGTTGTAAAAGATTATTAAAGATTATATCTGAGAAAAGGAAAGTGGCCTCTGTTCACTGTTAGATAAGGTTAGATGGGTTGTCCCTTTTTAAATGATCTCACTGGACGTTTGTGCCTCTGGGCATAGCATGTCACCTTCATACCTATATAAATATCCTCCGTGCTTATAACACACATTCTGAATTCTAAATAGGGCTTTAGTTTCTTCAAGATAATGAAGGTGGCTTTTTTTAGATAGTTAAATTCAAAAACGTAGAATGGGCTATCACAGAAAGAAAAGTGCAGCTTTTAAGTAGCTCTTGGTGAGCTCATGAGTGAGGGTCAAATTTGCTTTTATACTAAAGACGTGGAAAAGAACACACCTTCAAGTTCAGCTACCTGAATGTCAAGGGTGAAAATATAACACAGGCAGAAGTCCAGCTAAAAGCTGAGTTTGCAAACCTGTCTAACAAATGAAATATTACGTCCCCAACCATTGGTAAAAATGGATTTGCTAAGTGGATTATAAAGAAAAAGTAATCAAGCTCTAACTTTCACTCTATCCTCCTTCACATGATTTCCTCCTTCACAAAGGCTATAACAGCCCCAGAGAGTGGTCCCTTCTTCTCGGGTCAAGCAGTACGGACTGCTGCACACAGCTCAAGCCCTCTTTAACTGGTTTTATCTCCGTATGAAGTAGACACATAGTATGAAGTACACATGTAGTATAAAGTATAAAACACCTGGCTCTGAATCTCTACTGGGTAGCGCATATTGAAACTGTAAACCAAATACATGTATGAAATGCATGTATGTATTGGAACTGGCAGTATAATTGGCACCCATGTGAAAGAGCGACTGGGAGTAATAGTCCAACGGCTGGGCAAGCCTCACCAGTCTCTCTGCAACATCCTGAATGTGAATGCCTGGTGAGCAGCAATCCTCCATGGACTACCGTTCAGGCTGGCAGATGGGATCTTGCCTACATCAAGGATTTATCCATTGCTACCACTTGTATTATCATCCTGATGCTGCTGTATGACTCAGGATCAGCTGGTTCAGAAATCTTGTTGGACACAGTTCCCAGCCCCTCACCTGTTACCATGTCACTAACCCTGTTCTGTATTTGTTCATCTGCAAGCAAAGCAGAAGACCTCCTTCTGGTGCCAAAGGTCACAAGTTTCCACTCTTTGTCAACAAAGGAGGCTTCATAACAGGGTAAGCACAGACTCTGTCTGATCCTCCATCAGTATGGCTTGGAGGCTCTTGAAGCTTCAGGGTCTTGGAGAAAATCCAGTGAATATCATTCTCATTATAACTAATGCTGCACAGTTTGCTGACCTCTCACCATGTCTCCTTTATTTGGAGATGCAGATCTTTCACCAGCATACATTTCCTACAGGCAAGGAGGCCATCTGTTCTTCCCCAGGATCAAGAGAGGCATCAAGCAGTTTAATATAGTTGGAACTGGTTGGTTCATGCCAAAACACAATCCTGGCAGGAGCTAGGATTTATTCTTTGGAATAGGCACTTGGATAGAGTTATCTGAGATTGTAGTCATTCCAAGTGTCTCCTAACCTCCATTTGAAGGGAAAAATTTAGCTATCCAGTGTCAGAAGAGAGTCCTGGCATTAGATTATGATCTGATTGGTGTCATTTTGAAGCCAAGATTTAGTTGTTGAAGCCCCCTGGAAGGAGACTTGTTCAATCCTCAGCAATTTGCTACTTTAGTTTAGACAGTTACTCATCTGATGTGTAAGCTGTTATAAATTTTCTTACAAAGCATCTTATTTTTCTCCTGTATTTTATAGCAAGCCAAAATGTCAACCTGGTGCTGTAGATTTTACTACTTAACAATGACTCTACTTCAAGTATTATAGCAAATATCCTGCAATGCTGAGGAACTCTACAGACACTCCCTAAATATTTCCATTACTCAACCAATATTATAAGGAAAAACAGGAAAGTGAAATCATATAGCTTATGCTCCATACTAACATTGCTGCTATTATTCTATTTGTCTTCCTTTATCTTTGCTTATAATCCTTCCTAAATTTCTATCAGTCTCCCCTTTTTTGGTGATTCCTTTCTCTTTCCTATATTTTGACCAAATGAAATTTAAAAAAAGAAAAAAAAATCTTTTACCTCTACTGCTTGTCAATAAAAGACGTAAGGAAACATGTAGGATAAATCCTGTAGGATTTATCCCGTGAAGTCAGATTTCAGATTTCTGTAACTGAAGAAATCCTTAGAGATAAAAAATACACCAAACCAACCAACCAACCAAATACACACACATAAACAAAAACAAATAGCAATATCACTCTGTAAGTGTCTTTGTGCTTAGGATATCTTACAAAATCCACCTGTGAGGATCCTATAAGCACCTTTAACTTTAAAGACAGAAGTAGTAGTACAGCAGTAACTGAATAAATTTAAAGTATTTTTCTAAAATTCAGCTGAACTTCTGAGATTAATTGAAAAACAAAGAAAACTCTTTGAAAACACCTTTTATGATTTAATTTCATTCTTAAAATAAGAAAATATCCTGTATAGCTGAGGTATGGAGAAATAAATTAAAGAAGGCAGCACTGATTTTGAGTAATGATTGGTCAAGATACGTTTTTATAATACGTAAGTCTTTGAGAATTTATAAAAAAAAATCAATTCTAAAAAAATACTCAGTTAAAGAATCAGTTAGAAATACAAAGGACATAAATTCTAGTTCAATGTGTTAGTTGGCATAGATTTAGAAAGACACAAGGAAAAGTGGCAACAAAAGCATTCATTTGTACAGAATGGTTTCCACTCTAGTAGGAACTCTGATTTGTTTGATAACTGTCCTTAAAATACAAGTTACTTCAGGGATTAAATGTATAAAATGTTTAAAATAAAATTTAGCCTTATTTGGTGGTTAGATGAGGTCCCCCAAATGTCAAATGCATACCTTAGTGATTCTCACAAATATTACATTGATTTTGGCAAGATGAGAACTGGTTTGTGTTTTCCACAAGAATGTCAAAACTTTGGGGCAGTAAGTTACCATTTTTGTTGTTGTTGTTAGAAAATATTTCCATGTGCATTTGATCTCTGATTTGTTTTTCTGAATTTTTTAAAATTATTGATTGTATGTATCTGTGCAATGCTTTTCACAGCAGATTCCTTGTTTCATGACCAACTCTATGCTTACATGCTCACATCATAGAAGCAAAGATTACCACAGGACTGTCTTTTTTTTCTCTTTTTCTTTTTTTTTTTCCTTTTTTTCTTTTTCTTACCTTTTTCATAGCAGGGAAAATTTAATTCAACAAACTGCACATGAAGAAGACACATATTCCCTGAGGCCAAATGGATTAAAAGTCTAGGACTGCAACTCTTTAGAAAATTGTTAGTATATAAATGCAGGCTGCCAAAGACCTTATCTATTTTGAATTTTTGCAGATGCAGAATGGTGTTGTGAATGTGAATATGGGAGCATTAATCACGGATGCTGCAATACTCTGACTTTTGTTATAAAGATCCACTCAGCCTCATATGTCTTTCCTGACTGTGAGAGAAAAACTAGAAGTAGATGAATGCTGACATAGCTGTGATAAATCAGTCAGCTCTATTGCTAAGAGAAATTGACAGTGGTATAAATAGCCTTTACAAATTCAACCTAACCTCCAGACCTTATCCAGTAAATACAGAGTCTGCAAAAAATATTTACTGTGATTTCTTATTTAAAGTTATGTTTCTTATCTTGCTCAATAAATGAATTAAAAAAAATAAAAAGCATGGATTATTTTAAAGCATGGATTATTTTACACTTCATTTCTTTATATATTTACAATCCTGCAATTTAAAAGTATATGATGCAGATGTGTTGATGCTGTGCTCCAGGCACTTTAAGCAAACATTGAAAAAGCAGGTTTTACCCTAAGTCCCAAAACTGCTTGCAATCCTGAAAAATCATTGTTCAAGCAACATGAAAGAGTTCTATGGTAAGAAATATAGAAAAATGGGAGTTTGCTTTCTCTGTGGAAGGGAAGGTAGTGGAAGAAAGGAAAGGGAGGTGGAGAGAAAGGAAAGAAAGTGAAAGGAGAGGAAGGGAAGGGGAAAATCATAACTGAAGTTTGGACAGATGAACAGCTTTTGAGAAGTCTTCTGTTGATACAATATTTGCATTTGTTTGCATAGTTATAAATCTTCTCTCTATATATCATCCCATTATTCTTCTGAATCTAGTGGGAAGATCTTAAAGACTTAAAAGACTGGATAAAGATTCCAGTATAAGTTCTTACTTAATTTTCAAAGCACTCAGTGGGATGAAAAAGAGTAGGTCCTCTCAAGATGCCCTTTACAGCCAAAATTGTGTAATGCACTGAACTGTTATTTGTAAAAATCACTCTTTTCATATTTAAAGCATAAGAAACTTATCAGAAGCAAAGAGCAAACCAAAAAGAATCGGATCGTCTCTCCTCTTAACTAAACAATTCACATTTTAATAATTCTTGATGTTAAATGACGTTCATTTAAAAGTGAATCTCTTCTATAAGCTATACAAAATTAGGCTTTGCTGAACTTAAGTAATGTCAAGATCATATGGGAATGTGAGAAGAAATACTATCTACAGTGCACTCTAGCTTCCCTTTCACTACAGATGACATTTATATTCATTATTTTTTTAGTTATCCTTGCTTACCGTTATGTTTCAGATATTCTCTGGTTTTAATAGGAGTTATTTACAGGTTGAAACTGTATATTTTGGACTTATTTGCAGGCAAAACAGGATGAAAAAAAAAGATGAAATAAAACTACCTATTTTAAAACTAAACACCAAGTTTCAATAAATAATCTAAATGTTCCAAACAAAAGTAGAAGAATATTATTGGTGTGAGTGTATTCAGGGGCTGCCAAGGTGAGAAGAGTGATGTCAAGAGAGCTTTGCTGAGCAAAATTTCTCCAAATTACTTGGCTCAAAAAAAAGGTCTAGGGTTAGGTATCATGTTAAGATTAGGAGTGAGAGAAGGGGAAAGGGAAATGATGCCTTTGGAGAGGTTTTGTGCAGGGGCTCCAAAGGGAAAGTTATTGCTGCCAAGAGAGCTATGCTGGGAGGCGATTCTAGTTGGCTGCATGTATGGTAGTTTCCACCTCAGACTAGTATGCAAAAGAGTCCAGGATTAAGGTTAGGGATATGGTTAGGGCTATGCAGAGGAGGAAGGGGAATTACGCCATAGTAATGGATGTTTATAGGGAATTCCAAGGTCAGATGTGTTCTGCCAAAGCAGATATGCTGGGAGGACTTTGTTGTCGGCATCAAGGGTTCCCTGCATGAGCCTGGAAAATGTATATGATTAGGGGTAGAGCAAGTGTTAGCTTTAGTTTTAGGCTTGGTTTACGTTTAGGATTGAGGGAAAGGGGAAAGATTCCATCGGAGTAGGTGTAAGCAGGGGTTTCCAAGGGAATGAGTCCACAGAGAGTTGTGCCTTGAGAAGTTTCTCATTGGCACCTCATATGGTGGTCTGCATCGCAGACTTGGCTTACAAAAAGTCGCAGGTTAGGGTTAGCACTGAGAGAAGGTGAAAGCCGAAGGGTGCTGTTGGCCTGGGTGTGTGCAAGGGCTCTGAAGGGAAGGTGGGTGCTGCCAAGAGAACTGTGCTGGGTGGAGTTTCCCGTCAGCACCATATATGGTTTTATCCATCCCAGACCTGTTCTGCAAAAAATATTTAGGATTATATTTAGGGTTAAGATGATGTTTGAGCTAATGACAACAGGTAAAGATGCCATTGATATGGATGTGCGTACTGTATTACAAGGTCGGGCTGAGCTTTGCTAAGGGAGCTTAGGGCAATTGTTCTGGTTTAAATTTAGGTTTCTTTCTCTTCAGAGCACTGTACTTTCATTAAATATTGTATTATTTATATGTAGATGATGGGGTCTTTTCTCTAGCGGATTAATTAGCAAAAATGACTGTTTTTTAAGTTTATTTTAATTTTATTATCTTTTTTGGACAAGCAATGCATCATTAAATGTTTCAGTCTTTACTAAGTACTGTATTTTCACAAAGCAGTATATACTAGTATAGTATATTTTTGTTTTCACAAGGAAATGTACAAAAGTAATATGAATCATAAATAATGTAAAGCATTTGCGAGATCTCACATACATCCACAAGCTATGTCCTATTTTGCACCTAGTTATCCAAGTTTGATATAAAATAAAGCTTTTTTCGTGGATGAATCTCCAAACTGATGTACAGAGATTTATAAACAAATACTTTCCAAGCAATGTTAATCACTTGTCAAATAAATTGAAGTAGTATTTATATATTTTTTGCAATTGATAAATTGTATATTCATTTTATGAATGTAGATGTAGAAAATAGTTAGATAACCTGCAATATTAAAAAAATAAAAAATAATAATATAAGGCTCATTAAAACAGTAATATGTCTTTGTAGAAATAGTAATATATTTTTGCCTTAAAATGTAATCCATAAATTATTGTAGCAGCTGGTGCTGTATGTTTTAGGTTTATTATCTCTCTCCTCCCAAAGTAGGAGGGAGCAAACACTTTGCTGTTTGGTACATGCAGATACCATAGACATGATTCATAGTGGTATCTACAGTAAATTCAATTCAGATTTTGGATGGGATTAGAGATTGTTACATTTCAAGAAATTAATCCATACCTTATTCCTTTTTCTAAATGAACATATTTCTCTGTTTCTACTGTCTTCATCTCAAAGTTAGATTTCAGCCTGATTACAAAAACAGTAAATGTTTATTAGTCAGATCCTGAGGCACTGGCTTTTCTACACACCTATTGCCTTTATTTTTGCAAGATTTCTGTAGGATGTTGGAAACTGTTGCCTTGCATGGAAATATCCCAGCCAACAGGTTCTAAATTGGACTGGAGATGGATAGAGATGAAGAAAACTGTAGATGAAGAAAAAGATGGAGAAAAAGATTTAAATCTGAATATGATACTTTTTTTTTCATATGAGAACTCCAAGAACAATTATATACATATATAATCATGAGTTTTCATAAAGGCACAATTCTGACAAAACAACCAAAAATGTAAGGCATTGAGCAGTCAAAGAGATCTCCTATATTAAATCTTTAAAACACTTTATTTGCATTTTACTTCGACCTTGTGTGTTAAAGATGATTTCTAGAAAATGATTTACAGTATGCCGTACCAAAATCGTGCTAATCCATATAAAGAGGACACTAAAGTACTTGTACATAGAACCCAGTTCTTCTGCCAGTTTCCACATGAAGGCCTAAGGGTAACAAGGTGTGCATTCCCTAAAGCTTTGTAAGTCAGAGAGCCATTGTTATGGAGCTCAGGAGAGGAAACATCTTTAGCGATCAGTGATAACCAGAAAAAAATTCTCACAACACTGCAGTTTAGTGGGGAACATTACTGAAACTAAAGATCCCAAAGGAGACTGTAAAAAAAAATAGTTCTTTTTATTTGATAATCTTGAAAAACTTCAGATTCTTTCTGTTTCAAGGTCACAGAATAGAACTATTAATACAGCTCTCAGGTCTAGTGCATCTGCTAGGTAATATAACTGATAATCAGGGATGAGAAAAAAATAAGTGCATCAAAATACATAAATCCCAATGTGTGACAAATAGTAAAAGGATGGAATCTGTTCACATGTGTTGTATAAGCCATATATATACTGCTACTGGACTGCACGACTGAGCAACAGAGGGGAGGACTGAGTTTTTGTATCATCTTTACTATTACACATTTTATAACGTTAAATTCACAGGAAACAAGGAAGGACAAAGGACAAGGAGATTGCTGTTTCAACAGAAGCAATTGAACATGATTAGATGAGAACTTTTTTTGGACTAGAGGGTAGGGACAGATGGGGGAGAAAGACTGTAATGATGGAATTTGCAGCAGAAAAACAGGGCAGAAGAGAAAGAGGAAATCTATCTGCAAGGAGGCAAAAATGACACTTTCAAAACACAGAAACACAATGGAAAGTAAAAAAGATTTATTTTCCTCTTTTCTCTGTCTTTCTCACCCGGCAGTTCAGATTTGGTTTTGTTGATTTTGTTGGAGTGTTTTTTTTTTTCCTTATTTCCCCTCTTTTCTTTCACAAGAACTCTTCTATAGGGGGAGAGAAGCGTCATTTAAGAGCTCTGGCTCAAGGCTTATTTTTCAGTTATCTGGTTGTTTTATCTGTTTTTTTTTTCCATAGAATTTCAATATATTCAGTCTCTAAATTAAATTGTTAAAGATGCAATAATTTTCTTGCTAAGTAAATGACTACATAGCTCCTTTTCTGGAATTCCCAAAGGCACCAAAGACCACTAGAGATGAGCTCCATAGGAATTATGCAGAGCAGAATTTTGGTGTGAAATAACCCATATGTTTCTGGCATTATTATATAGAAGTGGGGAACACAGCATATATTTAAAGATTATTTTATATTTGAGATAAGAATCTCTCTAATAGATTTATTAATAGAGCTGAGAGGGACTGCCTAGTTTATTGGATCTGAAAATAAATATTCATCCTCATGTGATCGACAAGAGAATTAAAAAAAAAAATGCAAGGAATTATTTTAGTATTACAATTTTGCCCTCTCTCTACAGCTGCCTTTCCTGAAGACTGGCCTTGAAAACCAAATGCAATCCAAGTCAACCGAGGATAATATCAGAAGTGGAATGTGTCAGAACTAATATGTGAATTGATGTTCTTGTTGCCTATAATTTCCTTTCCTTTTTTTCCCTTAGGAAAAAGAAGATAACCATTGCAGTACTTTTTACATGATACTCCTTGAAAAAAAGTTATAAGTTAGATTTATGAGAATATTCTGACAACCCATACCAGTGTTGAAAAGAACTGAAGGTCATCATACTTGACTGATACATAAGTGATAAAATAGTTTAGCACACCTCTATGAAACAAGCCAGTTTTATAGTGAGGTATCTCTTTTGTGACCACCTGTATCTGAAAGCCTTAAATACTCCACAGGAACACAAATTTTATTATATGACCCTTTAGAATCAAAGCTATTTTGAATACAATTTTGAATAGTTATCCCTCCTTTTCCCCGCTCCCCCCTGCCCCACCACAAATGCTATAATCTAGTCATTTAATGGGAAATATTCCTCTTTATCAGTACATGCTGATCTTCATGAGCTAATCATTCACTTCTGTAGATCCACATTTATTCTATGTAATTCAGTTTTCATTACTACAAAACATAAACTTATACGTGTTTTACACAAACACTGCATAAGGAAAGAGGGACCAATGCAATGTCAAGGTTGTATTTTTATCATGTGTATATATATGAGTATGAATTTAGGCTGGATTCTCATTTCACTCAGGCAGCTCAGAGAAGCAGAGAAGTGTATAAATAGAGTTTCTTAATTAAAAAAAAAAATCTTTTTGTTTCTGGTTTCTCCTTAGTCCTTATTTGATTTTTTCTTACGTGCATTTTGTCCCAACTAGCAATATCTCAGACATTGGAGCTTTTAGGCAAAGGCTAGAGATTAATGACTATGGCTTCAATAAAAGAAGAAATTTAAGCTTTTGAGTATTTTGATGTTTGTTTTCATTCTTCATTGAGGAAAAAAAAGTGAGACATTTCAGGGTTTTGAAATATAGTGAGAAAAAACTAAGACTATAAGCCTCATTTAGTCTGGCATGTCTGAGGGGTTAATGTTTCTGCTGTGAAACAGGTAGGTCAATAATTATGATGATCTCTTTCCCTCATTAGAATTTCACTTCAGAGCTAAGAGATGTTTTTTTCAAGCACATAACATTCATCTGAAAAGAAAAACTGCTGTTTCTTACCCAGCTGTGCACCATTATTTCTCCAGATCACTTCACACCTCCCCAGTAAACTGAGGAAGACACATTGCAAGCATTATAATTCAATAAAACTTACAAGACTTTTGCATTAGATTGATATGGTATTGATTTCATCTCAAAGATGAACTTATGCTTAGGAATTTTATGTTCCCATATAATATCCTGCACACACAGGTTGACCTCAGAAACATCCCTTCATACCCCTTTTCCTTCTCCTTTCCAACCTTTCCACAGAAATGCTGACTATGCCCTTATCAACTGTCTCTTACGTAGTAGCAGAGAGAACTTGATTTCAGTAGGTTCAAAAATCTGACTGCAATGACTGTCGTCAATACTGTGCATGCTGATTGGCCAGTATTTGTTTTTTATTCAACTGCTATTTTTCCTGAAATCTCTAGAAACTTTATACTTCTGGAGCCTTCTTCCTCTGATATATTTGATTATAGCAGCTCACTTTCAAAGTTACTTATGGGAAGATGGGAAGAGACAGTACAATGTAACACAGACTATAGACTAGTCAGAAGCTAGTCAGTAGGACATGGTGGAGATGGAGGCTACTCATTTCAGAGTGTGGGCAACTTCCTCAGGAGCAATTCCTTCAGGGAAGAATGCTGACACATTCTATCATTCTATTCCAGAGTTTATATCTCTTTACTAAAGTTTGGTCACCACAACTTCTTTTGCTCACACTTAAGAGTATTTGGAAAGACATTTAAGTTCCTTATCTTCTGTAACCTAACATAGTTCAAAATTATGCATATCCCCTGGTGTGCATAACCAACAGGTTAACAACATTATTCTGCCTTCCTGTATGTCTTTTTCTGGATTTTTTAGCTTTCTATTTCTTGGCTATCTAAAATAACTAACTAGATATCTACAGCTTTACATTCAGCCTCAGTAGTAGTTTCCTGGTAAAGACATTCTTCAGATGGCAGAAGTTACAGATATAAAATCCTTTCATCTGAAAAGGGCACTGAACCCAGGAATCTTTGACAAAGACAAAGACTCAATCAGAGAGGTGTTCTCAGAGCATGACTAACATACACTGACAAGATCTGGCTCTTTACAAACTATCTCTTACTTTTAAGTGCCATAACCACCAGGCTATAAGTTATTCATGTTATTTGGAGTACTTTTCAATTCTTCTGCTGAAGCTGTGCCACTATTCAGGAAGAAATTCGAGATTTATGAGGTTAGAAAGAATGTTGAGAAGTGGGTTTAGCTAGATATCTTTATGACTGGAACATCTACTTCAAGGCTGGGAACTTTGGATTTTCTGTTTTTTTGTTCAGCTTGTTTTGACAGGGATACATGGTTTATTTGATCATAAACACTTTTTTTGAAATTATATTTGATTTCAACCAATTCTGGCAAAGACATTGTGTTCTTAGGTTGTTTGTTCTTTCAGCCTTGTCAAGAAATGGTTTAAAAAGATACCCACCATTGTGAAAAAACTGCCATGCAAATTCAATTTATTAAATGCCAGAGAATAAGTGATGGAGTGACAGAGAGTTTTCAAACCAGAAATGGCTGAACTTCTCAGGAGCCATGTTCTGTTATTTTCACATTTTCTGACATAACTTCCCTACCTTCTAAATCTTCCACATATGTGCTTCCTAGCTACACCTTGGCTCCTAGTTCTTCCGCCTCCCCAAAATCAGATTTTTTTTTTTTTTTTTCAAGTCTGTCTAGTTTGGGGAGTTTTCTCTGCAGCTACAAAGGCAACCTCATAGTTCTGTTGTACTTTCATTGCCTGGAAAACCTTCTTATGTATGTTGCTAGAGATGCAGGACCTTGCACTCCCAGTCCCAGGAATCTTCTCTAAACTTTTACTGCCAGCATGCAACTCTCTAGAAGAGATCAGCTCTAAGTTTCAGACTGTCCCCACAGCCTGAGTATCCAATATTTACTGGGAATTAAATCAAAGTGAGATAGGGCATACGCTAGATGCCAGACCACGCTTCAACGCTTCATGAATCAAGACTATTTCATTCAGAGGAGTATGACTACTCCTTTGATGATATAATTTGCCCACTGTGCAGAAAGCTTCAGTTGAACACACTAGTGATGTTCACCCATGCTAGATCATCCATGTGAAATAAAAATATTGGGCTGTCACCCAAGTATCACATGGACTTTTTAATAATAGCAAATGGGATTCTCTCTGTGTCTGTGAGTTTCTTTCTAGGAACTTCCTGAACCTAAGGAGCTGTCTAAACAAGATTTAATAGAAGAGTACAGATCTCAAAAATGAATGAATTCCTGTAAGTTTCATAGAAATAGCTGGATGGCCAGTCTGGGATTGAAGTCTAATTACTCTCAAGGTGTCAGATAACAGTCTTTATGTACTTGTTATAAATTCATGCAGCAAAAGCCATGAGAAAATACCGCAATTTATTGCATTGAAATTGAAGCTATTAAAAAAATGCTAAAATATAATCAATTAATGACCCAAAAGAAAAACATGCAGCAGTAAGGATTTCCTATAGCCAATTGTCAAAGAAATTACTCTGTAACAGTTGGGATAGGGATGATTACATCCTCTTGCTCCATTGTTGAAGAAGAGAATGAACTTCTACTTTCTTATTAGGTAGTGCTTTAGACTTGTAGTAAGTGACCTGTCTTCCACCCCTGTCTCCATTTCAAAATAAATTAATTACTTTTTCCCTCTCTATTAAAAAATGTTAGTGCTTATCTTCATATTTTTAAGATATTATAAATGAATGAGATTTCATTAAAATGACAGAAGGTTGATATTTGAGAACCCTTGGCATTTCCTAATGGCTAGTTATTGCACATTGTGGATGCTGACTCATCTGTCTATGCCTAGATTGCTTAGACATATTATTCAAGTTTCTATATTCTGTTCTGAGGTTTGGCAAAGCCTAGACTGCAATGCCTCACTTCTATGGACCTCTGTCCATTGTTGGATCTAGACTGTCTTAACTGAATAATTCGCAGAACAAAATGCTTAGACGGATGCAAGAACACTGAATTTGTATCAGCTCTGGGATTTTTTTTCCCCCTAGAAAGGAAAAATCACATTTTACATCACATTTTACAGAAAATTCCTGTCAAAAATCTGCAATCCTGATTCTCCCACTGTTCTTACATGCCATATAGTAACAGTTATACTTACCAAAATTGTTTTACTATGTTGAAGTGTAAGAATGTAAAAAAGTAGTAAAAATAAGAAGTACATTATAGTTTCCAAGCTGACACTGCTGATAGCATATTTCAAATTAATGAAGTGAGTTATAATTACAGCTTGCACTAACTGAAGATCAAGTCTTCAGTTAATATAAACTAAACAGTAGCAATTTCTCATTATATTGTGTTATGTATTTTATTATATGTACTATGGAAAATTATCTTCCATAATTCATCTCTATTTTTCTTCTCCAAAACTTGGAGAAATTTTAATTAGTTAGTTGATTATTAGTAAAAGATAATTGATAATATATTCACAAAGATTAAGAAAAATGTAACACTGATGACAATAACTTAAGACAGCAGAAAGAACAAAACCAAAAAAGCTACATTCTTTCATAACTTTTTTTAGTCAGTTTTGATATGACATTATCTATCTCCCCTTTATAGGGTGTACTCCATCTCTGAGCAACTCCCTTTCAAAAATAATTTGCATCATTTTGGGGTGCCTTCCTCTAATTCTCAGCCTATATTTAGTGGGGCAAGCCTCAAGCCTATTGAAATTGATTGCTAATTCTGAGTAAACTTTACAGGACAGCATTGCCCCATTAACAGTTGTGGCCACTATTTAAAAAAAAAAAAAAAAAAAAAAAGGCAGCAAAATGAAGTCTGAAGGCAGAAGGTAATGTCAGAGTAAGGAGCAGCAGCAGCAGCATACAGAAGCCTTAAGGGAAACTTAAGAGGATTAGCATAAACAGCATGTGTGTGCCTGAAGGCAGAAGATATTTTTTAAAGGTCACCCCAGATAAATGTTATCAGACTTACTAGTGTGGATATACTTTTTTTCACTGCATGCTGCTTGAAGCTCCACCTACCTTTTCAGAAATCATTATTAAAAAAAAAAATAATGTGTTATGAGAATAATTTAACATTTTTAACACTAATTTAGAAATTCAGGAGAACCATAACAACTAGTCACATTGTATAATTTTATAAACCTCTTCAATAGCTCATATTCTCTTTTACTAACTCCGGTAAACTCCTTTACCTGACAACACAATTTGTCAGGCACAGAACACTTTCTGCAAGCAAATTTATCATTTTCTATTATTTAGACTTTTATCTTTTATAAAAACACAGCATTCTTGAGATATTCTACCAGTAAATTTTCATAATAATTGCCGATCAACTCACTACTGTCTATGAAATCTCTAGAAGTAGGCTTTGGTGTTCAGCATATTGCTCTACTAGTTTAGCCTCAACATTTCACACAGAACCACTGCCAAAGCCCAACATCGCGAGACAGAATAAACTACACTTCAATGTGAAGCAGGTTCGATTCACTTTTCTATTGTCTGCTATGTAGCTTTATACCATTCCCACATCCGTACACGTGGACACGTGCTAAGCAACGCCTCTCCCATTGGTTGGGCTATAGTGTCCACGCGTGACTAGCTTGCAGCTGACTGGCGCTCTTCTTGGTGGTCTGTTGCTGGGCCTCCCGGACGTCTATCTGGTTGTGGCTGGTTTAGTCTGCCTGAAACTGCCCACGAACACTTTCTTCTTTTCTGGGTGACCTTGAATCCCATTACCTCAGTTCCTTATATTCTTGCAAAACCGCCAAGGCCCCAACACCTCCCCCTCTTTTTTCAAAAACAGGATTAGCAATATCATGCATCAAGCGTTGCAAACATTGGCAAAAGCAAGGCAACATAGCTACAAACACGAGTAAAACAGAAAATCTATTGCGGCTCTATTCTGCAGAACCGCATGACTAACGCTAGCTACATCTTGCAATAGCTGGTCTAGAATGCATTACTGTTTTTTGTAAGCTTTGCACCAATTTCCAATCTAAAGGATCCCACTTGGGGCCCTGAGCTCCCATTTTTACAGGGGCTGCTAATGGAGTTAATACAAACTCCTCCCGTAGCCGATCATTCTCTATCAACCCCTTATATCGTGCTCCCGCATTGAAAGCTGGATCAACAGGTGACGCCCTGTCCTTACACCTCCCACCACCATCACTTCCTTTTACAGTGGCTCGAAGCCCTCAACCCCTCATCGGTTGGGTCACTTCCTCCGGCTGCTTTCCTTTCCTTTTGGATTCCCCGTAACTCCTTGACATCCTTGTCTAAAAGGTAACCCTCCAGGCCAAACTGTGCCTGCAGATAGTTTTTTGCTTCATCAAGTATCATACTCCCTTCTTTGAGCATCTGCATTACCCACCGTTTTTTCTGGCGCAAGGCCTCTTCAGTCACTGTCTTAGAACTAGAAGTGCCTTTTGCGCCTCCCACTGCCCCAATTGCTTATCCACGTTCTCCAACCCATCTACTATAGCCTTATGGGCGGCCTTGTATGCCGCCTTCACATCTCTTGCGCTGGACCCGCCATCTAATCGCCGCATCTGTTCCAACAGCTCCATCATTCTCTCCGCTTGCTCCCAAAGTTCTTGCTGCATTCCTTGGACAACGGCGTCATCGTCGTCCGGTCCTTCCGGGATCGGTGCTTTAATCGGGTCTACGTCCATCTCGGGCGCTGTGGGGGGTGTTCGTTCCCTCCCATCCCACAGTTCCTTTCCTACTCGCTCCCATGATTTGAGCTTATATACCTGAGGAGCTTCCACCATGAGCCCTCTTCTTTTACAGAACAGCAATAAGTCAGTTAAATCGGCCTTTGAGATCACAGTCTCAGTTTTTTGAGTGAGCTTTAACAAACTTTCTACAATCGCGCGCTCCATTGCTGATGCAGCAATTCCCATTCTGCTTGCTGACTCAAAGGTCAGCCATGGCCACAATCCACCTTTCTTCAGGCACCCAGCTACTTCTCCACTGGCTGCAGGATCCCTTGCGTTTTCGGCTCCACTCTACCCAGAATCACGTCGGGGTCACCAGATGCCGAAGCCCACCATCGCGAGACGGAATGAACAACACTTCAATGTGAAGCAGGTTCAATTCGCTTTTCTATTGTCTGCAACATAGCTTTATACCATTCCGACATCCGTACGTGCGGGCACACGCTAAGCAACGCCTCTCTCATTGGTTGGGCTATAGTGTCCACGCGTGACTATCTTGCAGCTGATTGGCGCTCTTCTTGGTGCTCTGTTGCTGGGCCTCCCGGATGTCTATCTGGTTGTGGCTGGTTTAGTCCCCCTAAAACTGCCCACGAATGCTTTCTTCTTCTCTGGGTGACCTTGAATCCCATTACCTCAGTTCCTTATATTCTTGCAAAACCGCCAAGGCCCCAACAAACCACAGAATGGCTAAGGTTGGAAGGGACCTCTAGAGATCATCTAGTCCAACCCTCCTGTACACGCAGGGTACCTGTGGCACTGGACTGCGTACACGCAGGTTTTGAAGATCTCCAGAGAAGGAGATTCTACGACCTCTCTGGGTAGCCTCTTCCAGGACTCTGTCACCCTCACAGTAAAGAAGTTATTCCTCATATGGAGATTAAACTTCCTGTGTTTCAACTTACGCCCATTACCCCTCGTCCTGTCACTGGCCACCATGGAGAAGAGCCTGGCCCCATCCTCCCTACAATCACCCCTCAGGTACTTGAACATGCTGATCAGATCTCCTCTCAGTCTTCTCCTCTCCAGACTAAACAGGCCCAGCTTGCTTAGTCTTTCCTCATATGATAGATGCTCCAGTCCTTTAATCATCTTTGTCGCTCTACACTGCACCCTCTCTAGAGTCTTAATGTCCTTCTTGTACTGGGGAGCCCAGAAGTGCACACAATACTCCAGGTGCGGCCTCACCAGAGCTGAGTAGAAGCACAGGATCACCTCCCTTGACCTACTGGCAATGTTCCTCCTGATGCAGGCCAGGATCCCATTTGTCTTCTTGGCCATGATGGCACATTGCTGACTCATGGTTAACTTGTCCACCTGGACTTCCAAATCCCTCTCTGCAGAGCTGCTTTCCAGCTGGTCAACCCCTAGTCTGTCCTGGTGCCTGGGGTTATTCCTCCCCAGGTGCAGGACCCTGCACTTGTCCTTGTTGATCCTCATGAGAATCTTCATGACTTCTCTGCAGAACTCTCCAATCTGTCTAGGTCCCTCTGAATGGCAGCACAGCCCTCAGGAGTGTCAGCTACTCCACCCAGTTTTGTATCATCTGCAAACTTGCTGAGGGTGCACTCTGTGCACTCATCCAAGTTATTGATGAACAAGCTGAAGAGCACTGGGCCCAGTGCTGACCCCTGGGGACACCACTGGCCACAGATCTCCAACTAGATTCAGCCCCGTTTATCACCACCCTCTGTGCTCTGCCATCCAGCCAGTCCTCAATCCACATCACCGTCACTCGTTCAATCCACACTTCTGGAGCTTCCTTATGAGGATGTTATGGGAGACTGTGTAGAAAGCTTTGGTGAAGTCAAGGTAGACAACATCTACGTCTCTCCCATTGTCCATCTAGTCAGTCACCTCATTGTAGAAGGCTATCAGGGTCATCAAACATGACTTTCCCGTGGTGAATCCATGCTGACTACTCCTCATCACCATCTTTTCCTTGACATATCTAGAGATGGTATAGATGCCTAGGATGAGCTGCTCCATCATCTTTCCAGAGACAGAGGTGAGACTGACCAGCCTGTAGTATCTCAGGTCCTCCCTCTTGCCATTTTTGGAGACTAGAGTGATGTTGGATTTCTTCAGTCCACAGGCACCTCCCCCACCCCCCATGACCTCTCGAAGATGATGAACAGCTGAGCGATAACTTCCACCAGTTCCCTCAGCACCCTTGAATGCAACCCATCTGGTCCCATAGATTTATGGCCAGTTTGCCTAAATAATCCCTAACCCAATCCTTCTTGACCAGCAGAAAGTCCTCCTCTCTCCTGGTTATAATTTTAGTTAAGTCAATTCACGAATCTAACAAGAAATAGAATCAGATCTGAATTGTTTTGTTCTTTTCCATTATGTCTCCCAATAAAAAGCCCACATTCCAGGAACCCATTCTTAAATTATTTGTCCTAAAAATATTGTTTAATAGCAAATAAAATAGAAATTTTAGATATGAAAATGTGTATACCTACATTCTTTGGGAACTACCTGTGACCCAACTCAGAGAACTGAGGTCATATGTGCCAGGGATAGCAGTCTTTCAATTTGGAGGATTAGCTTTTTCTCACTATTGTTTTAGCATTCATGCCATTGAATTAATGAAGCTCATGCAGGCACATTTTTGATTTAAAGTATCTTGCACCATGTTGATAAACTTAATGGATAGCCCTGACCTTTAAATTATAACATGCATCCAATGAATCAGCAGAATAATAGGTCATCTTGCAAACATGAGTTCTACCACCAGTATATAAAGAACAAACATCTAACAAACTCACATCTGATCATTGGTAAAATACTCCACACTGTACAAATAAAACATTTGTTTATCCTATTAAAATGTCAAGCTTTATTAATTTGAAGAGATCACCAACTAGAGCTTCACACATACACTTGGTAATTTATTGTAGTATAAATATAAATAAGGGAATGTAACCAATATACCTTGATACATATTTATATAGTTTCAAGTGTTCCTATTTTTGGCAGCATTATTAATTGAATTCTGTTAACTATTTAGTTCTTTTCAAAATTTAATGCATAATCCGAAGATATTAAACATCTTCAGTGCAATCTGTATTCTAGGCTCCCAGATGCAGCATGTTGAGCTGAAAGGAAGCTACATAAAATAGGCTTATATTCCATGTACCTGTATTGAGGGACAGACTCAAGACAATAGACTTGAATTCAAGATCGGTTTTTCTTTCTTTCCTAAATGACTTCTTTCTCATTAAGCACTCCTTGAAAGCTGTCCTTGTTTTCAATACTAATTGCAACACTACCTGTAGGAAAACCTTCTGTTATATCAACATACTGCATTGACAAGCAGGTAATGGTGATTTTGTATGGAGATTTATTTGTATGTTTAGCGAACCATTGCTCCTGAGACCACTGATTTAATTATTCTCTTGGATCTAAACATTCTACTAGGAAAAAAAACAATGGTGAGGGGTGTGGATAGTCTCCTATATGGCATCTTGTATGGTACACTCACTTAGGGTGTACGAAGAGATTCATCTTCTCTCTTAACTTCTATTTCTTACGAAAATCCTAACCAGAATCCTTGGAACACAATTAGAAGAAGATTAGCTCCATCTCTTTCCTCCTGACAAATTGAAACTAGGATATCATGAATAAAAATGCTATTTGAAAGCAGTATGGAAGCTTACATATCACAGCTGACAGGTGAGTTTCCTAACAAACACCCTACAAAGTCATGCCATCACTTCAGCAGAAAGCATAGCCTGACAAGCCAGTATTACTGAAAAAAAACTCTTATGTTGCAACCCTGTAGACTGGTTTTAGTAGCAGTGCTAGAAGATTCCTCATTGAAACATGCTGTACTGAGCCATATTATGTGCACGGTATTTTTTTTTCCAGCATATCACAAAACAGAACAGTGAAATCCCTTCTGGAAAGTCAGAGAATATCAGAAAAAAAAAAAAAAAAAGGATGACACCTATCCCCTTTTTATCATATCAGTACACACGACTTGGTGCCCAAAAATATTTAGCTGCCAAATATAGGTTTCTAGTGTGATTCAGAATCTAACAGTCCCTGTGAAAATCAAAAATGTACTGATGTTCTTTGATCTTGAGGATGTCAGCCCTTTTCTATTTTTACACAGAGAAGATAAAATGTCCTTACTACTACAGAAACTTTATAAAGTAGCATGAGATGTTCCATCTTCTTCTTACAATGATTCTGTGATACTGACATTGAAACTTGGCTATGACTGTCAAATCATAGATATATTCAAACGTAATCCTCGCCTGAATTTCTCCAGGTCTCCCTAGGGCTCAAATCTCAAAAAAATGTATCCGAAGAGCTTAATAATGCTTGAGTCAACATCCACCACCTTTCACACACTCTTCACAAAGTTATGTAACATGAAAATCATTTACATCATCTGAGAAGCTGACCTTTGGAATTTAGGAAAAGGAATAAATAAATTATTCTCTATATCCTTGCAGAAGCTATTTTTTTCAGATTAAAAATACTAAGATATAGACGTTCAGAACTTTATATAATACTTGGGACTTAAGCAGTATTTTCATCTCATGTACTCATCAAGAAACAAATGTAGAATGAAACTCATAAACCAGTCAAGTTTGCACTACATGCACTGTTCGATCTATACTGATCACAGCAGCCTTTCAAGGTGTCAAGGGCATGGTGCATCATTGCTTACCTTTGCTCTGTTGATATTTTTAGCATGGGTAGGGTAATTTAAGCATCAGATTTAACTTCAGTCTTGGACAGAACTCTCACATGACAGTCATGAGAGCCATATAAGTACTGATAAGTTAATTAATTCTTCACCTATATTAAGTAAGCTTCACAATGTTAAAAGGATATACTGCAGGTGTCATCATCCTTCTTTTACTGACAAGGAATTAGAGACACAAAGACACTGAAGTGACTTGTCCAAGGTCAACCATAAATCAGCAGAAACAGAGAAAAGTTTGCTGTGAGAACAAAAGGCACTTTTTGGCCTCAACTTTAGAATTAGAGCCTCATCCTTAGAACCAGGTGATTCATGTTTCCCCTTTATATGATAAAGCTCCCCCAGCCTCCTGCCATCGTATTCAAGTTGCAGCTGTTCCTACTCTAACTGGTAGAGTTGAGATTAGTTAGTAATCATGACAGCAATTGTAGAATAATTGGCAGGCACTCCTGAAGGACTTGTAATTGTATTTGGTAAAATATCTTCTTTCTTTCCTTTTTGTAGCCAGAGCTACAGAATCAAAGTAAGGGACCAATTATCTTCTTTAACTAGGAATTCTCTTGTTCTAATGTTACATACTGATCAAGGTTTAATTCTCCATCTCAAATGAATCTGCTGTGTAAGAAATTTTAAAAGCCCATAGACGCCTTTTATTTTAAGGCTATTTTTGCAGCAGCAGTTTCTGCTTAGATAGGCAATGTGTCATTTACCAATTTCTGTTAGCCCTGGTCAGTCTAAGTCCTTGAATTGTCTGATGTTAATAGATGTTATTTAGTGCTATTGGCACAGTGAGTAAGAATCAGTATCGAAAGCCAATAAGTGAAGTCAAGAAGGAGAAGGACAAAAACAACTGAAGCAGCAGTATAAAGAAGCAAATTAAATAATATCCTAACAGACTTATTTTATTATTTATCTCTCTATTAAAACATATATATATCCATGATAAATGAAATGCTCCCTATGGGGTACAGGAGATGAATTCTCACTATCATTGTATAACTTATGCAGGATATAGCTGATATACTCTGGTTATTAGAACTGTTTCCTTATATTAATATATCCTGTCACTAAAACTAGTTCATCAAATTATACAAGAACAACTTGCTCAAGGCATTTTTGAAAAACATACGCTGATGTTCTGGCAGTCAGCTTAGATCAGGAGAATTTTTTAGTGTTTATTTTATTCGAAAGTATGTTTTTTTTTTCTCTAAAGTATTTTCATCCAGACTTTTAATTGCCTCAATCATTTAACTTGTACAGGTAAGTCAATAAAGTTAGTTCTCTCCACCATTCATATGTTAAAATTATTACTGTTTTTTTACATTCATGCATAGAATCTGAACTTTTGATTTTGTGAATATAGGGGGAAAAAATCCACTTTCCAATTACCAACATCATAAGGTTTGTGCCTTTCTTTCTATCAATGCTGCTAAAACTCAGATAAACACAACATCCAGGCAGAATCTCAGTGCTCACTTTCCTTAACAAGAAAACAAAAATACAGACTCTGCCACATAAAGCATGCAATATATTTAACACATATTTATTTATTAAAATCACCAAATCATTATAGGAATAATCACTGCAAGTAATAATAACCTTTTCTGAGAAAAGTTGACTTGTATTTTTTTTTTTCCCCAAGGAAATTCTCTTTGTGTTAAGACAGCAGTTAAGCGATCACTACGAGACACAAAATACACTGATACATTAGAGTATGTCAATAAATGTATATTGATATAAATCCGTAACACCTCTTTTGTTCCCTAATACCATTCAGTTGTATGGTACTTCATGCTTTTTTTTTTTTTTAATAAAAACCTGAAATATCTAATATCTAAAAAAATAATTTGTCATGCAGTTAGCTCAGCACTGCAGAGCAAACGAGAGAAATAAACCAAAAACAAAGTTAATCTCTCTCCCACTTCAGTCTTGGCTGTTGTAGGCTGACAGAGCATTTGTGCACTGTCCTTTGAAGAACATAGTACATTTTGTTTTGTTTATGCCCTGTCTTGGGAGGAGGAATATGTTTTGTTTTTCGCCAGCTGTATCTGTTCCCTGGCTCAGTACACTGTGCTCCCTGTGCTACTACAGTAGCTCGGGAAGGGTTTAAAAGGCCAGTAGAGGAAATCATGGGACCTGCCTTTACAGAAGCAGTTACCAGTTAATAGTGCATTAAACTGCAAATCTGTCCAAAGTGTAAAAATAGAGATATGTCAAATACCAATGACCTTCTATTCAAAATAAAGAAACAATGGACAAAAAGCTTGTTTCCACCTGGGAAACCCGGTTTGATAGGTCAAAGGATCTCCTCATGAGGAAAGAACTTGAAGAGAGAGAATTTATGACTGCCCAAGAAAGTCAGGTAGGAAAGGAGAGTGGATGCTGTAAAAGCATCTCCTCTCTTTCTTTTAGCAATAAAAAAATATGAAAACCAATTTAAAGGAAAGAACAACAGAAAACCAAAAAACACTGACCGGAAGTTATGAAACTAAGACAGATAATGATATTTGGGTATTTCTCACAAAATACTTGCAAGTTTTTAAAATTATTATACAAAGTGATTTTTCTACCAAGTCTTTATCATTTATTTCAACTTCGTTGTGTTCCTTCTATGGGTTTATAAGCCAGAAGATGCATGTGAGGGATATTGGGGAGCTTTTGGAAGAACATAATTAAACTATTTGATTTAGAGATATCTTAGCAGGGTGAACAAGTAGTATTGATTATGGACTAGATATCTGTTCCCACTCCCAAACAGTGGATCAACTCAAGGGTTGTTTAGGTCAAGGAAAGACAGATTTAGGCTTTCTTAAAAACAGTATGTTGTGGACCCCAGAGAGAGGATCTCAGTGAAATTTAACAAAAACAAACAACAAAAAAGACCCAAACAACTTTATCTATATTAATAAACTGAAAGTTAAAAGAAGAAAAAATAAAAAGAATGAAAATCACGTATGAGTGAGCACTTCCCACCATATAACTTGTATATCTATTGTAGCAATACTGTGGGATTTATTCAGTAATTTTTTACCACTGACTAATGTTTTCATTTATCTTTCTCTAAAATTCCTATTTATATATTGTGTGTTAGAAATTATTTTTCTGCATCTCTAGTAACTAAAAATAAATAAAGAAGTCAAACTCTTGTAAGGACTCAATCATTTTTTACAGAATGTCTGCAGTTTGCTGTCACTTAACAACCCTTAACAAGAATGTTAATAAACATTCTACAATGTTAATATTTAGTGTTATGTAATCACTGACCATGATGATTATTATTAACAGCTAAGAAGAGAATCACAGAATCACAGAATGATTAAGGTTGGGAGGGACCTCTAGTCCATCCTCTAGTCCTCTATTCCAACCCCCCTGCTCAAGCAGGGACACCTAGTGCATGTGGCACAGGGAAATAGCATTAAATGTATCTCTTAAATGTATCTCCTCTTTGACATGAGCTGAAACCTTACAAGAAGAATAAAAAAGAAAATAATTTATTTTTGTGATGAATTTCATCAATATCAATAAATGGAAATCTTGAACCTACAAGCATTTATGTTTCTAACCATAGAAAATATGTCACATTGTTTATATTGGCATATTAGTGCTTACAAAAAAATTATGCATTTGGAAGCTAACTAGGAACAATGATGTCTGACTGAGTTCTATGTGGCATGAAAAAAATAATAAAAAAACCCTTATATCTTATATGAGTGTTTATTTATTTATTTATTTATATTCATATTCAAAAGATTGGAGACATAAAAATTACTTAACCAAATAGTGAAAAATAAAAATCCATTCAGCTGTCACTTACATTCAATTTAGGTTAAGAGAGAGGGATCATGCTTTAAAAGATGAACCCAACAGCTAGAGGTCATCAGCAAACACTTTTTTTTTTCTGAAATTTAATAAAGTAAGTGTAGATACCCTGTAGTTATCCTGTCCTTCTTATTTAACAGAATGTAAGATACAATTAAAACACATTTTACTCAATCCAGAGAAAACAGAGAGTTCATACAAGTGAATTCAATGATTTTTGTAAAGAAAACTTTCTCCTCTCAGTCATACCAGGTCACAAGGTTTAAGATTAATCCTTCCTCCTCCAGATACCCACATGGTTCTGCTCTGAGGAAGTAAGTGCGGGGAGTCAAAGTGGATGTGAAGGTCAGGTTGTCTTAAATCAATAATGAAACAGTAAACTTGTATAATGCTTAATAATATACTTATTCATGTTAAAAATCTTCAGCACTACAGAGTTCCAGGTGCAAGATGTGCAGTTTGCATGACTTGATGTTTGTCAGGCAGTTTATAAAAAACTGCAACTTTCATCCTGTCAGAGATGATGAGACATTATCCCTTGATTCATAGTTCATCTTGTGATGCAGTCCCTTTTCTGCCTTCTCAATACACTGTGCAGTTGAGGGTCATTAGTCTGAAACACCTATCTCCTGAAATGACTTAGGAAGACACTTTTCATGGTCTCATGATGCTGATTTAATCCCACTTCTGTCTTGTGTCTAACAGGAAATTAATGACTGCTTTTGCTGAGGCAGTCATACCACCTAGAATAGGTCAACTCCAAAGCAGAGTCCAAGAGTTACATAGAAACATGACAAAGAACATCATCTATTATATAAAAATTATTTCCTAGGATTTGAAGAAACTAAATTTATACCTAATTAGAAAAAAAACAGATTCTTGTCAGGTATAATAAGAAGGAGTTAAGTTTCAGAGAAAGAAAGCATTTAGAGTAATTTCAACTGGAAAAGAAATATCTATTTTCTTCCGCAGCTCATGTAGACCTTTCTCTGTATTTTAGGTTTTTAACTAACATTCAACTTTACCACCACATACAGTTTTGCTGTGTAAGTAAAAACTACCTTATAAACTCAAGAAATGTCAAGGTATATTTATTCTGCTCTCAGTAAATCAGACAGATAAGGTGATGCATTTCTTGAAAAAACAGGTAAGACTTTCCCATTAAGTAGAAATGTCTTCTGAATAGGCTTCTTGTGTAAGTGCACATTAATTAAGTATATAATATTGCTCTTTTCTCTTTTATTTATTTATTTATTTATTTATTTATTTGTTGTCGGATATGTTGGGTGTGTCTAAGGACAGTGTCCCTCAACCAGGTAAGCAGGTTTTATATGTGTTGGGCATCTCAAGTGTTATCACAAATCACAAATATTCGGAAATGGGAAGAGAGATGAGGTTCACAGACTCTTCCCTGAAGAGCAGAAAGAAAGTTTGGCTCCTTTAAAACAGTTACCCAACAGAGCAAAATTTCAGGTCTCCAGCAAGAGTTTAATATAACACAATTTGCCTTTTTTTCACCCCCTTAATGAAAACCTGAAATAAGTTTTGGTGTTAATAGTGCTCTTAAGTTCCAGGTTTCTAAAAGGTAAATGAGTATGCATTCTTTCCTATTTCTATAAAGAAGTGAAAGGGAAAAAAAAATGGAGAGAGAAAGAGAGAGAGAAAGAACAAGGTTTGTAGTGTTTATTGGATTATAAAACCCTGGTCTAACTTTTCCATTAGAGAAATTGCTCTGTATTCCACATGGAATAACTTCAGTAATGCATTGTTTTGTATACAGCATAAAAAGAAACAGATTAATGCTTTTAACTTTCCTGTAAAGTTGCTTCCCTAGAGCCAGCAATTGCCCCTACAGTATTTGAAATGAATCTTTTATAAAAGTTTATAACAGTCAGTTTCTCAGTTTTGATTCTGCAAAAGGCTTCTGTACTGAAATGTCTTCCAAAAGTGCTTTCACAGGTCATTTGGATCCTGTCTCTCATTTTTAAAAGACTTTCTCTAAAAAGGCAGCGGGTGATGTTTCAATAATATTTTCTGAATTCCAGATCAGCAATGTTTTTATTGTTCAGTTTTCAGAGCTTTCTTAGAGTCATACAGAGACCAATGAGGTTGTGTATTTTGGTCATTCCTCAATTTTTCAATAAAGTCTGATTCAGTGCATTTTATGATAAATAGAAATTATTATGATTATTTTCTTTATTCAAAACATCAAAATGAGATTTTCTTTTATGAGTGATGGATCTGTACTTACCTTAGTCTTCTTGTCATGTGATTGGTAAAGGCAAGGGAAAGAATCATATATCAGCTCCATACTTCTCTTACTCCTCTCATATTTGTTCCCCAGATGCAGACATGTCCTCATGCTTTTTATGGGTGTTTTTCTTCTATATATGTAAAAGACTCTAATTGAGTTTACCGTATTATCCTTTGGATCTTTCTCTTTATTAAACAGGCAGTCTGTTGGACTCCAAAAGCTAGGAACTCTGTAAACTGAAGCCTTATTTTTCATGTTACATGCAACATTTTATTTTGATTAGGATAGTGTGCAAATGAGGTCACTCAGAAAGCTGGACTCTGGTACTGCAGCACCTCGTGACTAAAAGTCTTCCCTATTGCTTGTTTAGTTTATGCTACCTTGATAGATAGGTTCTCATTACCCCTTTAAGTCTTGCAGAACTATCTTTTCTCCGTACAGATATTTCTTAAATACAACTACCTTTGAATAATCCTTTTTTCTTCAAGCTTTCTCTACAGTCTGGAAGTGTTTCTAATATTTAAATGTAGCTCAGATTTCACTGATAAGAGGCAATTATTTCCTTCCTATGAACTGAACTTTGAAAATATTGGTTGCATGTACTCAAATCCATTGTTTGTAATTCCCTCTAATGCTCATTAGAATGTGATCTCTTTATGAGCAATCTTTATTTGTATTTTGATACTTCTCTTGGGCAGCTTCTCTGTTTTTGAGGCTGTACTTATTTTCACATATTTATTTCATCAGAAGTTTAAATAGCTCATAAGAAAAGTTGAATTCAAATCAGGAACCTCAAGCTTTAGATCTTTGCAGTCAGGTTTTCAACATAGAAATATGCAACTGAATTCTGAGCTGGGGGGAAAAAAATACAGAACTACAATGGAAAACAGTGAATTTCCATTGAAATAGTGTTTTATTTTTTCCAACTTAGTGCAGTAAGATAAACATTTTTTTTTTCATATGCACGCTGTTATGTGCATGTTACAAGAGGTAGACAAGGCTACCAGTGCATACTCTGCATGGCCTCATGTCTTTCTTCACTTTAGGGTGCAATCAACCTCACTTTCAAATGAGTTACTGGCACAGGAATGTAGAGATAACCAGAGGCCTAAGGCATTTCTGAAAATTTCAACACAGAGAAATGCAAGCATTGGGAAATGCATGTATTTTTATTTTCCTATGTCTTAAGTATTTTGGATAATGAGACAAGAGAAGAGAAAATAGAAACAGCAAAGACAGATGTTTGAAGATAAGAGAGAAACCATCTTTTCAAGAGACAAAGGCAATTACAATAGATTGAAATTGGCAAAAAAAAAAGAAAAATGAAAAAAGAAAAAAGACGCAAAAAAGAAGCATGAAGCACATGTATAAATAGAATGTCTATTAAATTAGAACTTCTGTACCTGCATGTGGTATATAAGGTGAAGACTACTGTTTTGAAAAAAATGAAACCTTATATTACTTTCTGCCTTTCCTCATTTAATTAACATCAGTAACATCAAGAGACCACACTAAAGAGAAAACAGAATACAGGAGAGTTAGGGAGACAGTCTTGATTTTTTAAAAAATCTATTTAATCCATTAAACATTGCTAATGAGAAAATAATGCTGACTATAGAGGCAGCCCAGGTTGTGCCCCAAAGAACAAAGGAGGCCATCAAAGTAACTGAATGAAGAAATATACAGGCTCTTGACAGGCAAAATGTCTGGAAAATAAATTTAGGCACGTGATAGTAGGAATAAACTGGAAGAAGAGACCAGATAATGAAGATGACAGCGGACATATATGGAAAATGAAAAAGAAAAAAAAAATCAAGTGGTTTAAAAAGAGTTTAAAAAGAGAGAAAAAAAAAACAAGCATCATAAGTAGTGTTTGAAGTCCAAAAGGAATATGGTGGAAAGGCAGAATGTAATGAGAAAAATAACAAACGCTGAAATAATAATCACATGGGATCAAGACTATAATTTTTCACTTTGGAAATAGAATAAATAAATAAATAAATAAATAAGCAGATGTACACATCTATGGTTCCCTGTTTAATGCCAAAACTTCTGGTTACGAATTGAAATTTGAAAATGGAACATCAACTATTTCTTTAAACCATTTTCTGGTCTATTGAAAAAGAAAACAAAAGCAGGACAATGTGTTAAATATAAAGAAATAGTTCAAAGATTGATAATGACATTCTCTTTGAACACAAAGAACAAAACATAAAACTCTGTTCTGTCCAAGAATTCAGTCTGGAAATGCTTAATCCTATGTTATTTCTCTATCCATTAGGTTATTGGATGTATTGGAGTGATGTCACATCTGTACTTGCAAGGATGAAGAGAATATTCCTGGAAATTCGTATGGTCTTATTTAACTATAGACTAACTTGGTGTAGACCAAGTTTTTGCAAATTGCTCTGACATGAAAAAATACAAAAACTGATCATTTGGAGTAGGGAATGATGAAGCATATTCTATCCTTCAAAAATAACAATATAAATCAAAATAAAAAAGAAAACTATGTTTGCATGACTTTCAAAATATGCTATATATGCTATCTATATCTTTTTTTTTTTTTTTTTTTTTGCGGTCTTGTTCTTGCAAAAGACTTTTGAGAATAAATGGGGGTCCAATGTGAGAAAACTTTCTATGTTCTTAATATATACCTAATATAACACTGAAAAAAAAAAAAAGCTTTATAGTTGGTCTTCCTTCAGATTTGCTTCCTGCAAAATAGAGTATCCTCTAGCAGTGCATTGCTTCTGTCAGCTATTAAATCTTTTTGCAGATCAGAATGAAGACAACTGTGGAATAAAGAAATAGACTTGTGATTTAGACATGCTTACTGATGCTAGTTGCATGATTAGTTGGCATAGGAACAAACAAAATTCTCTGACATTCAAGTGGATCGTCTTTTACAGCTCTGTAAGCTAGGTGGTATAACTTTAAATACTGCTAAAACCAAGTTTAAAATAGCAAATGGTATATTTTTCTGTAGTTAAAGAAGCACTTAGAAAATCTATGTTTTACACTAAACTCAAATTACTATGTACTGTGAACTGTAAAGCTGACGTAACTTTTATGTGCTCAGCAGTTAAACAGAGCCTTATTAGAAAGAAGTAATGCTGTCAAATTGCAGTGGATATGATAAACCACTGTAGAATACTAGCAAGTTCTGCAAAAAAATTAGAACCACTGTGAAGGGGGAAATTTTTAAAGTAATGTAAGTAGAGCAGACCTGTGTATTTTTAGAGAACATTCCACTATGTTTATAACCTGAAGGTGCACTTAAATGCCTGCAGGAATAATTTGGTTTAGTTTCCATTCATTTATAGTCTGCAGCCATTTGAATTTCATAAACATTTCTATTCTGCTTTGACTGGCTTTAGAGGGGGGACAGGAGCAAACACATATTCTACTCACCACTATAGATTCCATTAAGTATCTATCGTATGAGGAAAGACTAAGCAAGCTGGGCCTATTTAGTCGAGAGAAGACTGAGAGGAGATTTGATCAATATGTATAAGTATCTGAGGGGTGAATATAAGGAGGATGGGGCCAAACTCTTCTTGGTCTGGTGGCCAGTGATGGGACAAGGGGTAATGGGTACAAGTTGATAGACAGGAAGTTCCACCTCCATGTGAGGAAGAACTTTTTTTTTGTGAGCGTGACAGAGCCCTGGAACAGGCTGCCCACAGAGGCTGTGGAGTCTCCTTCTCTGGAGATCTTCAAAACCCGCCTGGATGTGACCCTGTGCCATGTGCTGTAGGTGTCCCTGCTTGAGCAGGGGGGTTGGGACTAGATCATCCCTAGAGGTCTCTTCCAAAGTCAACCGTTCTGTGATTCCGTGATTATTTATTGTGTTCTAGTTTAGGCCCCCTGTACTTAAATTAAATACAGATGGAAATACAGTGAATTCTGACTGTTGCCAGAACTCTGATCAGTTACCTATAAATAATGATGCCTTGTATAAAAGTAGTTTTAAGCAGTAAAATCAGTTTATTTCTTCATTAAAGTCTTTTTCAATCATCTCTTCTGCATAGTGAACACAACATAATGAGAAATGCAACATCTGAGCCTCTAAGTTCTCTAGTAGTATGAGTTTCTGGGAGTATGTGCTTCTCGGAAGTCCTTAAAATTCAAGTTTGTGAACAAATAATTCACACATACTTCTCTACTGTTTTCAGTGTAAATAGGAAAATCATTCTACCATCATCAGGGAATATTACATTTTCCATTCTATTAAATTAAGTGAAAGATCATGGTAAAGTCACTTACAGTTCCTATGGAAAAGGCTTTTACAACAGCTTTTTAATAGCATACTGCATATGAGATTTAATGTTTAATGTTCAAATATAAAAAATAGTGGAGTATAAATATATGTTTTTATACTGAATGTATCTGTGTGCAATTAATGTCTCAATTATCAGTAGAGTTACAGTACCTATGGTATAGCTCATAGTGATTATCTAGTATTATGAGAATTAAAGCTCATTAAACGAAGCAAGCAGTATTGTCTACATTTGTTATAGAACCAATGAATCCAACTCACCTTTAAGTGACCTCTGAAACAGACAGGAGTTTAAGAATTATAATAAGGTATGGACATGAATAATATCTGTAGCTAACGATTATGAAGTCTAAGTTCTGTTTACAAATATCAAATTTCTTGAATTTCTAAAGTCTTATTAATTGTTTACAGTTAGAAGTTACTCAGAAATCTAAGATTCTGTCAAAGTATTTACAGGGATGATTTCTAGGACATAAGCAAATGCTATCTCTGGTTAATATAAAGATTAAAAAGCTCAGTATATGCTAACCAAATTTATATTTTCTTCTCTTGATATTTCGATTGTATGAAATTCTTTAAAGTACTTCCAAAACATAGAGGAAAGAACAGTGATTATTTACCGAATCTGCAAAGCCATGTGTTAAATATCCTAATTTATTCGGGGTTTAATAAAAGGATGGATATGTTTTGTGTTTCTAAGTTAGACTCATGGATATGTATACAGGGTATATATATGAGGGCTAGTGGTACTTCACAGACTTATTAACACTCTCCAGTACTGCATGCATATTCCTAGTCATATCACAGCTTTCCTAGTATATTCCTAGCATATAACAGTGTTTTTTTATCCCTTTCTATTTGTACAGCAGCTCCACCTGACTGTATTAAATAATTAAATCTTTTATCCTATCATTTTAACAGTTGTTATATTGTCTATTTACCTTTCTACCCATTCCTTGAATGCAAAATTATGGCAGATTTTGAGATGGTGCTGTAAAACTTTCTCAGACAGAGAACCTCATCCAGTGCCTGTGGTGATGGGACCCCTCTGCAAATGACTAACACGAAATTTTGCTTACATAACACAAAACTACAAAAGAACTTTAGTGTTTCAAATTACTTCTAAAAATCATGACCTCACTCTCTCTCTCTCTCTCTCTTCTTTTTTTTTTTTATTTTTTGTTTTTCCTGGAATTGAGGATGTATATGTTATTCCATGTGCCAGGAATATAGTAAGTGTTATTAAAAGAGGTTCCAAATATTGAAGAGAATCTTAAAATATGAATGCTAATTAATGTATCTCTGAAAATAATTATAATTCATCATACCAGGTTTTTGTTATCTATAAAGGTAATGTTTTAAGACTATATGCCTACTGTGAAGGGTATCAGATGTGTAAATGGTAACATTAGAAATTCCTGTGTCCTTTACATACATTTACATACATTTATCTACTATCTTTTTAAGCATTTTGACCTCTCATATGGTTTTCACAGGAAATGTTAATCTTGCAAGCCTAATACCATCTCTTCCAGACCTGAACAAGTGTCTTGGATAGCAAAGACCTTCCCAAATGCTACTAGGCACTACAGATAAGCAAAAGAAATCTCCTCCAAGATGCTTATTTCTTTCCACTGTTTGTAAAGTAAGGTGATGGATGGAGACTACCACAGTGTGAACACCAATAATGTATGCATTAAACATCTATGTGATAAAGCCTCTTCTTTGTGATTGTGTGTTTGGTCTCCTATGCAATATGAAATGCAGCAGTTAATGCTAATACAAAATCTGTTTACTTGGATATTTCTAACACATAAATGCATGATTATCTAATTTACACTCATAATGAGTAATTACAGTTGGGGAAAAAAAAAAGATTTTATAGAAAAAAATAGTGTTTGTCTTTAAGATTATTGTGTATTTCGGTGAGAATCAGTTCCAAGCTGCAAACAGCTATATTTACATGTCTAGATTTAAAGTCTAGATATGACACAGGTGCTTGTGTTCCTTATGAAGATTTAGTCAATACAGTGAGAGGCATCTGGAGTGCAAAGCAACTCATCCTAAAGGGCATTTGTGCTCTCAGCTATAGAGGTTTGTGCTGATTTACACTTCACTGAATAGTGCTTATAGTATTCATATAGGTGCCTCCTGTCATCGAAGACTTTGTATTTGAAACATCCATGTGGCATTGACATATATAACAATATGATTTACTGGCATCTTGGGCCTATAATGAGAACAGATTGGATATTTAGGGCATTTCAAGTTGATTTAAATGATTATGTTTAGGACACTATGCAGTTCTGGTTCTGCGCTGATTATAGTGTGATCTTAGAGTTCTCTTAGAGATATTTACACTTATTTGTGTTCTTTTAGATATCTGTATTATGGAGTTGAACCCTGCTCACAGTATCTTCAAAATTATCTTTTGTTTTTGTTTGTTTTTGGTTTTTCCATGTAGAATTGAATTCTAAACTCACTCTGGAATCTACATTTATCTTTTAATTGAAAACTCCCTCGTTAATAACTGTGTAATTCAAACTTCAAAATTTACTGAAAATTCACCCATTGGAACCTTTCTTGCTAGAGATTATCAAGGAGAAGTAAAGAATCCATCTTTATGGATTTGTTTTATAATGAGTTTGCAGGACTGGCAGTTAGGAAATATCACTATCATGTTTTTTTTTTTTTCCCTTGTAAAATAGGTACATTTGATATAGGGTTGTTTGAGAGAATATAGATTCTAGTTTTTTCATTAGTCACATGTAAGAACTTTTTTTTTTTTTTCTGCGTGAAATCCCCTGGATTTCACTCTTTCAAGTGTCCCTTATTAAAATTGTAGCAACTAATGGTTATGTAGCAACTGGCAAGTTATTTTTCTCTGATAGGATGCATGAGTTGTTTAGACACCAGCTGAAACCTTGCTCTTACTATACTCAGCCTGCAGAATAAGTAGAATTTTATCATGAAAATGAATATGAGATTTGCAAGAGTATTGCCTATCTTAACACTGAACTAAAATTCTAGCTGTTGAAAAACAGAATTGTAAGCAGATAAGATCAAATGCGAATCTGATGTTGAACCATGTTTTGTCTAAAGGTTTCTATTGCATAATGTTCTTTTCAAATTGTCTATTCTGCCTTTGTGACAGAGTAAAAAAATGAAACTGATTATTAACTTTCCTGATTGCTATTTAATTAGAAGAAAACTAAGATTATGCAAAATTTGGCATTTTAACCTCTACTGAATAAAAAGGTGTTTAATTTGCTTTAACAGTATTGAAAGAATAAGCTGATACTTATTTTTATTCAGTGGCAAACCTGTCAAAGATTTTGCTTTCAAGATACTTATTTCTTACATAGATAATTTCAGTGCCTTGATTGTTTAGTGAATTTTAAGATTTTCAATAGAGAAGGGGAATATTTACTTAAATAGAGGTGGGATATTTTAATAAGTCTAAACTTTCTCTTAACAGCGAGTCTTATATGCTTCAGTAGAAACAAAGTTAGATCTAATATTGTAACTTTTTCCCCTCTGTATTGCCTACAATCATATATAAACACACACACACACATATACAAATGTGTTTATGTAAGCACATTTTTAATTTTCTGCTTTAGATTAACTAAGGAATATTTCATACACTATACCTTGAATGTTTAAAAATTGAAATCTTCAAAAACATACATTTTGGTGTCATAAATAATCACTTAACATCATTTAAAATATATCAAATATATAAATTAAACATCATAATCAAAGTTGGTCTTATTTTAATCAGCAGAGCAGCATAAATCTGCACACATCAGATCTAAATCAGCTTTTCTGTGTGGGAGATATGGCTGTGGCAGTTATAGGTGCCACAACAGCACCTCCAGTGCAGTGCTTCAGCAGAGATTTTGTAGTGTGCGAGGCACACTCTGAACTGATATAGATTTAGTTACTGAATACCATTAGATTTAGCTACTGAATGCCTTCTGAGAGTAGTTTGGAGCTGAGAGCATTTGTGGCCTTGCAGAAAGCACTTACCAGCTCGCATGGTTGGACCCTGAAACAGATCGACAAACGAGCTGTCAGGTAAGAAAGCAAGTGCAACTTTAATTATTCTTAGGCCACAGCATATCTGTCAAGTGCCAGTGTATTTGGTGGAGTGCTCTGTTCCTTACGAACAAGCTGCAATTTTCAGGTATAGGCATCCTGACAGCTCTGTCACTATTTCTGTTGCAGTCACATTCCTCTCTGTTTCTGTGGCTTGTCCAATGTGAAAGTAATTTAGACATGAAAATGTGCTTATAATATTTGCCTTACAGAGAAATACAATCTTTTCTAAAATACAGTGAATTTATCATTTTGTTTCCCTATGTTACACCTTCTGATTTGTTTCACAATGATATAATTCTTTTTTTTTTCGTTTTTATATAGGAAGTACATCTAGAAATTGCAAATAGCTAGAAGTCTATATGTTTAAGTATGCCCCCAGAGCCAATTCCTTTTTCATTCACAGAAGTATCCTGTTTTTTATTTCAAGTTTCTGTCTATATATATACCATTCACATTTCTTTATTGCAATGCAAAAAGCTTATGCATAGGTTACTCCCAAAATGATAGATATGTTGCCTTTTAATTTTGTGAGCAAGAAAAAGAAAACAAGAATCACAAAATCATTTTTAGTTAAATATTATTTTCTCTAAATGACACTAAGTCTTTAGTTTTATTCTAAAAAAATCATTTAAAACATTTATTAAATAAACGTATTATAAAGATAATAAAATTAAATAAAATTTATTGATCATGAGTACAAGCCCTTTTGTAGGTTTCTGAAGGACAGAAAAGAGAGGAAACATATTTAAATATATGAATTTGAAGTATTCTCACTTTACCCCTTTTAAAGAAGAGAATTCAAGCTATGCCCTATGTCCCAAAAAAGTGTTAAATTCCCAGTCCATTCATCATTATTGATGTGATTCTGCTTCAGATTTGGGATCAGATCCAGTTGTCCAAACAGGCATCAATTGTTATTTGAGATAATGTGCAGAATCTAAAATACAGTGATATATGTGCATGGTATGACATGGGACCTATATTTTTTGAAGTGATATTTTTGAAGCCAGTACCAGATATCAGTATCAAGAACATTCCAAATGGCATTTAGTTCTGTTTACAGAAAATTGATATGAAGCAAGGACCTCTATGGAGTATAATAAAACCTTAAGCATCAAAATGTAAATTGCAAAAAAAAAAAGGTATTTGTCTTAATCTTAGCCTGACTTCCGCTTCGAGTCTTCTCAGGCAGACAATTAATGTGGAATGAATTTCTAGCCCTTAAACTGGGGAGATGCAGCCCATCCTTTGTGTTTTAAATGCAGTAACACTGAAATCATTCCACTGTAATTTCTTGGTTAGTTTTCCTTACATGAGATAACTCTAAGTTAGTACTTCCCAGTTAGATATTATCAGAAATAACACTAGATTTAGTTGCTACAAAAGGTCTGTTTAGCACCCTGAGTCTTAATGATACAATTTTCCACTTATCCAAGAGAGTGATGCTGTACTGTAAAAAAAAAAAAAAAAAAAAAAAAAAAAAAAAGCTTATTGTTTTTATGCTTTCCTAGTTCCACAGGACTTGCAAAGGAGCTGTCAAAATTCAGTCCAGCTGAGTTTTGTAGCTGTAGATTTCTTTTCATGTAGGCGAAATACCCATAAGTGTCATAACCAAATATTAGTTAAAACGTTGAGGGGTTTTCATTTCCTGTTTGGTTAGTTTTTTGATTTTGTTTGTTTGGTTAGTTGATTTCCAAAGGACAAATCTTTCTCTGAGATATATTAACCTAAGTATTATATTTATGCCACCTGTGTCATGTGAACCCGAAGGAACGTGGTGATACCTATAACCATCCTCAGTGGCAGATACAAACTGTCCCGTCTGGACAGTTTGATCTCTGTGCAAAGAGCGATAAATAGATTCTTGCATACATTCAAATCCTTAAACTATCACTTAGGGAAAAAAATATATATAGTCTCTCAAACAAGAATAGCCTTTGTTCTTTGTTCTCCTATCCCAACACCTCCAAGCATTTTCAGGAGTAGATGTGCTCACTTCCAAACTAGAGATGTGATCAGGGTGGAAGCAGCAGAAAGCAGAAAGAAAATGCTCTGTGAGAAGGTACTCTCACATTCACAGGTATCAAATGTAGAGAAAGGCTAGAGTTCTTCTGATTTTTGTCTTATATATGTATATGTATATATATAACTTAAGGACAAACAGAATTTTTATAACAATACTAGCAATGTTAGTTAATAATTTATTTTCTCTTCAAGTTCAAGATGCCTTTAAAATTACTGATCTATGTATGGACATAGCATCCTTTGAAGTAGAAATCTACTGTTTCTATTATATCAATGCAGAAGGAATCACGATGCAAATATACAAAACTAATCCATAGAAAGACAGGACAGAGGCAGAGGCAAAAATTAACTGTGCCTTCCTGCTTTCACCAGGATGCAGAGCTTTGGGAAGGACTTTTTTTTTTTTTTTTTTTTTCTGAGGGGAGGGAGTGGGAGCAGGGGGTGAGGCAGAAACTTGCTCAGGTTTTTCTCTCAAACTTTTACTAGTCATTATTTATTAAAGTTTTAAAAGTCTGACCTTCTTAAACAGAGACAGATTGAAGTACACTGTTTATTATAACCACTGTGTTGATTTTAATAGCAATACACACTGGAGAAATTTGAGCTTTTGGGGCACCTGTTCCTGTGGAATTCATAAATAACAAAATAAACAGTAAGGTCTGTGCCAGCAGTTCCATCTGGAATCCTCAAGTAGTTTGTAGTCATGCTTCAAACTTCTGGTCAAACTGATTACCCAGCCCTAGTAATTAGTACCACTTAATGTAAAGGGCTGTTCAGTGTATTAGAAATCTCTTGTCAGAAGATGCCCTGGGCTGACAGCAGGGTGACCAAACTAATTCTCACTTTTAGAGTAGACATAAATTGTAGGTCAGGGCTAAGCAAGATATGTTCACATTTCAGCAGCCTCAATTAGATTTGGATCTAGGATAAAAATGTCCTGTAGTTAAGTCATATGTGCAGCTGACCCTTTGCCTTCATGAATATGAATGCTCACAGAAAAATAAAGCTGGGAAAAAGTATACTTGTATTTTCTCAAAAGTAAGTTGACAGGCATATTTTCTTTTCTTATCCAAGCACAATGCCTGTATTGGGATATATTAGATTCTTTTATTTTTCTTAGAGATATTCAGGAGTTTAAAAAATGCTTTAAAATATTCAGAATATTGTACAACTAATCTGCATGGTAGAAATCTCTTCAAACAATAATCAAAACTTTCACAAAACCAAATAGTAACAGAAAACTGTGACATTTGTGATCAAATGGAGCATTACTATTGGGGAGCTCCCTCAACACAATACCTTTCCTTCAACAGGATTTTAACGCTAACCCTTGTGGTTCACTGTAAACTTTAAAATACATTATAAGAAGTCAGCTCAAGTTTCAATCTTTAAACAAGCCTTTAATCAACATCAAAAATGAACCCGTAAGATAGATATCTTACAAAATACCAATAAATCTGATAATAAACATCTCTTAAAAAGATGGCTTTAGAAAGAGATTTTCTGGAATCTTAAATCAAATATTCTTCTTACTGAACTCTATATAACTTTCGTTGTTATCACTAGGTATAGAATTATACTGTTTCAAATGCATTTGCAAACACCAGCTGCATAAAGAATATTGTTAGCACATTAATCAATTAATGAATCGTATGGTTCTGCACCTTACCTAAGAGGTATCCTATTGTTCAGCTTTATTATTTTTACTGATGCAATTCCAAGTCAAAATTGCTCCAAAACAGGGAAAATAAATCTTAAACTTTACTTAACTTACAAATAAATAACAAATAACTTACAAACTTACAAATAAATTACAAATATGAATAGGAATATATTTATAATTTAAGGATATTTTAAGTAGAGTAGTTTATATGCAACTCTTTAGTTTTCTGAATAATTTTAATGTAAAAATAGAGCATAATATTTAATTCTGAATGATATTCTACAGTAGTGATTGCAATTAATATTGAAATGCTGCTTTTAGTCTAATGAACTGTGAATAATCAAGTTTTATTAAGAAAGCCCTAATTTGTTTAGGTACATGCATTGCCTAGTTATCCAATTATTGCTGCAAAATTACAAATGGAGAAAGTCAAATCTCTTAAATTAGGAAGGTCACCAAAGTAATTAAGACTGCTCAAGCATATTATTAATACTTTACAGTAGGTGGGGCACTGCTGAAATGTACCTGCTTTTACTTGTTATGCAAATGATATGCTTTTGTCCCACCAGTGTTTAAATGAGTTAATTTACAGATAAAATAATTGTAAAAGAGAGGGCAAAGCTCCTGGCAAGAAAATGCCTTATCAGTTACAAAAAGAAATGAAAACTGTTTTTTTTCCTCTGTAAGTTGATTGCACATTGCTAATTGTTGAGGATGTTGGATTTTTTGCTTACATTTCAAAAAAAGAAAAAAAAAAGCAATACAACAGGAAAAAAGGAGCAACACTGATGCATGGCAAAAATATTAGCTGGAGGATGGAGTGAGTGGAGTGATAAGCATAGTCCTGCCAATTTTTATGGCAATTAAGCAAGAACACAGGCTGAAATAAATAAGTAATAAACCATCACAACCTCTTCCATCTTACTGAAAGTTAATTCTTAATTTACTATTTCTATTTTGGTGGGATCAAGAAACCAAAATAGAGATTACAACATGACATATTCTGGATATGAAAAGTAACACAAAATGATGATGCTTCAGACAGTTCAACACCTAGAATTTAGACATTGTGCAGCAATATAGAAGTATATGGGATAAAAAGTAAGAAGTCCTAAACTATGCAGATGCTTGAGTATGCCTGTAATTCCATCCTGAAACAGCTTTTTGGATTAATGCCACTGCAGTGTCACTTGTCATAGGTTGGTTTAGTGTCAGTAACATTTCAGAATCCTCAAGGGATATTCTACAGTGCTTCTATCATGTGTATGCCTCTGTGTGTGCATGAGAATCATAGAATCATAGAATGCTTAAGGTTGGAAGGGACTTCTAGAGGTCATCTAGTCCAACCCCCCTGCACACGCAGG
>JASSRY010000270.1:578067-590106 GCA_032466555.1 Tinamus major | reverse complement strand
AAAAAAAAAAAAAAAAAAAAAAAAAAAAAAAAGAGGATGGGTTTGCATTCCTTATTTCCCTTCTGTTTACAAAATTAACCTTCTATTTTTATATTTTAGTAGTTAAGTAAATAAATTATTCCTATAGAAAATATAAGTTATGTGCGTCAGGACAGCAAACAATGCAGTTACTATCATTTGTCTTTTCATTACAACTAACAGTAAATGGGGTCATTGATTCAAGGTTAAAAGTGATACAGAGTCATCCTTTAATAAAAGTACAGTGGTTCTAATAATAAACAAGTGAATAGCTTGAAATATATTAGAATCATTCTTTTGTAACTGAATAATCTACCCTCCCCTTATTATGAACAACATTAGATGTGGGTATTCAGGAAATGAAAAGCTAAAATCTATGGGAAAGGTAATGATCTCTGAAAATTTTCTCTAATGACTAATTTGTGGCTCAGTGGATTTCAAGAGATTATTGGTTTTTGAAATGGATTCTATCAACTAAGGAGATAATGGAAATCATTAGGCTGAATAAAGTAAAACAGTAGATTTGTTATGTGCTGTTCTGTTATATGAGCCTCTATTTTTGCACCACTTAGAAGTATTTTTCTTAAACAGAACTACTGTGTCAACTTATGGACCAAATTCTGATAGCACAGTACTCACAGGCAAAACTTTCATTAACCTGAGCTGAATGTGGATTTGACTCTGATTTTTATCAGGAGTGCTGGGACCAGTGAGAATTTCAGGTGCTCAATATATTTCTGCTGCAAGTTCCGCTTTTTGTCACATTAAAGCGGAAGAAAAGCATTTTAATCTTCATTATCAGCTCATGAACAATATCTTATAGGACCAGTGCTGGAGTTAAAAACCTAACAATAATTAATCCTGGTGACATTTATAGGCCTTATGATTCAAATTAGTAAACCAGGCACAGTATGAATTATGAAAGACAACCTATGCTTTAAAGAGCTTAATAATTTAAAGTTTGATATTGTCCTGGAGAAGGAAATATCTGTGTTATCATGCAATGCTATAAATGATTCTTTATCTTATCATTTTTCGCTTTTCTTCTTAAGAATACCATTTTGTTTTGTTTTGTTTAGTTTTGGTTTTTGTAAGTAATCCTGTGATGATATAAGGTAGAAAAATATTTTTGATTTACTATTATTTACCAATGTTTTGCTTTCACATAAAATCTTTACGAACATTAATCATCCTTAAAAAGATTAAATTGTTAACAGAGTTAAATTGCACTTTCTCGTGTAGGCTGTAATAACATACTGGCCACTTAATTTGAGTTGTTGAATTAATAAGCAAATTAATTAGACATAGATGAAATATATAAATGAAATTCAAAAATACAAAAAAAATCATAATTCTAACATATAACTTCTGTATATTAAAAGCAGCTTAAACTAATGAGGTGAAAATAAATTATATATATATATATAAGTTTTCTTGCATCTGACCTTGTTTTGGTATTTTGAAGTATTAATTTATCACTTAACTAAACAATTGATTAAATGATTATGTATTTTAAATAAGCAACTCAGCAAATGTTGCCAATAAAAAGTAGCCATAGAAAAATAACAGTAAAAATCATTTCAAAATAATTTAAATTATATTTATGTATGAACATAGATCACTTCTGATGTATTGTTTTGGGGCTGAGTTTATGCTCCGTTAGACTTTAATGGCCAGTGATAGGCTGCTAGACTGTCTGAATCCTATGTGATGCTGATCATAAGCAAGAGGCAATGCCTATCAATTAAGTGCCAAATCCCTAAATTCATGAGCATATTAAGTTATCTGTATTTCATGAACTGAATTTCAGGGGATATTAGTGAATTTAATGATTTAAAAAAAGAAAAAAAGAAAAAGGAAAATCTAAGACTGAATGTTCAAAATATGTTGTTTCAATATGTTTTAGATACATCTATATTCTAAATGCATCAGTTCACGGAATTGATCCTTCAGGCAGAGTGGCTCATGTTCATATCGCTTCAGGCAAATTTCATTTAGGGTAGACTTGCCACATCTGCATTGCCTAATATTAGGGATTTCATTCAGATGTATTGTCATTCTCCCAATGATTCTAATACATAATTTATCATTTTTTGTTTGCCTTTTCAGATTAAGTTTTATGAAATAAAATGAATAGTGAAATGATAGGACTGGTTAAAGAAAACACCTGGATGTTTTACAGCCTGGCACTGATCATGGAAAATGTATTGCCTACCCGCGGGCACAGTACAGAGGCATCTGGAGCTGACTGAAGGAATAAAAACCAATTGTTTTAATGCTGGAAGGGCTTGTATACAAGTTTACTTTGGCTCTATACTGAAGTATCAATTGCTTTTTTTATGGGAAATCTGGAGAAGAAATTACACATACACGGTTCTTTAAATTTTTAATTTATTTAAACCAGTAAAAGGTAAATAAGAATGCAGAATCTTCAGTATCAAAATGTGGCGAGATTAGAGTGAAAGAGCAATACTCATTTTCTACTGTGGTGGAAGGGGACCTACTGGTGTTTAAATAGCAATGATATTATGTAGTATATCCTCATATCCTTATCCGTGAGGACTCTTATGGTGTAATGGCTTTTTCTCTGTTCTACCTTTACCTTTGTTCTTGTAGGGAATGTAACATATTTTGTATCTTATTCTTATATATTTTATTTTATTTTATTTTATTTTATTTTATTTTATTTTATTTTATTTATTTATTTTCCACATGTGGTCACTGACAACTCTTGCCCTTTAGTTGTCTTTATGGGACACTTCTCTGATATAGTTTTCCCCTCTGATAGAGTTTTTTACCACTTTTGATCTGCACCTGGATATTTTCTCTGGCTGTTGACATTCAGAGATATTCCCACTGATGGGTGGGTTGTCAGATCTGCAGGACAGCTGACAGTGGATCTACCTCCAGACACAGAAGTATGTGGTTTCCTTTCTTGTCTCTTTCCTTTCATATGACACTTGCAGTTTTGACTCTTGCTGGGTTTGACTTTTGTACAGAATGACTCTTGCATAGTCTTACCAACAGGTGACCCAGTAAAGGCTGTGGTATCATAAAATCTCCATCGAGTATCAGTTGCCTTTTGAGGACTTGGTTTGGCCATCAATCTTGAGGAGATTGGAGGGTCTGTCATTAAGCTGCAGCAACCCCGCACTGTGGTGACTGTGACCATGGTGAACTTGGATTTTCTTAGATCTCCAAGCTCATCCCAGAGCAAACCTCTCTTCTCTGGGCTGCTCCATCCTGAGTCCTACGTTTTCCTGTGTGATGTGCAACAGCAACCCTGATACAACTGTGTAAAGAAACTGTATCCAATATCTTCTTGACTATAGTGAGGTTTTGCAGAGATCATTAAAAACAACTTTGATGAGCTAAATATATAGGGAGAGTTAAATGGAATGCAGCCATCTGATGAATGGAGCCATCTAATGGAAATTAAAACAGAGCCCTGGAATAAGCTAACAGTGAGTCATACGATGCTCGAGTTCTTGCCTTGTTTCTATTTTATTTAAACATAGATAACGCATATGCACACACACACACGCACACACACACACAGAAATCCGTCAAGGCTGTGCTGAAGGAGGGAGTTCTGGTCCTTTGAAAACAATGGAGCCATACCAAATCATATCACTTCCCATCATGGTCTGGGGGTTTAAAAAAAGGTAGTGCTGAGGAAAAAAAACTTAACTATGTTCATCTGTGTCCTAGAAACTAAAAATGAACAAGCAAATAAATTCTTCTAATCTAAAATGCTTTACTCGCTCCTATAGATGAGTTAAACTTCTATCTTTGCTTCAAATCTCCTCTGATGATTTGGGGGCTTCCTGCATCACTATGTTACCCAAGCAGGCAAAGCTGAATTGTTCCTAATGACATCTTTACATGGATGGTTGCATTAGCTTACTCATATCAAAAAGTATCATGTTGTTTATTTTCATTAAGCAAAAATATGTCAGTGTTGTATACAATATATATGAGGGAAGCTTGTTCAGAGGATACTCAAAATGATTGGTAGAGTCAATGTAATTTGTTAGCCAAAGGGACTTTTTTTTCTGTGGGATGTTAATGGAGTAAATGATTATTGGCTGACTTTTGTCTAGTATTTCTCATTAGAACAAAAAAGATTTTGTTAGCTTTGGAAAATCACCTGTCATGTAGGCAGACAATATACTGTAAGCTACAGTTATGAATACAAATTTAACATGAAAATGGAAAGTGAGCACAACAGTGGGAGAGACTGCCTTTGTCCTGAAAATGCTAGTGACTGTGAATTTGTGATTGTGTGAGGTTGTGTTTAAGATAGGATTCTCACTCACCTGTGCAATAGAAGTCCTATCTCCAAGCTCCAGCATCTATTTTTCATTTCTTTGTGCTTAAAGTTTGGATAAATTCAGATATATGGACAATATGCTGACTCATTTCCATCCTGGATAATTACAGCTTAACTTTCTAAACTAAGCAAGAAATGTGCTTTTATATTGTTTGTCTTTTTATTGAGGTTATCTAGGGAGGCATAAGCTGCCCAGCTTACAGAGGCCCAGGGGGTCCTCTTTCCTTCTTTTCAGGCCTATCTACAACTTAGTAGCACTTACTTGCAAGCAAAATTTGTCTGAAGAAGATGTTTGATTATTTGTTTGAAGAAGATTTCTTTGAAGAATTTATTTGGTGAAGATTAGACAGTCAAAGAATTGAGTTTTGATTCAGATTGCATCCCATGGTGTAAAAAATTGTAAGTGCTTACAGAATTGCTTAGTAACAGGCCAGCATGAATAGACCTATACATCCTACAGGCAGCTTTTTTCTAAACAAAGGCTGTTTTGTATAACACAAATGCCAGAACCCGACTTCTTCCCATATAACAGAAAATTGACAAATCTATGTGGACAAACCTGAAAAAGGATGAGTTGACATTCAGTGATAGTCAGCAAGCTAAAATGACCCCAAAAAGCATTCTATAAATCTACTATGCTTGCATTTTTCAAGGGCTGAATAAGATAAATTAGGTAATGCTATAAACTGTGCTTCTCATTAGCATGATTTGCAGTGTGAGCTACATTTCTACAGTACTAGCTCCACATTCTCATGTCATTTGATCTTAAAAATAGATCTTAACAAAGGCATTCCCCTGACAGAGCATTGTGATTTGCAAATTCTTTAGAAGCCAGAAAGAAGTGGATACAGCTCTGAAGATCTTACTAGTTTCTTACATTCATGCAATGAATTAATGCAATACTAGTTTCTTACATTCTTGCATCCAGCAGGGGAAGAAATGCCATAGAAGGATGTATGTTATGTACAGCTTCTAAAAATAGTATTTATTTTCCAGCGGGAGCAATGGTGGCAGTTTACAAGAACATTCATGTGTAAGCCACAACTAAACCTAAAGAAAAACTGTATGTTCGAAGATGAAGGATTTAAGGGAACACAGATGATCATGATTCCTGTAATGGCTAGATCAGTGTAGATGGGAATCTTTAGGCAGTTAGACATAGACTGAAGCCTACGGTGAGGTAACTGAGAAATGTAGGTAAGGAGTGGAGACAAGTACCTCCAGAAAGTGATTATGAAGTCAAACAGGTTAAATCATTCTTGATGCACTTTTTATGGGGATGCCCAAGAAAACATAGTATTCAAGATGTACACTCACCAGTGCTGAGTACAGTGGGACAATCACTTCCCTAGTCCTGCTGGCTACACTATTCCTGATGCAGAACAGGATGCCGTTGGCCTTCTTGGACACCTGGGCACACTTCTGGGTGCACTGCTGGTTGAGCAAACTGTTGACCAATACTCTCAAAACTTTTCTGTCACACAACTCTCAATCTGCTCTGCCCTGAATTTTGCATTAGGATTTTTCTATATTACTAAAAAAAAAAAAAATGTTTATTAGACTATTAAAATATTATTTGGCCTAAGAAATAAATCCTTGGTTCCGTGTATAAGGCATATTCCCTTATACCTGTAACAAAAATTAGTGTAAAAGTTTCGTTCCGCCAAATGTCAGGTAAGATTCCTAAGCTTAGTATATAATGGTCAAGAAACTTATCATGCTTCTTTTTCATTCTAAACAAGGAAATCATTTAATGGTCCAAGTGCTAACTTGGAAGCCTTTTTCTTCTTTAGTGGCAGAGGGATAACAATGTTTTTCTTCCAGTAAATAAGAGCTATATGGAAGAGAGTACCATTTTCTGATACTAGAAGGAATGGCATTAGATAGTCAGCATCAAGGCCAAGGTACGAAAAAAGATTTCAGAAAACTTTTTCAGAAAATTTTCAGAAAAGAATATTTTACCCATTTCACGAATAAATGTGAACTAGTGATAAATTACTCTAAATTAAACTGTAAACCTGCTACTTCAGTATGAATAAGTATTTGAGAATGAGTCACTTGAATGACAGGTAGAAGGACACAAATAATGTCAAATCAAACAGAAGAAGCAAAAATCATGTTTATTATTATTATTTGGTAAGTCTCTTTTTCACAGTAAATTATTATGTCTGAATTTTCTGCAACATTTATTGTCTGATCAAAATTATACAAAAAGCAGAAAAATAAAATAAGGATTATTTTCCAAATCTTGAGGTCATCTTACCTGAAACAGAAGATGTGCTACTGCGATAGTCTTTTTCCCAATTCATTTTCAGGTCAAAGCCAAGAACTGTTTGGCATGTATATAAATGAAAAAGATTTTTGCTTTGTAAAACAAATGTCTCTAGTTTGTTTTCAAATATATTAAATATCTGGGTGAAAAAAAAACATCATTTTCTAACCCAATCTCCTGTTTTCAATATGCAGACTGTTTGGCTAATACTATTTGAATCCTGTTGCAGATAAATGTTCTGTACTGTTCTACAAACATTTCACATTTCTGATGTCATGAAGGATCTTTAACTCAGAATTTGGCCTATATTTACAACAAAGACAGGAAGCAGCATTAGAAGCTAAGGTAATTATTGCTAGGGTAAAGTGCAATTTGAATTACTGAGTATTTTTTAGCTAACTAGGATTAAAATCTGCTTGTATATATATATATGTATAGTATCTTAAGCCTTCAGAACAGTGGCTTTATTGCTTTTAGAAGCTAGTGAGAGGAAAACTAGTGCAGTATATATCTATATTGCAGTCATAATTGTGGTTGACTATAGATATGCAATATAGAATGCAATATATAGAATGCAAAATTCTGGATTTTGGATTGATAGCCTTATTTAAGCCCTGCTTAAGATAGCTGCTTAATCTATTTCACTTCATTAAACCAAGAAAAAACACAGTGCATAAGTCTGTTATTTGAGAGAGGTGAGAACATATGGTCATTGCTTTCTCTAGTGAATTTTGCAATATTTTATGTTAAAATCATATGTATGAAAGCAAAGACTCAAGCTGATCAGCTACTATAACATTACTATCTTTGTCTTGTTTTCTCTTAAATATTTCCTATGCTAAAAGTTGTACAGGCCCATAAGATGAAAGTGTATTTGAGATTTATTTCATTGCAACTTTAGTCATCTGATTATGCTATACTCAATAGTTAGGGGTAAGGAATAGCCATTCTTACATATAATTTTGTGGATCTATATTGACTTTAAATCTGATTCAGATCAGACTTCATCATCTATTTCAATTAGGTCACTGCTGATTATTACAGTAGTTTAAAGTGATTGTCTCAGACTGTAGATAACTGCATCCTGTAGATGCCTATATTTAATCAGATGGATCTTGTTGTGTGACTGTCAATTATGTTTTTCTTTTTTTCTTTTTTTTTCCCTAAATATTTAATCTCACTGTAAAAGATTGCAATTTAAGTCCTTTTTTTTTTTTTTCCTCAGGCATCAGTGTCACATTATTTCTTTCAATAGGTTTCTTTTAACAGGAAACCCTTTCAGGTTTCTCTTTTGTCTGTAAAAGCTCAGTGCATTCATAACTGTATGCAATGTGGCAACCAAAACAGGATATATCACTCCAGACAATGTATTATCAATGATGAACCATCAGAAACCTATTTAATAAATTTTATAGGCTTTTCATCTGTTTACTCTAAAGTAATTCGCTGTACCTTCTGTAGCTGTTTTGTCTATCTCAGGCACTTTTAGGGTTGAATGAATTTTCTTCTGGAGTTGTCTGTGACTTTTTTTTCTAAATAATATAGAAATGCCTAGAAAAACTTCTTTCACTTAGCGCACTCAGATGCTATAGTTACATAATTTGAATCCCAATTTACAGTGATACTAAATAATTTTAACACATTATTGATCATGCATGGTTAGAGGAATATTATAATGCACACTTTAAAAAAGCAAAGATTTTAATTACCTGTTTCAGCACATCTGTTTTCATATTTGAAAAGAAGTCATCTCAGCGAAATGCTTTTTTATTTTACTGAAAGAACTATTAAAAAAAAAAGCACTGTAACAAATGTACAGTAACACAAAGTTGTGTAAGAGTCCTTACTACGTTTGTGTTTGATGAACATAAAAACTAAATAAGGTGTCTTTCTGTACTTCGAAGTAAGTGAGGCATAATAATTGCCTGGAAATTATTATCATCTATATATCATCACATATAAGTGGAGTTTGTTGTTGTTGCTGTTGTTCATTTGTTTGTTTGTTTTCCATCAGCATTATTACCAGTGGTACTTACATATTATACCTTATTATACATTACAGAGATATATGATGAGTCACCTTTGTTTTAAATTTTCCAGTGGGAAACATTGGGCAGAAATTGATAGAGGTAATCTCCAAAATTTTCCTTTTATGTATTATATTCTTTATATACTTTTCTTTAGGAATTTTCACTACAGTAACTTAATATCTCAGACATATTCATAATTTTATTCCCATAATAATTGTGACAGGAAAGAGATGATTCTGCCTTAGCTAGAGACTCAAAAGATTGTAAGAAAAAATATATAAACTCCTAAACAATGTCAATGCATGAGCTCAAACACTGACAAATTATCATTTGTACTGTGTAACTGTTAACAGTAGTTCATACTACTACTGCTTCACATCTAGACAATCATGTGATCTGAAAATAGCATATGCTGGTGAGCTATTTTAATATCTGATAGGCAGTTTAGTTGCCATCAGTTTATGAGTGGAGGAGAAATCTATCTGTAAGTGCAAGCCATGAAGTGCCACTAGGCATCTGAGATTGCTACTGACTTGGCCTGTCCAGTAGGATGGACAAAATCCTAAAAGCATACTCATGTATTTCATGCTTATTGTTTTCATAGTATTAATGCTTATTGGTTTTCATGGTATTAATGGATTAAGAAGCTAATGGGATGTATCTGAGTGTCCACAATATTTTAGAAAGCGGTAATCAGAGATCCAGTCCCAGAAGGGAATTTACAACCCCAAATAAAATATTTGGAAGGAGGTTCAGCTCACTTTCTTCAAACATCCGATGCATATGCTTTTAAAGACACAAAGCAGGGTGACAGAATCAGTAACTGCTAAGCATGTATATAAAAAATTGGTACAAGCACACTCAAGTTTTCCTGACAAGGCTATGGTCAAGCATTCAGACCATCTTTGCATTGTGCTAACCAATTTATAGTATAACCACACTTGGACAGTGAGAGACTTTTAATAATTTGATAAAAGAAGGAATTAAAGCATCCACCTATATTTCTCTGGTGGCTTTGCAGGAAGCCTAGAAACGTTCTTAGGGCAATTTAATTCTATTAAAGGGAAGTGCCCTTTAAGCAATTAAGTGTTTAAGGTCTTTCTGTATAGTGAGTGGAAAAAAAATTTGTTCCTTCAGGAAGTAATGTAGTGAATGCAAGTTACTGCTGTGAATAATCTTGCATTGGAGGTTTTGTTCTTTCATTGACTAGAAAGGGAATGCGAAGAAATTAGCAGCATTGTCATGGTCCTGAGGGTACTCATAAGGATGATAGGGGATTATCTCATCTGATCAGGGTGAAGATGCGGTTGAAAGAAGACTCCTGTCACCATATGGACAGTGACTGATCATCCTCTTAAGGGAGTGTTATCGTATGCAAATTAGTGGTTTGGGTTTTGTTTTGTTTTGCTTTGTTTTAAAAAAACTTTATCTCTATGATTACCTCTGCAACAGAAGTGATAGGTAGAATATAGTCATAATGCTCACAAGCATCTCAGTAGGCACTAGCAAGCCATGATCATAGAATCATAGAATCATAGAATGCTTAGGGTTGGAAGGGACCTCTAGAGATCATCTAGTCCAACCCCCCTGCATACGCAGGGACACCTGTTTTGGGGTATATCTCTAGCCAAGTACTTTACTGCACACTGATTATCTCCATCTACTTGGAACTTAAAACATACAGATCTTTTTCAGGATATTGAACCACTGAGGAAATATTAGAAGCATCAGTATTTGCATAACAGCCTGTTGGATAACATACCCAGGAGTCAATAGTTCTGGGAGTGTAGAAGAACACTAAAATCGTGTTCAAACCCAAAGCTATCATTTTTCTAAGAGGATGCCAAACCCTGGTGTGATGGGGATGTTTTACAACATCCTTACTGAAGATAGACTATTGTGCAAATGAATGGGTAAAATGTCACCAGATGGAGAAGAGAGTAAACAAGAAGGAACTTAACTCTTCACTGAAGACTCAAAGGACTTAGTGATGTTCAGTATCCTAGGCTTACAATGCTATTGGTATATCTTATTTAGTGACTTTTTAATAAATAAATAGTCCTGGAAGCAAGGTTTAGAATTGAGATTTCTCCTGACTTTAGGGAAGAACTTTGTAATTAAAACATTATGCACTATAAACATCTGGTGAGCTGTAACTTATCTTCTACTTGAATATAGAGTGAGATAAGGAACTAAACTGGCAGTGTCTGTGTTATTAAACAAAATGGTGCCAGAGAATATTCACAGGCCCTGGAACTCAATTGACCAGGACAACTTATATTATTATTCCTAATCCAATTCCTATTACTGTTACTGTTACTATTACTATTAATATTATATTGCAGACAATTCCCAGGAATGATATGGGAGTTAGTAGAGGCCAGGGTTCATTCTCAGGAGGCATTATGCAAGTTATTTAGTTATGTATCTATTTACTGAAACACCAGGAAATCTGTTTTTCAAGGTGAATAAATGAAATACCTTTCATTACCCTAAGTGAAATAGTTTTCATTTATTCACCTTGAAAAACAGATTTCCTGGTGTTTCAGTGTTTCTGGTAGATTTCCAGATGTTTCCTGGTGATTTAGATAGATTTCCTGGTGTTTCTTCATTAGAAAATATGAGGAATGTCTATGGTACAAGTATTCCATATACACAAAATGGACATTGTAAATAATACTAATTGATTTTACCTATTTAAATGCAATTTCTATGTAATGTAGAGAATCTGGACTGTCATTTATCAATAAATATATTGCATTTTTTTTCAGAAGTATATTTCATTTCTTTTTCACTAAACTAAAAAAAAAATCTAAAACAATATTCACGTAATATCATTTAGAAACTCATTTAAATAACATAATACCTAAAACAATTTTTTGTCTACCTTTCCAATTATTGTTACATGAAGACTACAGTCAAGTGAAACTAAATTTAGACACTCCTGATCTAAATAAATATTTACTACTATAAGAAATACCAAGTTTTATTTTGCACTAGGGGCCGTGACCAAGGATAAGGAAAATACTATATAAGAATATTTTATTATCGGCTAGAAATCTTTGGTTTTTTATTATTATAAAATACTGCTTATTACAATTTATGAAACATTTGCAACATTTTTAGACATACAGTTTAGTTTCTTTAGAAGTTCAACTGGAGGAATATCGTTTACAATTAAATAAAAACTGTAGGCTCTTTGGACCAAAAATAAACAATGAGTAAGAGTGACCCACTGAGTGAGAATACAGGACAACCACAGTTTTGTTATAATCATAGAATCATAGAATGCTTAGGGTTGGAAGGGACCTCTAGAGATCATCTAGTCCAACCCCTCTGCACATGCAGGGACACCTAGAGCATGTGGCACAGGACTGCATCCAAGC
>JASSRY010000270.1:564672-577967 GCA_032466555.1 Tinamus major | reverse complement strand
TTTTTTTATTTAATATTTTATTTAATATTTTATCTTTTAATTAATTTTAAATAACCTTACATTTTACTCCTACTTTCTGCTTTCATTTTCCCTTTGCAATCTAACCATTCCCTAATAGTCTAACTCTGAAGTAGCAGTGAAGTAGCTATTCATATAGGAGGTGTAAGAAATAGCAATCCTTAGTGACTATTGTTTTTATGGTAGTGAAAAATAACTGTGACTCACACATTTTGCCTTTTTCTATCAGTGTGGGATAGTTCTCTAGAGGATGACTAAACAGAATGTAAATATCTTAAATATCTTATTATTTTGTCTATTTTCTAATTTTGATTAAGTTCCACTACAGAACTGGCAGTATATCCTGTAAAAAATTTGCATCAAATAATACTATTTTCCAGTCTGTAAATGTCATTTACAGATATTTTATTTTGACTTAAATTAAATGAAAATTGTGGATTTCAATTGAACTGTTATTTATTTTCATTCTTATAACCTAGTTGCCTCATTATAGAATTATTTCATAACCCATTAAAACTTATAAATCAGACAGCAACTGATATAACAAAGGAAGTGTAAAAACTTTATGTACGCACAAATTTTTGTGCTCCATCCACACTGTTGACAATAATATTAAAATATTTTTGTTGTTTTTATTTATTTTGCTTGAAAATTAAATATTCCTACTTCCTAAAGAAAAGGAATAGTAAGTAAGCAGATGGTTATTTCCATTACAAAACAATAATAAGTTCCAAAGAATAGAATTTTATGTTATAATACACACATTTTTTTTTCTTTAATCACTTAAACACAATTTACCTTGCTCTAAGAATATTAGTGCTCTTAAGGCACCTTGCTCTAAGAATATTAGAAGTATGAAAATAGAATAGAAAGTGTCCTCTGTTTGGAAGCAGTAAATTAGAATTAAAATTTTCAGTGTTGTATGGACAATTTTTATGCCGCGCCACAACAGTCTATCAAGAGCAGCAAACACTGCCTTTTTTTTTTTCCTTTCTTTTTTCCTCTGTTCCTCTGTTGTAATTTAAAGAGAATTTTAACAATAGAATTCCAAATATGAGATATTTTACAATAATGTATTTAAATCCATACCATACTGAATGTGCAGACCTCATAAAATATTACTGTGCATTAGTTTACCTCTTTCAAAACTGTTTATTTTTTAGAAACAGTACAAAATATATAAAACATCAGCCTTCTGTACTCTGAAGGAGGGCTTTTTATTTTACTGTGTCATCATATCAGAAGCATCCAGAAAATTTACCTCAGTAGAGAAAGAATGAAACAATTTTTCAGATGAGATAACAATAGCAATTTTCAGTAGTTTAAAAGTAGCATTAAATATGTTTATTAGAGGTAATTATATTGAAAGCCTTTTAAGCACAAAAGTCTAAAGTTTAAAGTTATAATATTCCCACTGTTATTCTAGGTATGTTCTTCATGTTTGTTATAACAAAACACTGGCATGCAGAGGAGAATAGACTTATGAGATCTAATTCTTCATTTTTAAAAGAATAAAGTTTTAGAAAACAAAATTGAAGCGGTATTCCCACAATTCATGGGCCAGTGGAGAAAACTATCGTTAAGAAAGATGTTAAGTATAATGCAAGGATAGGAAAAGTACATATGTTCATTTTCAGAAATGATACAAACTGTTTTAGCTAATAGCTTCAAAAATTATATCTCAGAGATCTTAAGAAAGAAAATTGTAATAAGAAAACTGTAGGGATTGGGGAAGATGAGTCACTACCATGAAGTCATTTACTTATAATCAAAAACTCTTGTAGCAGAGCAGAAAATAATTCTAATCTTTCACTGAATTTCACATTGGGTCAGGCTGTAAAGTGCTTTTGTGATAAGAGCGGACTTTACAATCAAAGGACCAAAAAAACCTTTAAAGGCTGAAAAAAAAATGAAGACTGATAATCCTTAAGGAAATCGAAGTCCCCTTGTATGCAGAAATGTTAGATGTCATTACCATCATAAAGAACATAGGATGATGCTGTTATTCTGGAGAAGAGTTAAAGGGGAGACAGAATCAAAGGAAAATCACAAAAGAAGAATATATTTGTAAATAATGTTTCTTGTAGTACATATGAAGATGAGAACTCAGTTGCCATACATATCTCCAGAACTCAAGTTGTCATATCTGATTCATCTCTGGCTTTTCAGCTAGGAAAGAGCCAACTCTAGATATGAAACAAAAACAAAAAACTTCAGATTAAAAGCCTTAAGTTTATAATTTTATATTTTCTTGTCATTCCATTCAATCTTTTCTTTCCATCAGAGGCTAAGAAGACAATACGGCAGGACTGGGTAATGCCATTTCTGTTTTTGAGGGAAAGAAGGTCCCTTTGAGCAACCGAGTTTCGTATCATCCTTATTTTATCACTGTTGAATATATTCTACAATCTGTGGCTTGACAGCAACTACACGTGGAGCATAGCTGGATATAGAGTAGATGACTGACGCTATATTTTATTTAGATTCCTGACCACTTTAACCTCATGAACATAATGAATGGAACAGATGCATGCAGGACTTACTTAGCATTTTCAAGAGGGAGATTATTTTAACTTTCCTCTGGGATTGGATTGTATCTGATTTGCACTTGCTTCATAATCATGAAATCTGTTACCAGCTGAGTATTTGGACAAAAGCAAATTTCTATATATATTGTTTAAATATTCTAGAGAATATGCAATAAAAGTAACACAAACTACTGCCAATTTAGCAGAGGAAAGTAAAGGACAGAATATATGTTTTAAAAACACTCTTTTTCTGTAATAACTCTTTCATAAATCATGAAAGCAATCACTATAGATACCAGTTTCTGAGTTTCTTTATTTTTTTCCCTTACTATCTATAAGAATATATTGCAGAAATTAGCTGAGTAAAATGTTTAAATGAAAACTAAGCCAGCAGGAATACTCTTGCAGATCTGCTTATAGAATATAAAACTAAAAACAAAGATCCAATTCTCATGTTTGCCTAAAGCATAACTAATTTGTCAAACAGAATTGTTTTCACTTCTGTACAACATTTGTTTAACACTCTTTACTAATGATTGTGTATTTATGAAAACTCTGTACATCATTCAAGAATAAACTGAATCAAGCATTTGCTGTGCATCAAATCTGCATTCTATTTATTAATCTCATGGATAAATGTTGCTTAATTTTTATGTTAGGAATTAATTAGGAATTAATTGCATTTTGTACCACCTATAGAGGGGAGGTACACTTTATAGAAAATCTTCTCACAGATAAATGAATATGCATCTATAATTTTGTCCTTGGGAAAGATGCCTGTCTGCAGCCCTTCTATCTAGGGGAGCATTTGGTTTTCATCTAAGAACAGTATTACATTTCTTTCCTTCCAGTCCCTGACACTTGAATGTCATACCCTTCACGCAAGCAAAAGGATGCAGAGCGGTTACAAATGTTTGTGCAGCTAATAACAAGTGATATCTCCGTTCTTTGCAAATTGCAAATATTAATATATTCACCAATTATAGCTCATAACGAAGAGAAAATTACACTTCTGTATCTTGAGACCATAGTTGTTTTATTATTGCTGCTGTTCATTCAGGATGGGCTAAAACAGGTTTTACTCTAATGAATTCCACAGGCCAAGTTTTCAACAGCTTTAAGCCTGCTGGGCATATGGTGGCACTGCATTTCTTTATACAAATACTATCTTCAATTCTCTGTAGCAACCTGGGGCAGTGTATGTGTGGAAATAACTCCGAAAGTGGAATATCGTTCAGACAAATAAGGTCATTTCAATGTTGATGATGTTTGAGCTTGGGAGTTCTACATCTCTGCCAAAGTGCAAACTTTTCAGGAATGTAATTGTCATTGCTATAGAAATGGAGGATTTTTTCTGCATAGTATTGTTCTATTACTAAACTATTTTAATTATGTGTTCATTTTATTCAATTTAGCATTAGTGAAACTGAATGTCTGCCATCTTCTTAGGAAAATATTATTCATATCTTTCCTGTTGTTTATATGAATAGATCATTCAAAATCAGTTACATTAAGTTTCATTTTAAAAATTAAATTATTAGTCCTGTATTTTATAATAAATCTTGATCTATTTGATTGTTGCAAATTCAAGGAGTCTATAAAACCCTGCCATTATAGCTTCCTTTGAATATTAGGGACAACAACTTGCTATTTTTATTGGCAACTATTTCTGCCAATCAAATAAACTAATACAAAAAACCACACATTTTATTTAAATGAATCTTGGAAAAAGTGACACATTTTTAATTGTCCTAGATTTAATAATCCTAGATTGTGACAAAGTAAGTAAGTGAGTTTACTCAGCTCCTTACATACTAGTCATCTGTCTGTATCTATAATAAAGCTGTTAAAGTATTTAAAAAAAAGAAATCTGTGCTTTCAGCATCCTGACAATAAATGAAACTTTGCACCTTAGCCTTCCATCTGTTCATTTATGCATTTCAAAATACAAAATAAGCAAACAAACACAACACATGTCAAACTTTTAATCTGGTGCCATGTACATAACGAGAACAAAATTGATTAAAATAACAAACAAGAATTTTGACCCTGGTATTTATTTAGTGAGTGTACTCCTTTTTATTCTTGAAGACATTGGTTCAAGCCCAACCTACATCATAGGACCTGAAAGTAATTATCTTTCTGTGATTAATGAGAAATGAATTGATAGTCTCAGTCCATTTCCCAGAATACTCCCATCAAAATTGCCATTAATTCGTTATTCCATCAGACACCAAGGATTAAATGTTCTTCAATAAACCACTATTTTATGCCCTGATACAACATTCCTGGTTTAGGTTTGAGTCATTTGTGTGATCTGAGTTTGCTTAGGCTCTGTGACTCATGGACATTTACCAACTCCAGGCTGGCATGTTTCTTAACTTTTGGTTCACCTTACTCTTACCTTTCATTCTGAAGAACAGCTAACAGTTTTATTTTCAAAGCATTACAAACACTGACTCAAGTAGCCTACTACAGGTGTTGTTAACAAATTTTTGACAGGTATCTGATTATATCTTTTTGTGTGTCATTATACAATCCCTATGCAACAGGTGTATTCCAAATGGAGAATAATTACTCATTCAAGAAAATGATGAAATTAATGTCAATTATGCATACTACCTAGTGCCTCCATGCAGGTTATTCCTAGTTCTCTCTTTTTTTTTTAGACCAAAGAAGATTAAAAGTAGTTATTTTCTGAAACATTTAAAAGCTCTTCCAAATAGCTGTCAAATGAGTCTTCAGAACTAAATTACTCCAGGAACTAAATACTCTGTCTTCTGGACAGAACTTTTATCAAAAGATTTTGGACCTAAGTGTGAAGGGGCAGGGTGGGAAGAAGTCATTATGAATAAATTTGGTATAGTTAACCATATCATAAATGTTGAAAATACACATTTGCAGGTCCAAACAATGTTAGAGATTAGGCGCTGTGGGTATGTTGCTCTGGGACGCAAATTATATCTTGAAAAAAAGATAATGATGTTTTGATCTTTTCTAGCCTGCATTCCTACCTAGGTTACCAAATGCTCGGTGGAAACAAAACAAAACAAAACTGCTACAATCCAGTAAAGGCTTTTATGACTTAGGATAGGGTAAAGGATATGTAACTTGCTGTTATATTGCCAGAAGATTAAAAGAAAGCACTCTACTGAAATCCTGTATAATGATGACTCTAAGGACACTCAGGGAATTTGTTCTACATGTATACATCAGGGTTGGTTAATTTTGCTGTCACCCACAGGGACTATTCTTTTTCAGCTACTGTTAAAAAAATGTATCAGAGACTAGGATTCTGACTCTTGTTTCTCATATTATGTGTAAGCTAAGAGTAGGTCTCTTGAAGTTAATGGAATTGCAGCACAAAGAAGAAATATAGTGCAAATTTTGAGTTTGGAATATACAGGTTTTTTTTTTTGTTGTTTGTTTGTTTGTTTTTTCTCTCTCTCGCCCTCTCTGTGTTCCTTGCAACTCTGTAATTCTAGTATTTTGTATGTGGAGTCAAGTATCAAAGGAGATATACATAACAGTATAGGACTAGAACGTTACCACTGCCATTGAATTAAATTTCCTTTTATTTCATCCAGGCCACATAATTTATTAGAAGATTTTCAAGTCTATTTTTAAAATGAGAAAAAAGATATGATGTTTTGATGCTCTTGTTGTTTTTGTTGTCTTTTTGCTGTCTTTTTGCTTCCCATGAGCTTCAAAATTTGTTCTATTAAAGTGGAACAAAGTGAAAAATTAGAGAAAACTATGAGGTTCTCATTCTGAGAAGCCAAACATGTCAAAGGGAGATCACTTACTACCACTGTGACAGCTCTAATACACATAACTGGAGAGAGAGAGGAAAAACAAAAAAATCAGAGAAGCTAATGCTTCCTGGTAATTGCTAGCTTTATGGAACAATTACATATGTATACGGTTTGTTGTTTCCACGTTATGTTTCTTATCTTTGGTTTAAATGCTGTTTGAAAGGAAGTCTCACTTAAGACATAGCAAAAGGACAATCTTTGAATATTTCAGACATCCAACTAATTTTCCCAAAGTAGAAATTCATTAGGAAAATCTAAAATAAATTGGTTGTCATAGCTGAATCATATTTTTTTTTAATATTGCTATTCCTATAAAACAAACAAACAATGTCTGAGAAAGAGAGAGAGATTCTGAGTAGGTACTTATTAGAACTAGTCATGTGAATTAACACAAAACAGATTCAAGCTTGTTAGCCTCTAAAGAGTAAATGATTTTAGTGCTTTTGTTAAATGGGAACATGGAAGAGGAGTGGAGGATTGAGTGGTTAAGAAATATTTGAAGAGTTTGGCTATTTTTGAAAGACCTCATTGGAAAAAAAAAAAAAGAGGTGAGGAAAAAGTTCTGGAAATGTCAATAGACATCAGCTTTTTTACATTGCATCCAATTAGAAACTTAAGTTAGCAAAGCTGTATGGGTGATTTGACCACTTATCTTTTTCAACATTGCTGTTTTGGCTACTAGTCTTTTTCAACAACTGATTAAAAAAGAAATACATCATAATTTTTATGAGTCATGCTGATTATAAGTTCATGCTCACTTTCTGAAGCAGGTTTTTGATCTCAAAATGGAGTTAAAGAGCCTTTTTGAATATCTTCTTTCTTTCTTTCGTTAATGGTAAGTATGTTTATTTCCTAGTTTAGGGGAAAAAAAAGAGTCTGTGGTATGGATGAAAAAAGGAAAGCTGGAATGAAAGTTTCTTCAAAATAATAATGAAAATCAACATAAAAATATTAATTTCAGGAAATCTTCCTAAAGATAGTGAAACTTTATTGCTTATCAGGCTTTGGCTGAAGCTCACATTGTAACAGAATAATTTGTACTTCACGAATATATAACAGAAGAACAGAAGAATTTGTACTTATATGAATATAGGTCTTATTTATATATATTTCAGAAGTGAGATGTTAAAGGCAGAAAAAAAGCATATTCTTCACTGCCAATTAATACTCTTTTGTGAGCCTTTTCATTCTCTAATTTGCATTCCTGTTGATAAATCAACAAAGAAGTTCTGCTTCAGCAGGTCAATATGTATTAAAATCTTGCAATTAATTTTTAGATCATAAGATCTAAGATTTTAGATCAATTTTAGATCACAAAAATCCTGCATGATAAAAACTGCTAACCATTACAGGGAAATGAATGGATGAAACAGTTCCATACACATTGCCAAAAAAAAGGGTTTTTCAAGAGATAGGAGATATCTTTTTATCTATGTTTAATATATTTCATTTAAATTGTCATGCAAATAATGATAGAGTTATGAAAAAATAGGGTTGAAATATATTTGAAGAATCCATTTCTTCAATAGAAAGTAAATTATATATATGGTATTCTTGGTAGCTATTTATTTAATTTATTTCTAAAGATTCCCACTGATGGATTTTCTCCAGTCTCCAAGAGAAATCTGTCAGAAGTGAAAAGAGTGTTTTTTTCCTGAATGTAAAAGGTTCTATTTGTTTATTTACACTACATCTTTTCCAGAATACATGTTTTTATGAACTGCTTGTTAGGAAGTGGTGTGCGGATGTTGTTGTTGACAGGCCTGGAATTGTACCAACACTGCGGTACCAAGACATCTGGGTGTACCAGCACCAGATCTGCAAGTCTAATTTATTAATTTGATTTAAGCTGTGGAGATCAAACACCAGGTTGCCCAGCAGTTAATCCGAGCCAGAACCAATTGCATGCTTTACTTACCTTGGGAGGGATACCTTGCCCATTTCTTGACCCTTCTTCTAAATATTCTCACACTCGCCTTTACCACCCTGCCCTTATTTCTTTCTTGCTTTGTTCTCAATTTTGCTACATCTGTACACAAATGCAGTATTTCTGGTACTTTTACGTAGGTAATTTCTGCCTTAAATGATACTACTGATAGAGCTACCAAAATGCTATTGGTCTTGCAAGATAGTATTTCTCTAAAGGGATCCAATACCACCTCCAACTATGTGTAAGGTTTAGCTATTTCTCATGTAACTCCCACCTAAACATCTGTGAATTCTGACCATCCCTCAGGGTGCTATCTATAACGTTTTAAAAAATCATACATTGTTGTCTATTATCTCCAGAAATTTCTCATGTTATGCCCAGTAGTTTTTATATCCTGTTCAGCTATTCCTATTTAGCTATCAATCAGCTGTGTAGTTATTTACCTCTAGCCCTAGCTACATTGTTTGTTGTATTTAAAAAAAAAAAACAAAAAAAAAAAGGGAAGGAAGGAAAGAAGGAAGGGAGGGAGGGAGGGAGAAAGGAAGGAAGGAAAAATTCTAATATTAATATTTATTCAGAAAGAATACAAAGCTTACATGTTTCATGACTTCAGTCTGAACACAAGATTTTATATTTGTAAATGTCTTCAGTCACAGAGCTTTGAATTTGTGAAAAATACTAGACTATCAAATGCAGCTATCACATTGTGATAAATGTGATACTCCCACAAAGACACATTCTTTCTCAGCAAGTATAACCAGAGATGTCCTGTAGTGTGTGTAGCAGAATTCTTTTTGTTGATTAGTTAGCTCTAAAATGTTATGCGTATGGAATATGCCTCATTATTATTCAGATATAAAATGCATACAAAATATATTTATGAATTTAAGTACTGTTGGAGATTATTAAAAAAATATTAAAAAACAAAACAAAACAGCAACAAAAAAATGAAATACCCTCCCAATTAAAGAGGAACTCAGTTTAAGATGAAAGTTTTAGAGGGAAGTCCCTTAGAGTGCTTTCTTAAACATGTACATATTCAGGAGAACCTAAAACAGAAATTTGTTTACAACTGTATTTTTTAAATGTTAAAAATTAAGTGGGAATAAAGAGGCATGGACAGAAGTATATGAACTGGGACAAAGTGTCAGCAAGTTCTTGGATTATAATAAATGGAGGGAGTAGTTGATAATCTTGAGAGTAGGCTTTTGGAGAGACCTTACCAGGACAATAAATAAATAAATACAGAAATAAATACAAATATACATAAAAACAAAATACAATAAAATAAAAAAATACAATAAATACAAACATGAGCCAGGAGTTGACCTGAAGAAGTTAACTTTATCTTGTGTTTGCTTTTCTTTTTTTTTTTTTTTTTTTTTGCTAAAGCATAGCCAGCAGGTCTAGAGAATGGAGCTTTCCCATCTATTCAACACTTTTGAGACTGCATCTTGAATGGTATGTCCAGTTCAGTCTTTCCACTAAAAAAAGACATTGATATATTGGAGTGGGGCCAGCAGAAGCCACTGACCTTACAGACTGGAGGGGCAGCCTACACAGAGCCTGGGAGAGAGGGGTATGTTCAGCCTGGAGAAGAAAAGGCTAAAGGCAGAACTTTTTTCTGGCCTCATAAACCCATGCTGACTACACTCAATCACCATCTTCTTCATACATTTGGAAATGGTTTCTAGATGAATTTACTCTGTCATTAGACATAAGGAAAACTTGTTATTAAACCGGTTAAATGCTGGAACAGGTTGCCCTCAGAGACTGTGGTATCTCCATCACTGGAAAGATTCAAACTGAATCACCTGACCTAAATTGGCCCTGCTTTTATATAATTATATTTTTCACTTCATCAGCTTTGTCATGTTGGGAAATTACCTATTAAAGATAAAGCCAAAATTAAATGAATGAATGAATGCATGAATAAAGGATAAATAAAATTCCATGAATGAGTGGGGATAGAATCAATTAATAAATAATACATATATATTTCACTCTTTCACTTTAAAAGAAAACATCATCAAAATGCTTCTTTCTGTATTCATGGAAGAAAGTTTAAAACATAACTCTTTAGATGTCCTATAATTAGTAACTGCTGTCTTGATCTTGTAATTAGGCTCTGTGAGTGGGCTATTGTACCCTTAATTAAAAGTTCTTTGGTAAAATCAAAATCTAAAATTTCAATGAATCTATTTCCAAAACATGTCTTATTTCTCTTCTGCCTTTTTTTTTTTTTTCGCCCTTCTTCTTAGTAGCAACTGCAATTCATGTATTTCTTTGCAGTCTTCTATGCTTACGGATTTGTCTCTTGTTTCAATAGTTTGCTAAAATGGTGACTAGAAGAAAGCAAATGCCACTCCACATTTTGAGAAGGGTAGGAAGGAAAGCAACTACAGGCTGGTTAGTCTTGCTTAGATATCTGAGAAGATGATGGCATAAATCCATCTAGAAACCATTTCCAAACATATGAAGGAGAAGATGGTGATTGGGAGTAGTTAGTATGGGTTTATGAAGAGAAAATTGTGTTTAGTTAGCCTGTTAACCCTCCATGATGATATAGCAGCCTCTGTGGATGAGGAGAGAAGAGTAGATGCTGTTTATCTTGATGTTAGTAAGGCTTTTGACAGTGTCCCATAACACCTTCATACACTTGTTGACAAGATACGGGCTAGATAAGTGAGGTGGAGTGAAAACTGCCTGAACTGCTGGGGTTATATTGTTGTGACCGTGCCACGAAATCCTTCTGGTGCCCTGCCACTGGTGGTGCTTCCTGAGGTTGATATGTTACCAATAACTTTTAATATCTTCATAAATGGCCTGGATGATTGAACACATAACCCTCAGGAGTTTTGCAGACAGTACAAAGCTGAGAGGTGTGACTCATACCCAGGTGGTTGTGTTGCCTTTCAAATAGATTTTGACAGTCTAGAGAGATGGGGAGGCTGAACCCTCCTGTAGTTCAGCAAAGGGAAATGCCAAGTCCTGCCCCTGCGGATAAATGTCCTTTGTGTTAGGACAGGCTGGAAAGTAGCTTGCCAGACAAGGACTGCAGAGGTCCTGGTTGCCCATGAAATGTGGGGCCAGAAATGTGCCCCTGCCACAAAGAAGGTCAATAGCTTCCTGAGCTTCATTTGGAAGAGTATTGCCAGCAGCTCAAGAGAAGTGATTCTTCTACTCAGCACTAATGAGACCACACTGGGAGTGCTGGGTCCAGTTCTGGGCTTCCCAGTGCAAGAAATCAAGTCCAGTGAAAAGTCATGAAGATAATTAAGGGATTGGAGCACCTGATATATGAGGGAGGCTGAGAGAGCTATGGTTGTTTAGTCCGGAGAAGTGAAGATTAAGAGACTGAGGGTTGATCTGATCAATGTTTATAAATATGTGATAAGAGGGGAGAAAAGAAGACAGAAATGCCCAGTGACAGGTCAAAAGGCAATGAGCACAAAGATACAGCAAATTCCATTTAAACATAGAAAAAAAAAGGGCAAAAAAACAAAACACAAGCAAGCAAACAAACAAACAAACACATAAACAAAAACTTCTTCACTGTGAGGGTAGAACAAATTGCCTAAAGAGGCTGCAGCATCTTCATCTTTGGAGATATTCACAGTTTGACCACAGCCCTGAGCAACCTATTCTAGTTAACCCTCTTTGAGCTTGGCTTCGGCTACATGCTCTCCAGAGGTCCCTTCCATACTCATCCTTCCTGTGGTTCTGTGATTTTGTGAATGTAAAAAGGAGGAATACTCTCCGATATGATACTGGTATGTTTGTGTTCACTCCCTTTCGGGAATATATATTTGACAGAAAAAGCATACAAAGAAATACAGAGACAGTAGAACATAAGAGACTAGAAACTGTTCTTATAAATAACTAGACAAGCAAAATTAGTCAACTTCCTATTGAGGCATGTGTAAGAAAAAAAAATGACACTGTACTTAAAACTTTAATTCACTTTTAGTAATGTAAAGTGGTCGCTCTTTCTGACAGTAATAAAAAGACATTATTTTTGGAAGAATTTTCCTATCCCAAATTGAATTTCAGAATATTAATGCTATTACTATTTTGGGTAATTACTAAGTTTGGGAAGTAAAGTGCATTCAAATTACTTTTCATCCAAAGCCTCTGATTTCCATGACTGTTGCCCTAGACCACTCAGCCCTTACCCTTTTCACCATTCACAACATTTTAATCTATGCCTCATAGTTGCTGAAATAAATTCCACTCCAAAGTTAGGATTAACTCTAAGATACTGCTGTTCCTCTTTTGGGTTGGTTTTTGCATCTTTAGTTGGGCATGGGCACTGAAAAAAAAAAAAAAATAAGAGATACATATATCTTTAAAATGTAAGGGTTTTTATTATTATTAGCACAGGATAATAACTAGGATTTAAAAACTAAGCAGGAGTGTGCCTATAATCTCCTAATAATGCACATGAAGAGTTTTTGCTGGCTGCTCAGCTATCAGTCAAGAGGGGCAGGAGCAGGCTCTGCAGCTCTGTGGAATAAGGCCTGAGTGCTTCTGAGTTGCCAGGTCATGCGAGCTCCATCAGCCCTGGTGACACTGGTGTCTGATCTAGATGACCCACCTGTTCCTGATGAGTGTGAGAGAATTGTTTGAGAAAGGGGAAATTAGAGAAAAATTAGGGCCTAACAGAAGTTATGGCATTACAGAGGCTTGCCTGCGGTGAGAGACAGTCACCACTTCCAGGATGGTTGGTATGTGCGGAATCTACTTCTCCACGATTCCCTGGGCAACACAATCTGTCCTCCTAGCACATACTAATAGGAGTAAATGAAGAGTGGAGCAAAATGGAGACAGCACGGTCAAACTTTGTGGGCTTCCCTGCAGAGGTGGTAACCTGATGGCATCGTGCAGAAAATGAGTGAATGGAGTGTGGCGCGAAGTGAAGACACTGTGGCCACACTCTGTTGTACTCCCTGCAGAGGTGGCAACCTGGTCGTACCATGCAGCTGATAAGCCACAGAGTGTGAT
>JASSRY010000270.1:524624-537460 GCA_032466555.1 Tinamus major | reverse complement strand
TATTTTATACTTAGTGGCCCTCTGGTTAATAAGCCCTGATTATAGCTGCACATAACTCAGTGCTTTAACAAACAGGTCAAACAAGCTTGTCTTTACACCTAGATCTACATTCTCTTGTGAATTTCATTGATTTGCTTTAACATTATACAGTATAGTGTCTTTTTGCAACCATGAGTCAGAGGACAATATATAAGCAGAGGGAAAATTTTATATTTAAAAGTTATTCTTCCACATATGTAAAAAAAGAGTGGACAACCACAGAATTTTTGGGTATTACCATGCACAAAAATAACCAAATAAAGATATAATAACACATCTATACAACTTAGATGTAGCTACAATTTAGACTAGAACTACCATGGTAACTGAAAGTTCCCCCACAAATATATATATTTACAAGCAGTAAATAAGGTCACCAGCTTAGTAGGTTCATTCATGAGTATTTCTAAAGAGATACAAGACAATTTTAGAAAAAGAGAAAATAAATGTTATCTTTTGAAAGCTAAAAAGGAAAAGGAAAAAGAATCTGCATATTTTTAATCATTATCTGTGTGTGCTTCTCATCTTTAATATTTAAGCAACCTTCTAAGCGGACTATCTTCACCTGAAAGACTGAGGATTCAAATATTTGAGGAACTTGCCATGCAGAGGCTGTTGGCAAGTGCTTAGTAGAGTTTCGTTTTGCTAATAATTTCATGGCAAGAGTTTAAAATATGAAATGACAAAAGCCATTGCAATTACCTCCATGTAAAAAATACTATTAGCATATTTAATGAGATCACTGTTTCTCGTCACATAGTTCTGATCACTTAAATTGTGCATTGGCAATAGTAGAATGTCCCTTTTAACATAAACATTTTGGAAAACAAAACAAAAGTGTGTTTAGCTATACAGCTCACTGTAGAACTAATATATTTAGATTGTGCCATAGTACAATTTTAAATGGCACAACATCCTATTTCTGTAGTATCTATTTTATTAATCAGATTATTTCTAGATGTTTGGCTGAAGTGAAAACCTTGAAAGACTTGGACAAACTTTAAAACATTTTTTTTTTAAAACAAACTAAGAAGTTACTTGGAGTCATACTAGTTTTAAAGTTATTTCCATTGGAGGATATATATGGGTCTCTTTGGACTCCTTTGAGTATGAATGATTTATTATCATCCCTGAAGAAATTGGCATTCTGATGCAACACTATACTGAAAACACTGCTCAAAAATGTCTCTCACTCTCACTAATAAAAGAGAATTTCAAATGACAAATTTGTCGTGTAATACTTTTTCTAGTCATCCCTTTATAGAAGCTAAAAAAATATATAACTGTATTCACATGAATTCAGTGTTTCTCTGAGAAAAAAACCTGTCAATTCAAGGTAAATTTTCCCCTGAAGACTATTGTCTTCCTCGATGTATTTATAGATTCTGTCCTTGTTCGTTGTATTACAAAGATAACTTTATATATTTTTACATGCAGTCATTCCCCATTTATAATCATATGTACAGCTAACATCACATTCTTGAATATGAAAGCACTTCAAGAACTATATGTTTTCCAGGAAAATTACCTCAGACACCATTATTATTATTTGTTCTTTCAACTTCTTGTCACCAAAGAACCGCATGGTATGATGAAAAGATAATAAATTGTTTTGTAGAAAAGAAACGGTAATGCTGCCATAGTATCAAGTGCTAATGTTATGCATATGAAAGGAAAAAAAAACAAAACAAAACACTTTTTTTCCTAAAAAAGGCTAGCTCCAAGGAGTCAGCTATGAAGATCATCTTCAGGATAAGTCATCTTGGAGACAACTGGTCAGCTTGGAGACTTTGAGACCAAGAATATTGTCCTTCCCAACTACCTTCCACTTACTTAGATTAATGCTCAAGCAACCAAATTGCTTATACAATTATACTATTGCAATTTCAAAATGTTAATATTCTAGGTTCTGTAACTCCTGTTTACTCATGAATACTTAATCTTTGCTAGAATAAATTTCTACTTACTGCCAGATGGAATGCAAAATATTGATGTAGTTGTCATTGGGAAACATACCTATTGGTTTTCCTGTGTAGTCTGTAAGTTGAAAAGCCTCTGTTTAGTCCTTTTGTTTTTGAAAACAGATGAAGTTTTAAAAATTGTTTTGCAGAAAGCCAGTGAAGTGAAAGTACATGTAAGTGCTCGGTTTGAACTTGACTATACTTTAACAAAGAATTTCACGGAATCACAGAATAGTTAAGGTTGGAAGGGACCTCTAGAGATCATTTAGTCCAACCATCTCTTCTCCAGCAGGGATACCTAGAGCACGTGGTCCCACAATTATCCCACAATTACATTACTGAAGATGCTGCTCTCAGGCACAGTAGCAGGAGATGCCAGCCTAACTGATAATTGCTTTTCTGTTTCCAAGTCCTCACATACATTTTGTCTGTTGTCTTTTATTTTTCTCTTAAAAGGAAAAAAAAAAGAAAAAAGAAAAGAAAGATATATAGCTCTCTGTATTAACATGTGTGTCATGAGAGACATCTGTTGTTGCTGTTAACTCATTTTTCTTGTCACAAGGCACATTGCTGAAGCTTTGTTTGGATGTGAAAGAAATTGTGATTCTCTTTCAAGGTTATTTTAAGGTTTCATACTGTGGATAAAATGAATTTCTGTATTATATACACCTCCAGTATAATAGATGATTGCTTCTACATTGTGATTATAACTGTAGATTTAAACTGTGATTTCTTGGGTAGGCTATAGTAGTTACTATATCATTACATACCAGTCCTGCCCTGGCATTCTACTAATGCTTATGCATTGTGTTGTCTAAAGAGCAGGAGCTGATTTTTGAGGAGCTCATTTTGTTTATTTCCTTCTCGGTCCAACCTTCAGCCTCTACCAAGCAATTTGCAGGACTCCCTGGTCCTAAGATGACAGTTCCTGACTTTGAATTTGGCATTGTTCTAGCTTCATTTTCAAGTGGATTTGTTTCTGTGGTAATGTGAGGATGTCCTCAATTCCTTCTTAACAGCCAGGAACTAACCATTAATAGAAAATAGATGCTGAACATTTCACAAACAAAAAACACAAATTAAAAATATAATATTTAAAAGTCCTGTCAGTTATGCAACCATATTTGCTCATTTAGAAGTCTGATTTACCTCCTGGCAATTCCTATTTTACAGTGGCCTGATACTAGTTTTCCAGTAGAAAGCCATCAAAAGAGATGAGTTGGTTTATTTATAATAGTATAGAATAATTATTCACATTATACTTAGTAATCCTAAAAACTTGTTGTTTCTGCTGTTTCATCGCGGAATGACTGTTCATCATTAAATACGCTGACCAATCACAGAAGCACTCAGAGGCAAGAAGTTTTTACATAACCATCTCTTTTGAACATTTACATAGGATATTATCACAATCTGGCATCTATCATAAGGCTGTGCAAAAGTCAATATTTAAAATAAATAAGCATATTATTCATTTTTAATATATTTATTTACACAGTAGAATTTAAGTGCATCTGTCAAATACCGATTAACAAATGGAAAAGATTAAACTTTCTGCCTAACTTCTGTACTGAATTAATTCTGTAGACTTTATGTAAGCATATGATATCTTTAGTTTTAGCATAGCTATCTGGAGAAAAATCCTAACCCCCCTTTTCATCTTAGTGTGGTAGAGCAAAAAAAAAAAAAAAAAAAAAAAAAAGAAACAAAGAAACAAACATCAGATATCTTCACATTTGGATGTCACAAAAATATTTATTATATTTATTTTTTCTTTGTTTAACCTTTGTGTGTGTCTGAAAAAAAAAAAGGAAAAAAGAAAAAAAAAAGAAAAAAAATAAAGAGAAAAAAATAATGCTCTTGTCTTATTATTGGTGCACTGCTGAGGCAAAACATTATGTCATTCATCCAGTCACTCATAATACATTATCTGAAAAATGCTCAATGTCAAAGGACATAGTTCTTCACATGTCTGCCATTAAGAATTTTAAATAGAAACAGGTTTTGAGAGAGAAGGACAGATACAAAGAGTGTATCTTGATCTGGTATTTGGTACTGCTATGAAACAAGAAGCAGTTAATCTCGTGCTGATGTTAAAAAGGTAACTTCCAATTCATACATCTCTGCAAGATTAAAGGACTTGTTTTCTCTACTTCTCTATGGAAGCCAAGTGTACTAGAGAAAACAAACAAACAAACAAACAGACAAAAAATACTGGCCTGAATGAACTTCAGCCTCCCACTGGTTAGCTTTAGAGTTAAATGTATGTACATTTCCAATTCAGGTGATTATTAAATATTGAATTTCATCATCCCGATTTGTGTCTCTAGTTAAGTGTTCTAAGCATTGAGGGGTTTCTGAAGGGGTTTGCATTATGGACTAGTCTGTATTACACAAATACCATTGGAAACTGATTTTTTATGATGAAAAGAAATTAACTTTTCCAAAAATGCTTTAGTTCATTTCCACACAATCCAATGCTTCTGTCATTTACATTAATAGGGATCCAAAATTGTTAATAATTTGAGAAATCAAATGTTGAGATTCTTCTTTACACAACAAGAAGAAAATTATAGAAATAGCATATGAAGAAATATTTTGTAGAATTTTGTGTGCCACTATACCCTAAAGATATTTGTGAAGTTTATAAAGTAGAGGGAAGCTTTGAACTTGTGCAGTTGTTCTGCTAATAAAATCTTCAAATATGACAAATATCAATTTTCTTGTGTCATTAGGCACATAAATGTATGTCTCCTATACTGACAAATATGAATTGATATTTTAAAGAATGGAACTTTAGTAATTTATAGTAGTGTTCTAGACCTAATTCAATTCCTACATTTTCAAAATATGTAAACCAACAAACAGTAAAAAATGAAGGACAGTTCATCACAATACACCCATGCTTAATTTGTACAATTAGAATTGCTGAGTTTTAACTATTTATGGTAATTCTTCATGGCTTGATATGAAATGTTCTGTAGCACACTCTATAAATGTACTGTAATTACCTAATATTCAAATATGACTTTATGTATCTCTGAAAAAGTCAGAATTCTTCATAAACATGAATAAATTCAGTTTAATAACATTGGTCTTAGTCTAAGAAGTGTTTAAAAAGTAATTAAACTCAAAGAAGCTTGAATTTATTCTCTACAGCTCTCTACAGTATATGTAAGTGGAAAGAAGAAATGCATTTTTTTTTTCCCTGGGAACTTTTATATTAACTCACCAAATATCTACAATACATTGAATGAATTTCCTAGTGACCTGAAAGCTGTTGCTTGTGGGAGAAGCAATGGAATATTAGGTTTGATAAAAGACAACATGCATAAATAACAAAACTTTTGTCAGCCTTTCTAGTCTTAGCTAAATGCAAATTTGAACACTATCATCTGCTTCACCTGGTGAAAGTAAACTAGCAAAATACAATGTTTCTTAGAGATGTTTTAGAAATCACTGATTTATTGAAATCTCTTAACATTACTAACTGTCTGAGAAGATATTAATATGAATTTGGCTCAAAAAGTTGTCACAGACCGCCACATCATGGGGTCATACATCTTATGGGAAATGGCAATAACACCTCTAGAGATATTCAGAATGAACCCCATAGTTTTTCCCAACTAAACAGGTACTTAGATGTCAAAATAGCATCAATGCCTTCTAAACACATTTCCACCAGCTTTTTACCTGCTGTAAGTAGGCCCTGTAATACTGGATCAGATGGAGTAATCAAAGGACCAAAGCCAGGAAAAAGCAACAGCTGCTGCTGAAGGTGAGTGAACAGCTAGTAATCATATTGATGACCTTACTAATTTATTTAGTTGATAGAATTTAAAATAGCAGTGAAAACTCATCTGTCATAATCATAGTATTCATCATCTCTATGGTGCTCTACATAAAAGGCAGGCTGTTAATAATTTTAACGTTTTTTAGCAACATGATGTTCTTACTATTCCATTCTATTTTGGGAGATTGTATTTTTTGTTGCTGCTGCTGTTTGCTTGTTTTTAAGACTCAACAAAAATCAAACAATTCATGGTGGCAAATATGAATATTAAGATTTTCTGTAGTGAAGGAGGAGATACAGGAAAACCAAGTAAATTCTTATTTTCTTAAAAAAGCATAAAAATTCTTCTCCTTCTTCTAGAAAACTAGGTATGTTTTCAGAGTGACATACTTGAAGAATTGACGATATTAGTAGAGAACTGAGATATTTGAAATACCAATTAAAACTGTGACTTCTGGCTCCATGATCAGTGATGCCAATTTCAATCTCTACCCTCCTGCCAGCCTGTCATTTTTTTTCTTCTGAAGATCAAAGAATCCTTGTTTCTTAATATTGAGTATTCACCTTCATAACCCACCACAGACACACAACAGATTTTTAGACAATCATCATATACTGGATTGCTCTACATTGTTCTAAAGCAGTTTTACTTACTTTTTATTGTATTGAAAGATTCAAGTTCTATGCAGATATTTAATTTGTTTATTAATCTGTCTGGTTATTAGATAGAACATGCCAATAGGAGGGCTATCGGCTGTTAAGCAATAGCAAAAGAATAATGAAAAGAATAATGAAGGGTTAAGATAGTTTCAGAATGTTGGTGTAAAAACAAGGCTAAGATTTAGCCATTAATTCAGGAACCTAAATGTCATGTAGCCTAACTATGTGAAATAGATCTATAGGTTTCCATTATTGTCTCTGCAGATCTAGTTAGTATACTCAATCAAATATATATTCTTACTCTAATATAAACACTGTGTAGCTCACTAGTTTCATTCGGGTATGAAACTATTAGCATTCCAGATCTCCTTTGCCTATAAAGGGAGCTTAGATATGACATTTTTGTGTAAATATGAACATTTCAGACTAATTTGCAGTTAATTTGAGGCTTGAATATGGAGTTGAAATCTATTCCATAAACTTTATCAGATAACACTGCTGAGAAAACTTTTGGACAAAGTTTAGGATAAACTTGAGTCTAAGGAAGATAATCTTTGTAGCTAGTGTTGGGTTCTTTTTGTTTATCTATTTGATTGGTTTGGTTTTGTATGTGTGGCCATAATGGTATAGAAAAGGCCGGATAATCCTTCTCCATATGATAAATATGTTGTTGAACCTTGACCTGGAAGGTGGGAAAGGCTGTTGATTCACTGATTTCAATGAGACATTAATTCTAGTTTAGGGGGAAAAAATGGCTGCCTTGAGGGATTAGGGCGAATTTTGTGTTCATGATTTTTTGTTGCTTTTAAGCAAACAATAGATCATATTTACACATTATTGTCAGTCAGAAGTTACCATTATCTACTTTAGGTTTTCTTATATATTACCATGTGAAAATTCATCACTGAGTTGTTAAAAATTTGACAACAGTACAGCATAGCATAGCACAGAACAGTTAAAAAAAATCCTCATCTAAACCTCAAAGAATCTATCATTTGCTTTATAGTCTATATGTTTAAGCAAATAGTCACCTCAGTTCTTTTAAGATAGCTTAACAGTTCATGTAGCAGTTCCACAAACGTTCCAAGTAGTTGCAAGCAGACAAAAGATTTTTTTTTTTCCTGGCATAAAGAGGAACACACATATGCTGATATATATCAGTTCTTTGATTGATGAGAACATGTGGAAAATAATAGATTTTCATGCAACCTATTTTTTTCTGTAGCAAAAGAGGTGTGATTCCCTGTCATCTTTATTGGTCGTCATTATTGAGAGAAGCAAATTGTCAAGATGTACTTTTGACACTATGATTCCCAAAGTCATAACAATCAAATATTTTTCTCTATGAATATATGCATATATTTTTCACCTTGAAATGTGCTGCTTCCACTCAAAGTCTAGAAACCTGATTATACATTATACCAGGCAACTGCAAACATAAAGAACTGTTAACAAGAACCCTTTTACTTTATGAAGGCTATGTGGAGCGTGAGTTTGGGAATGCAAGTTCTGAAGCAAAGCCTTTTAACAGAATAGAAGGAGTCTTATCCCTACCCATTATAATAGCTAACTGAAGACTGAATAATTGTCATGAACAAGAAAAATCTTGTTTCATAACAAATGTTATGAAACATGTTTTGTTTCAATAACAAAAACATAGGAGATCAAATTCCAGGATTGTGGACTCTGTGCACTCAGGCACTATGTCAGCACCATTTAAAACTCCTTATCACCATGTTATACTGTCTATACATTGCTGTAGTATATTTTAAAAATTAAAAGTCATAAGACATTATTCTTTGTAAGACAATATTAAAGTTTTTTTCTTTTTTAAATAACTTCTACCGCCTGACCTTGAGAAATAGTATCACCAAAATGATGTTCCTAAACAGTTTTCCTTGCCAGCCTTTAGACACGATATATTTCATAGAATAAAAGGGCTAAAATAGGATCTCACCTTGAGCTTTTCCGACTTCAAAGATATTGAATCCGGTTCTCCATTCCCATAGAATGTAGAATATTTTCCTGTAGAAAATATTGTCACAAGTCACTTTTCTTAATTTAATAGCATCTTAACTATTTTTTGTTTTACTGAAGTAATTTGTGGTCATTATAGTTTCTGTAAAATAGTACTTCTTTTCTGAAATTCAGTAACTTGACTCAGTCATTCTTAAAAGAAATGCACTTTAGTGGAACCATAATATAAGGAGTCTCCAGAATGTAAATCATCTAACCTATTTTTAGAAATATCCAAGAGCACAATTCTCCAACTTCTTAAAAAAATAGTTCTTAAACAAATACAGAACCTTTTAGTTATTCTTACTAAATTACTGTGCATTTTTTCAGACCTTTTCTTTAACTTGTAAAGATCCAACAAATTATAAGCATATTTTCGGTGTGTTCACATCCTGTCTGACAATACGTTCTGATTAAGTTCTGCAAAGTTTCATAATCCTCTGGACCATGTTTCTTTGTCTTTCAGCACCTTATAGGACCGTGGCTTCTGTTTCAGGTTGTGATTTCGCTTGAGCCTCAGAGCATGACATGTCAATGCCTACTGTATATAAGATATACAATATCAAACCCTGATATGCACCACATAGCTAGTGTGGGACACCAGAGTGCTGCCCATAGAAGAGGGTTGCTCCAAGGGTAAACAAACCCAGGGTACATCGCATCTGGTGCCATTGCACTGTATATTTGCTACAGCTTGGAGACAGACCTTCCAATAATCCCATGATTGACAAGTCCAGGCAAAGGAGAAGTGACACTGCAGACCAACACCTCTGTGCTATGTAGCCTTTCTCTATAGAAAGATCTGCTCAGGAGTGCATTGCTACCCGTGAGGTTACCTGCTGATCAGCACATTAGTATTGACTGGAGTCATGCAACCTTGGTATGATGGTGGGCTGGCATTGTTCTGCCTGGGCATAAGAGTAAGCCGCATTCATGTGTCTGCTGTGACAGTGTGCTCCTTTCCCAGCTCCACCTGATCTTTCACACATAGCCCTATTCAAGTGTTAATCACCAGTGGTATTATCTAATCATGGTGGCTGCCCTCCTGATCTCTTCCCCCACTTCGACAATAACCATCAATAATGGTTCTGATGGCTGCATCCTGCTGGGGGACATTGTGATGGACTGGGTGAGACAGACAGCCCAGTAGACAAGGGCTAACTGAGCTTGAACAAGCCAAAATTTTTCTGCCACGTGAAAACGACTATAAGTAAATATGGGGGCAGCCCGAGACCCCATTGAGGCAGTGGACAATACATCAGGATCTCCCCTTGGAGAGGGGAGCAAGGACACCTCTGAAGGTTGCTCCTCGGGGTTAAGAAATCCTTACCAGCAAAATGATAAGTGAACATGGCGTGCTGAAACCTTCTAAAACTTTGTAAGCTTTACTAAATTGTATCCAGGATTGACTGTGCTCATAATTCTTTAGGAATAAACCGTTCACCAAGTCTGGGACTAAGACTGGATCCAGCAGCATCCAGAATCCTCTGAGCAGGAATTTGAAAAGCACAGGCAAGGTTTCCTTGGTAATTTTGTAGAACCTGTCCACCATGCAGTAAATAACACTGACCTTTTTAAAACCACTATCCATATCAATAAAACATTATTATTTCTCTCATGCAAGTGAAGTGCATTGCATCACTTACCCGCCACCACTTTTTCTGTGATACTCGAGGACCTGAGGATCCTCTCACCCACGAGGATGTACATGTTGTCAACAGCATGGTGAGGAGAATCTAGGGAAAATTAGGCCAGCAGCGTGTCCCATAAGGGGTGAGAGTGATCACTGCACTGTGCAGTCTTTGCTAGAGAATCTGGGAAAAATATATCAGAGAGGTGGTCCTCAAGGGAAAAGGTGAGGGCGATCACTGTGGTGTACACCTGTAATTTAACTGTGGAGCTCTGATATATCTATACCTATTTCCAGTTCTATTATTTCCAACTTTGCTATACAGCTAGCTTTGTTATAACTCTTAGCTCTAATAAATTCTCACACTTGACAAATGCAGATCTCTTGAGTTCAGTACAACTAACCCTAGAATCTGAAAGAATTCTGGATGCCTCTCTGGTAGTGTGTCACAAAGCCCATGTAATACCACGATATATATATTCCACTATTCCCTCCTTATCACAAAACATATAATAAAATGGGATTAATTTCACATGATTTGTTCCTGATGAATCTAGGTTACCTTTAATTCATAACTGCCATGTATTTAGGTGCTTGCAAATACTTTTTGTTTCATAAGTCTATGTCCTTCTGTGTACATTAAGAAATACTGTTCCAAACAGATTCCTGCATCTTTTAATAAAGTAGGTCTTATTTTACCTCTGGAGATGTCTAGGTTTAAGTTTTAATATCATCTGTCAGTTAGTCTGGGGAATCAAAAACAATCACATACTCATTCTTCACATAAGTACCTGCAGTTTGTAGTAATGTTAGCCAGTGAGCTTCTATTTAATAAAGGAGAAGTTTTGTGTTTTATTATTATTATTTTTTAAATCTTGCTTTGACATTTTATTCTTAATGTTTCTAATATTTTCCTTTCTAAGCCAGAATCCTCTGGGTCTTTCTTTTTCTTATGCTTGTTGAGCATCCACTGGCATTTTCTCCCTCGTCTGTTAGAGCAGTTGGGAAGGCCAAAGCTCCTCAGTCTAGCTGCTTCTGAACTGCACAGACATAAAGAGTGTCAAGCTACATGGAAAAAAATGAAAACTGAACGGAAGATAGAATTAATCTAAACAATTAATTTTAGTTTTCCACCCATTTTGTGACCAAAACCTTCATTAGAATACTTTCCTCAGTTTGAGATTTCTTTTCCCTAGAATTCTAATTCTATTTTAATAAAAAAAGAAAAGAGTTTTCTATGTAGTTCTATCTTTCTCACTCGCACAGGTTCTTATCTCCTCTTCTGCTTTTGTTTTCTTTGCCCATAAAAATTCCTTCTCTAAGATTTTTTTTTGGTGAGGGAATGATTACAAACTGGAACACAGGAAGATCCCGAATAATTTTTTCATCCCATTGGCATATTATTGTAGAAGAAGCTCTGACGTGTAGTGAGCCACACAGCTGTGGGAACATAAGCCTGCCAGATCTTTTGAGCGTACTTGCATTTTACTTATGTCCTATGAGTACAAAGGAGCACACTGGATATATGAAACCAGGAAGGTTGTGTTAGCTCAATAAATGCATTAATAGTCTAATTGTCCAATTTATTCAAGTAATACAGAAAAGTTTCATTAAAACAGCTAAGGTGTTTTACGAAAACCTTGACCTTCTTTTATCCAAGCTTATGGTCGCCTCCTCAAATCCTTCTTAAGGATGCCACTTCAATCTTTTCCACGGGCAGGGTTTCAGGGAGTTGTCAATACCCTATCAACCCCATCACCTTATCTTTATATCATTTCTTATCACGGTCTGCTTTGTTATTATTAGCTCACTATTAATATTTGAAACTTGCACAGCAGGCTCCCTGATACATATGCACCACTGCAGACTGTTAAAACTTTACTCTATATGATATTCTTGAGGTTCAGCTACTTAAATAGCTTCTTAGGCACTAAGGAATTATTACAACAATCTTGAATCAACTCAAGCCAAAACAACCCCAGATAGCCTGTCTTGTCAGATATTTAATGAGCTTGTGGTCATTCACTAGTGATGGAAAGAAAACAAAAACAACAAAAAAGACTTGACTACATGTGCCTATATTGTTTTAAGATAAGTAACTCCAAAGAGTTGACTGAAGATGATCTAAAATCATTTTTTTCTCACATTATAAACTAATAGAATTGACCTTATTACTAAAGCAAGAACAGCAACAACAACAACCAATACTAGAAGCTTTTTTTAAAAATATACATAGTTTATAAGCAACTAAAATTTTTTGTCCTTACAGGGCAAGTCCTTCATTTCAGAATTGATTTCAGTTATTTGGGAACTTCCGAAACTAGAAACTCCTGATTCCTAGAATGTTTTCCTTTTAGTTTTCCTTGAACTAGGTTGTCTTCCTCCTCTCAGCAGCCTTTAGGGCTCATTTCAATTGCCAAAATATGCCTCATGCTATTAGAGAGTCTTTAGGATATCTAAAGTAACATTTTTGTTTGTTTGTTTGCTTTTTTTTTGTTAAAAAAGTACAATACAGTGCTATTCAAAAGCCTTTTGGATGGAGGCCAGAGCCCTCATAGCAAGTAAATGACACTAAATATGTTTGTTTGGACAACTGAATTCTGTGCACTCTCCACTTGCCATTTCCTCAAGGAGATAGAATCTCTAAACCTTTTCCACTGTCAGATATGATCAGTTACTTTTCAGCTAAAAAGAAATCTCTACCTTCTTTCAGTGACTTTCATCTTATCTAGTTACT
>JASSRY010000270.1:458117-524524 GCA_032466555.1 Tinamus major | reverse complement strand
TCAGATATGATCAGTTACTTTTCAGCTAAAAAGAAATCTCTACCTTCTTTCAGTGACTTTCATCTTATCTAGTTACTAGTTAAATATAGTATATGACTGACATGAAAACATGGAGCTTTCAGTTCAGTGTATTAAATGGAAGTTAAGGAAGAAAAAATATTTTTGTCACTGTATGTGGAAACATATAGTGCTGTGATAAAATATATTTTTTTAAAAAAAGCATTTATTTCAATCTTAATTGAAATATGTGATTAAATGCAATTTTCAGAATTCAATCTGAAAAAGTTACATTAACCATGAATTTCTAGTTTTCATAGGTATGTCATTGATTTAAAAAACTAATCTTCTGAAATAATTATTATGATTGTATATATCACTTTTATGTCCTGGGAAGAGGGTTATTTTCTTTATCATGTGGAGTTTTTTTACACTCTCTGCACTGTTTTCATACTAGAATTTAGAATATATGTAGAGTATGTAGAATACAATCTCATGTTCTCTGTAGCATGTGTAACATTTTGTGTCTGCGCTTAGACAGTGAACAGTGAACTCTTTCACTAGTTTCACTAGAGCTAAAATCTGAATCTTCTTATTTCCCATTCTCTTGATCCCATTATCAAAGCATAGCAAATAATATAAATAACAATAATTAAAAATGTACAGATGTACAGCAGGGACATAATTATTACGGAAAAAAAAAAAAAAAAAAAAAAAACTTGAGCCAGACCAAAAAACAAACAAAAAAGAACAAGAAGCCAAGAAGTAAATAAGTCAGAAATAGGAACTAGCTTTGCAAGTTTGCTACTGAAATTATGATTTTAACTATTCTTCCTTCAGATCTTTTTATGACATATTCTTGTCTGTTTTCTTTTAGGTCATTTTTCCTTATAATTTGATGCAGTGTATATCATGATATGCACTTTTAGTAATCTTGTTTGTATGATTTAATCAAGAGTAGGATTCATTTCACTTAGCTAATGGTATCTAAAAGTTTGGTATTAATCTAAAGTAGTCTGCAAGTGTTCTTTGGAAACAAAACATTGCACCTCTGTAAAACAATTGACCTAGCCTGCCTAAGGACACTGACACTCAATGTCTATACTAGAAATGAACTTCATAAGTCCTACCTGTTATTAAAATAAAATTTTAAGAAAACTTACAGTGTTAGCTCAATATAAATGCTAATTTAAGTTTCTAAACCTGGGTGCTGCCTGGTCAGCATTTACGTATGCCAACATATTTCATTCTGATTGATGTTAGGTGCTGATTAGCCATTTACAATATCCTCATGTCTTCATTCAGGCTAATGGCAAATGACTGCATTATTTCTTGCCAGGAGCAAGACGGAGAGAAGAGAAGGGGCTGTTCTTTAGACCGCGCAGTGCAGTGATTGTAATATACAGATATAAACTGCTCATTCACAATAAAAGTCAGGAGAAAGTATTTTTCAGTGACTGTCCCTTCAGATTTAGGAGGTGTGTTGTTTCTTTGAAATTATACAACACAGATGACTTCAGCAGGCAATATCCTAAGATTAAAGAACAAAATATTGGCATCCAGGAAGATCCGTAAATTATTAAATTCAAGACTCTTAGTATTCACTTATGCTCATCACTCTGCCTGTTGTGAGGAAGTAGGACCAATCTCTCTCTCGTGCAACTTCAGTTTGGACGTACCGAATTATTTGGACACACATCTGAAAAATATTCACCGTTTAAAGCAAACCATTGTGAGCGTGTATGTAAAGCTGTTGTCTGGAAACTCCACTGACCCCTTCTATGTTTCTGAAACTTTTACAAGGGTCTCCATAAAATGCTTTTTTTTAAAAAAAAAAATATATATATATTTCTTGAAGGATGAAAATGTTGTGATATATAAAGCTTCAGCTAAAGACATTACATGACAAATCAAAAGAGCTAGGATTGAAATATCAACTGTTTTCAAGAGAAGGACAAAATTTCAAGAAATTTGGGGGAGGGAAACTGAAGTTAGTAGAAAAAATAGGGGCTAAAAAAAAAGATGCTGAGAAATTTCAGATAAATATAACAATCATTAATTCAAAGCATATTTCTGATATATTACATTCTCAAGAATATTTCTAATCTCTCACTCAAAGATTATTCATAATTAAATAACAAGTCCTGGGGGATGGGAAGAACAAAAATTTTAGTCTATTTATCTAATGAAGAATAACTCTCATGTTACCTTAATTACAGATGGTTGATGTGTAAGTTGGGTTCCATCTGTAAATTCTCATTAATTGTGAGACAAAAGGGTACAAGAAGTCTAAATAAATATGTCATTTGAAATATATAGAAAAATAAATGCAACAGCATCCATATATATTTATACAGCTGTCATTATCGTGCATAGCAATTTACGTATTCATCTTCAAGTCACACAACTAATTAATTGCATGTTTAGAATTCATTGATTCAATGTTAATTTTGCTGATAAAAATAAAATTACTCTTTTCATAAGAAAATATAAATTCTTCTGTATATATGTATTATCTGTCAGAATACTTCCTTGAAAAATATCTTTTTAGCTTTCCCTCTGAATAACCAATGTTATATCTTCTCAGCATGTCATTTCCCTCTTAAGGTACTTTTAATTTGCTTTCTCAGATACTAGTGTTCTCAAAATAGTAGTTGCAATGTCATAAGACAATATTTAAATGACCAACACCTCCATCCTCACCAGTCTGTGACCTTTTCACATTTTTTTCATATGTTCTTCATTTTATGTTGTCATATTTTTTCAAACTAGCTTTTACTTAGTGAAAAAGAAAAAAAAATCTCACATTTATTCTGAATAAATGTAGCTAATCTGCCCACATCTTCATCGAATCCCCACTGTAGTTATATAGCTTAGCTTTTGTAATTAATGCAAAATATGTCAAAATAAATTATACACTTACAATTTAACAAATAACATTTTTGTTCTTTTTCCATTTTTAAAGAGGATGTGGAATGTACATTCCTTGCTGTAATATTGCACTTTATCAATATAGAAACTTGACAATGTCTAAACCATCACTACTTCTCACAGCACCACTAGTTTTAAACTGATTATCTCAGCTAAGACTTAAAATGTAACTGCTTGAAACTCACTGAAAAAAAAAAAAAAAAAAAGCACTCATTACCCTCATTACCAGTGCCAGGACTGACCAACTGAAGTACAGATATGCATAACGTAATTATTTTATGCTTAGTTTACTTTAAAAATAAATCAATACTGTGGACTAATTTCAGGGAAAAAAAAAAAAAAAGAAGAAAGACTTACTGGTCTTCACATATGCTGGTGTGAAGTGGCCTTATAGAATGTCCTTTTAATTTTTATTATTACAGAATAAAATGTTTGAACTGTATACCGCTGTTTGATCTTACACTATTCACAGGATGTGGAAGATTGTTATTTTTTTCTGTGGATGAAGAAACTGGCAGTAAAAAGATAGCTAACTATTACCAGTTGAAGTAATCAATGTAATCTGGAAAACTCTGATAATGTCTAATGACTCATATCAAAAACACTTTGACCATATTACAAGTAATTATAATAAATTATAATAAAACTTGGAGCTCTGATTTCAAAATGATACCTGGAAAAATCCAAGGTTTCTTTCTCCAGATTCCAATAATGGGCAAGATTTCCATTTACCTGGAGTGAGTCCCATGACATCCTATAACGAATGTTTGAAATACTGAAAAGGAATACAAACTATTTAAGAATTTAAGGTAAAGTTACTGCAGATTAAATGTTATGTTAGAGAAGTGAAGTACTTACCTGTCTACACTTAGTAAGATCACACCAAATACCACCTGTTGTAGGTAATACATATTTTTCAGAATGCATAAGTTACACTAAAACTGAACCTGCATACATTAAAATAAAACAAGAGTTTCCTTGTTTCCCTGACACTGGAAAGCACAAGTAGGAAACATGAAACTCAGTGATTTTTATGGAAATCAGACCATTTGAATCAGGACTTCTGTCCACATACATCGCCTTCTGCACTCAGTTATTATTATTGCTTGAAGTGCTCCTCATTTTGTGCAGGCCTGCATCATTAACATCTAAAATCTCCATTATGGGAGGAGTGGCGAGTACAGCTGATGATAGTTCTGCCATCCAGAGGGACCTCAGCAGCCTAGAAAAAGTAAGCAGAAAGAAACCTCATGAGGTTCCTCCATGGAAAAATTGATGTCCCACACCTGGGGAGGAATAAATCCTTGTACCAGGACAGTCAATAGACTAACTGTCTGAAAATCAGTTTGGCAGCTTGGCTCTGGGTTAATGGTGCACAGCTAGTTGACTGTGAGTCAGCATTGTGTCCTTGAGGCAAAGGCAGAGAAAAAGGTATCTTGAGCTCGGTTAGGCAAAGTGCTGCAAGCAGGTCAAGGGAGCAGATCCTCCCCTCTACCCAGCAGTGGAAAAGTCACATCTAGAATGCTTTGTCCAGTTCTAGGCTACCCAGCACAAGAGGGACACGGACCTGCCAGAGAAAGTCCAGAGAAGGGCTATGATGATGGTAATGGATTGAAGGGTTTGAAATATGAGGAGAGATGAAGAGCTGAAACTGTTTAGACTAGAGAATAAAAAGCTCAGGAGACCTCATCACAGATGGGGGTAGATAGAGCCACATCCTTTTCGTGGTGCCCAGTGAAAGGACAGGAGATAATGAGCACAAACTGAAACACAGAAAATTCCAATATATCAAAAAACATTTTCACCATAAGAGTGTTCAAACAATGGAAGAGATTTCTCATAGAGACTGTGGAGTCTTCATCCTTGGAGACATTCAAAATCTGACTTGACATAGCTCTGAATAGCCTACTTTCAGCAGGTCACTTGGCTTTCAGCAGTGTTTAGACCAGAAAAATATCCAGAGATTCCCTCCTATCTTGCCCATGCTATGATTTTGTGATTCTGCCATAGCAATTTTATAAAGGTATAGCAATAGCAAGCATTCATTACAGAATATTTTTCCATTCCAAATCTCCATTTTTCTAGAAAAAAAAAAAGCTTAAAATTCTTGAATAAAGATGAATCAATATAATATACTTAATCCCTTCTCTGAAAATCAGTGAAATGTAATGTTGCAGGGTAAAGATTCTCCTTCTAAAAGAGAGTAATCACACATGTTAATCTGAAGATCAAAAGGAAACAATGGTGAACTTACTTACTTAAATAAAATTGAACTTTTGATCTGGAATGTCATAAAATTTCTCTTTTATTTTGGTGCTCATAGTTTCTGAATTCATTTCTTTAAACTCAATGGACTTGAAGCTAATTTGATTTAGAATAATATACATGACTTTTTATGTTATTTATTTAATATATTTATGCCCATTCTGTTTTGCAATAGTATTAAAAATAATACTTTTTTTTTTTTGAAATTATGTTTAAAAATCCGAAGCGTATCTTTGAGGAGATAAAGTAGAGCTTTACTTGTCAGAGCAACATTTATTTTGAACACAAAATGCCTACAAATGGGAGCTTTCATAGTCTTGTAGAGAAAATTGGAAAATTAGTATGCTTCTCACTCTTTAAATCCCAGAAGAGATAAACATTTCCTGCTCAATTAAGGTTCCTGATATAGCAAAAAAGGCTTTTGTAGAATAAATTTGTTCTATGGTTGTAATAGGATGTAGCTGGAAGTCAAATGTATACCCTAATTACAGCGTCTAGGCATTGTTATATGATGTTTATTATACGTTTCCATTTCTGCTATTCAAATGGGAAAAAGTTTAACAAGGGAAGAACTCTTCCATTTTCCTTTTCTCCCTTGCTGTATTAAAACATTAACCTGTAATAAAGTCAGAACACTATTTTTGCTCATTTTCTCCAAAAATTAAACTTTTTTTATTATAATACAAAACTAGTGTTCAGATTGTTCATTGCTCTCCCTATAACTCAAATCAAAACTTGACCTGTGAGGTGGAACTGATCTTGCATTTTTTACAGGTGCATGACTTTCAGGGATACTGTAATAAGAAAATTTAATTCTCAACACACATTAAAGTAAGTGCCTGCAGCTTTCTTCACTAACCTTGGGATTGATGTGTATTCTTCTTACTTTCAAAAATACTGTATTTCAGCCTTCTCAGAGTAACATTTTAAAAACAAAATGAAGAGATGTTCAATGAGTTTCACTAAATTAATAGATCTCATTTTTATTAAAATTTAAAAGGCATTATTTTTAAAATTAAAAAGTCCATCACCACTACCACATAAAACACTTTTTTTTTTAACAAAATAGCATTTTGATTGTAAATATGTTTATATGAGCATACTTATTTCTCTGTCTCTGATATACTTCATTTGACTTGAAGACTTGGTTCTTTCTGTTTTTGTCTACATAGTTATAACAATTAATTCCTGTGACTATAGATCTCTCTCCTCATTTATGTCCTGATATATTATGGAGCATCTCTAGTAGGAACACTTGTGGTTCTCAGGAAAGCTTTTGAAAAATATAGACTTAGGAACTGGTAACAACATCTTATGAAAAGTGAAGAAACTCATATTAGTAAGTTCATGGATATAAGCTTATAATTGGTTGAAACATTTAGATCAAGAATCTTGCTCTCCCAGTATCTGTTTTAAGAGGTTGATATTTCATCATTATGCAGAATTTCATGTGTAAAGTATGCATCATAATGCATAAAAATAATAACTATCACGCTGGATCAGAGCAGAAAATCCATCTAAGCCACCCTTATATTTCCAACAGATTCAGTTGTGATGATTAGAAAAAATACATATATGGGAAATACATAGGAAACATGAAGATATTTTCCTGGATAGTGTCTCAGTTTCTGGGACAACTTCACTATCACAGAAAAATTAAAAGTTCTCCTCCCATTTCTAGCATAGATGGGGATCTAGCACAGACTATCTGAAATTCTCTTCAGTTGCTTCTACTTGCTTTCCATGACCTGACCTGTTGATTCTGTGGAGATTGCCGTATGATTAACCAGATGCACAAGGGAGAAAAATGGCTTTATATTATCTGCCCTCTTTGAGAGGAATTACATATCCTGGAAGAGGGAAGTCATTTCCACTGACTGTCTCTATACAAGAAAACTTTTTTCACATTTTTTCCACACGTGTAATTAAGGGTATTATAGAATATATTATGAAGAATGTTTGTGTTAATATCTCCCGCATGTAGATCATCATACAGCATTTATTAAAAAAAAAAAAAAAAAAAAAAAAAAAAAAAAAAGGCTACTTTCTGGAAATAGATGAAGGAAAGAAGATAGAAGAATTAAACCTGGGGAACCACAGGTCAGGCAGCCTCATATCTGTTCCTGGGAAAATGATGGAACAGCTCATCCTGGATGTTATCTGTAAACATGTAATGAAGGTGATCAGGAGTAGTCAGGATGGATTCACCAAGAGGAAATCATGCTTAACCAACTCAATAACCTTCTGTGATGGAATGACTGCATGGGTAAATGAGGGGAGAGCAGTGGACGTTGTCTACCTTGACTCCAGCAATGCTTTTGACACTGTAAAAAGCTATCCTCATAGTCCACTACCCTTCATAGTGCACTATCCTTATAGACAATTTCTGGATATGGGGGTTAGATGAGCGGACAGTGAGATGGATTGAGAACTGGCTGAATGGCAGAGCTCAAAGTGTTATGATCAGTGGTGCAATGCCTAGTTGGAAGCCTGTAGCTAGTTGTGTTCCCCAGGGGTCAGCATGGGGTCTGATTCAGCTTATTCATCAAAGACCTAGATGAAGGGACACCCTCAGCAAATTTGCTGATGTTATAAAACTGATAGGAGTGACCAATAAACCAGAAGGCTGTTTCTGTTGAGAGGGACCTGGACAGGCAGATAGGAGTCTTATGAGGTTCAACAAAGGAAAGTGCAGGGTCCTGCACCTAGGGATAAATAACCCTAGGAATGCTCAGGGTTGACCTGCTGGAGAGCAGCTCTGTGGAGAAGGTCTGGGCATCCTGGTGGACACTGCATAGACCATAAACAAGCAATATAACCCTGTGGCCAAAAGAGTCATTGGAATGCATTAGGCAGAGTGTTGCCTTCAAGTCGAGAGAGGTGTTCTGGTGAGGCCACCTCTGGAGTGCTGGATTCAGTTCTGGACTTTCCAATACAAGAGAAACTTGGAGCTACCGGAGAGATTCCAGCACTTACCTTAACAAGGATAGGCTGAGAGATCTGAGGAGAGGCTGTTTAGTCTGGAGAAGAGATGACTGAGGGGATATTAGCATGCACAAATATCTGAAGGGAGGATATCAAGGGATAGGACCAGATTATTTTCAGTGGTGGACAGTGACAAGACAAAAGGCAACTGCCACAAGCACGGGAAATTTTGCCTAAATTTGAGGAAAGACCTCTTAACTGTGGTGGTAACAGAGCGCTGGAACATGTTGCCCAGAGAGGCTGTGGAATTTAATTTGGAGATATTCAAAACCCACCTGGATGTGATCCTCTGCAATGTGCTCTAGGTGACTGTGCTTGTGCAGGAGGGTTGGACTAGATGATCTCTAGAGAACTCTTCCAGCTTCAACCGTTCAATGATTCTAAGATTCTGTGATTCTGTAATTTCATTTATTTTTCCACTCACCTATTCTGCTGAACTGAAGTCAAGGAATATATGTAAGGAATCCTTGTGCCACCGGTTAGCCAAAAAAACATAGATCAAGACAAAGTTATGGGAGACTCAGAGGAATTTATCCTGAGAGTTTAGAGTGGAATCATATCTTTCGCTACATATTTCCTGTATGATTTATAGCAAATCACATACCTTTGAGAGTCTATGACTTTCCAGCAAAAAGAAATTAAATAAAATACTTCTTTATTCTATAAAAGCTATAGGAAATAATATATAAAATATTACAGAGTTCCTGAGTATTCTTGTCATAATAAAAAGCAGCATCTTTTAGCTAGATGACATAAATGACTCATGAGGCACCTGATAATTAAGTTTTTCTTCGTAAATTGAAATGAGAAGGTAGTTTTTATGTTGTAGTACTTCAATTTTTTGAAAAGTTTTGTTTTTCAAAATCTGAAATACATAATGGTGATTAAGTACCTGTCACATTCGATTATTATAAAGTCATCAATGTGGACAAAGATTATGAGAAAAAAATGCTTTGTATAAAGACACAAAGCAGTACTGCTATCCTACAGAAACAGAACTGGAATGTTTTTTCGATTTTTTTTTTTTTTCCTATCCTGATATTACAAAAAAAAATTGATATGAAAACTAAGTTTGAAAAAAAAATCGAATCTTATAAAGTTTACAAATCTTGAAAATGTGATCTTATTCTTTTACTCCTTTTTGTTGGTTGTTGTTTGTTTTTGTTTGATTGTTTGTTTTGTTTTGTTTTTACTACAATTCCTCTTAGTGAAGAAATTTTAGTAATAAACATTGACCCATATTCAAACTGTTAGATTGTAACTTAACTCTCCGTAAACTAAGCTGCTTTTTGAGTGGAGTGATGATAGTGGAAAATAAATAAAAAGCATTGTCCACTTGGTGCTATTTATTGAGCAACAAGATGTGCTGTATGCTGCATAAAAAATAAGGTGAAATAATGAGTTATTCGGATAATTCGTATGGTTGAAATCAATGACCACATTAATCCTAATGGAATTGTACCATCTTCTGAGAACTTACTCTAAAGTAAAATTGGTACCATTAGGATATCTGCTTCTTGCAGCTATATGAGTTATTTGAAATTATTTCTGGCTTTTAAGTCTGTGTTGCACACCAGGCAACTTCAGGAGCAAAGAGAATAGTCTGTTTTTATAGCCTATTTATTTTTTTAAACTATTGTTTGTTTGTCTGCTCATGATTTAATTATTTTTGGAATGAAAGAACACCAAATATATTCTAGTCTCTAGAGCTTTATGCAACCCCCATTTTTGTCTATAAACTTGCAAACAAAACAAATTTAAATATTTCACCATTAAAATTAATCCAACTTGACTGTTTAAATTATTTGTACATCTATAGTACATTCTCTCATGATTGTATTTACTTGTAAAAGATTACCATATTAAATCAAACAGACAATTAAAGTTTACAAACGTGAGGAAAATATATTACTAACTTGATATTATAATTTAATGACAGATACTACATGGTAACATTGTAATGGCCCATAGCCAGAGAATTTTTCTGTGCAGATGGTCCCTGCACCTGCAAGCTATTGGAAGGTACCCTTTTTTGAAAGCTCTGTTTAGATCTCATGAGAAGTCCCTTTTTGAATGTTAATGCAGTGCCCAGAAACTCCGGCTTTTAGTAGTTATTTCTGCTACGATGAAACTAAGTTTTGTTTATTCCTCTCCAAAAATAAATGATCCTGTTGGAAATTTGCAAACAGAATAAAGCTTTAACAGGCTATAAATACATGAAGATAATTAAGGAAATTGTTGAATTAAAAAATAATGGCGTAGATACTCCAGTGCTTTGTGTATTGGACCATCTCTGATACTTGCTCAAAGTGAGTTCTGCATGGGTTTTATGTGCTGCCCTACTAGTTTGTACCTGCTCAGCTATTCTGAACTAATTTCTCACAAATATCTATTATTCTATAACAGCTTTTAAAATGAAGACAAATTTTATTTCAAAGCTTTATAATATTATTATTGTGTCAGTAATGTTATTCAAAAATAACAAATTAAAAAGGGAGGCTGAAAAATTATCACAGGTAGAAACTCCATTTCAAAATCTCTGGATTCTGTTTCTACCTACATTTTATGCCTACCTGTATTATATTTCTTAAATTAAAAAGAAGCAACAATTTCAATTTATATGATATGATGCTTGTATAATACATATAACAATAAATATTTCATAAAATGAAGATGAGAAACATTTTTACCAATTGATAACAACAGTAAGTATAACAATAGTCAGTCAAGCTCCACCTAAATGTAAGGAAAAAAGATAAAAGGTGAGTTACAGAGGGAAGGAGCGGAGGGAAGATTCCATCATAACTTTTGGATTAGTTGACGGGCTGAACCCCTTTCCTCCCCTTGGGTTGGGGCACCACCTGAGCAGACTCAGAAGTTGGAGGGAAGCTTCCATCGTAACTTTTGGGATTAATTGACCAGTTGAACCCTCTTTCCTCCCCTTGGGTTGGGATGCCACCTAAGGAGACTCTCATTCTCCTGGAGATGGTGGGGAGACACCCCCATCTTCTGGGGTGAGCGGTGATCAAACATTTATGCATCAGAGCTAGCTAAAATACCCACGCTGTAGTAGAGATTTTCCTGTACTGACACCTGAAACCTGCTTTGTAAAAGTTGCATTTGAATAAATCATGCTGTTTCATGAACTCAACACGTTCCTTGGAAGGTGATCAGACCTACAGTTGACAAACTGTTCATGAATCCAATACTGTCAGATTTGGACCTATAGTTACCACAGTATTTGGTATCCATATTAAAAGATGAGTCTGGCCACCTCAGTTCCTCTAACTTCCATGGATCGGCTGGAACGCAAGGGGATTCATCTCTTACCAAAACAGTCCTGCCTCAGCTTCCCTTCAACCTGCAACAGTTACAAATGAAGAATGGTTTTATTCAACTAAAAAAGCTATCAGCACTCAAAAATGAGAAAAAAATATACACATATACACATTATATATATATATATGTATACTTACAAAAATATACATATTTATTTTATATATTTTCATTACTGGGCCCTGTGTTGTTCAACTTGTTCATCAGTGGCTTGGATGAGGGGAGAGAGTGCACCCTGAGCAAGTCTGCAGATGATACCGAACTGGGTGGAGTGGCCAACGCTCCCGAGGACTGTGCTGCAGTCAGAGAGACCTGGACAGGTTGGAGAGTTGGGCAGAGATGAACCTCATGAGGTGCAACAAGGACAAGTGTAGGGTCCTGCGTCTGGAGAGGAATAACTCCAGGCACCAGTACAGATTAGTGTTGACCTGCTGAAAAGCAGCTCTGCAGAGAGAGATTTGGGAATCCTGTTTGACAACAAGTTAAATATGAGGCAGCAATGTGGTCTTGTGGTCAAGAAGGCCAATGGGATCCTGGCCTGCATCAGGAGGAGTGTTGCCAGCAGGTGGAGGGAGGTGGTCCTGCCCCTCTCCTCAGCTCTGGTGAGGCCACACTTGTAGTACCCTGTGTAGTTCTGGGCTACCCAGAATGAGATGGACATGGAACTTCTAGAGAGAGTCCAGAGTAGAGCAACTAAGATGATTAAGGAACTGGAGCATCTATCTTATGAGGAAAGACTAAGCGAGCTAGGCCTGTTTAGCCTGGAGAAGATTCAGAGGGCATTTGATCAATAAGTACAAATAATTGAGCAGAGAATATAATGAAGATGGGGCCAAATTCCACCTGGTGGCCAGTGACAGTACAAAGGGTAATAGATATAAATTAAAACATAGGAAGTTTAATCTGCATATGAGGAAGAACTTCTTTTCTGTGAGTGTGACAGAGCACTGGAACAGGCTGCCCAGAGGGGTTGTGGAATCTCCTTCAAAACCTGACTGGTTGGATGTGACCCTGTGCCATGTGCTCTAGGTGCCTGAGCAGGAGGGTAGGACTTGATGATCTCTAGAGGTCCCTTCCAACCTCAACCATTCTGTGATTCTGTGATTTGCAGATACTTATATATACCTGCATTCATATATACCTACATATCTATTTAGATATATACATATATATATTTATATTTGCATACATATATATGTATATATACACATACACACACAGAGCCTTTTGAAATTCATTTGTCTGAGAACCAAAACTAGGCAGATCTTTCCTTGCTTGGTTGAAAGCCATAGAAGAAAAGAACTAGAGATGAGAATTCTGAAGGAATTCTGAACTCACAAAGCTCAGCTGAACTGACTACCTTTTTAACTGACACTAAGGCTTACAGAGGAGATCCCTGAAAGGGCAAAAGGGCATAAATTTCACTTTATAGTGGCCACAAAACTGATGAGGCATTATCTTTGAAAGGGCTGCAAGCCATTGCTATATGCCATCTCAGTGAGTGGGAGCAATTTTGTGAGGTGTATCCCCATGATGTGAAAATGTTGACAAAATTCCAAAACTCTGCACAACACAGGAACCTCAGTAGCTGTATGCTACAGGCAAGCAGTCTAGTTGACTATCCAGCAGTTTCATATGAGAGCAATGACACAAAGATGGAATGTGCAGATAAGACTTAGTCATGCCTCAAGATGTGGGACTGTGTATTTTCTCCCCCAAATGCAGGGGCATATAGGGAGTTTCTCAATAGATGCACTAATATATTACTTATCTGAAATCTGCAAATTTATGGAATGCTACAGGTAAAGAAGATTACCCATCTTTTCTGTGGTTTGACTGTTATTAGTTAGCTTTTTTGAGGTTAACACAAATACTCTATGTTGCAGAGTATATTATGATTAGAAGTAACTGCTTACATGGCACAAACTGCTGAACAGACTGGGTTTTGAAATCATGTATAAGCACAGTACCATTTGAATTTTTTTTCTTTTTGTGTGTTTTTTTTTCGGTGCGATAGGCAGAAGTTAACAGGACTTAAGACACCTGAAGACCTGTTATGTGCCTAGGTCCAAAACCTACATTCTCACACTTCTTAGAATTACTGTTTTCAGGCTCTTGGGCATGTACTCAAACTTGTGTCTAATCTGAAGCATCTAGAGTACAGATATTTTATTTTCAGTTCCAAAAAATGATGGTAGAATAGCCCTATTGGAATATTACAACACAAATTTGCAAATACAGAAATAAAGTAAATAAGATAAACATTTTTTCTTTCCCTTTTCCCCCTTTTTTTAATAAAATGGCTAATAATTTAGCTACTGTTTGTTTTAGATCAAATGTATTTCACTGTACTCAGTGGCAATATAGCTATCTTCTCCAGTGAAAGTCAAGTCATACTTTATCACCATCGGACTTTTCAAATCTAAAGTTTTCAGCTAAAGTGTGGACCTATGACTACAACTGAATGTTCCTTATGCAGTAGTAAATAGAATATTGTGGAAAGAAGAAAGATAGTAACAATAAAGTCTTACTGAAGAAACAGGAGCTAAAACTCCTCTAGGTATTCTAAAATTTAAACTCAAAAATAAATTTAGACACTTTTTAAAAAAAATAATGAAATTGCAAACAAGTTGGGACATTTGAGTTTATCTTCATAATTGACTGAGATACAGTTACCCTTTATTTGGACCAATTTGGATTTTTCATGCATTTTAATTGTTTCATTTATTCCAGTCTCCTTGCTAGTAGCCTTCAAGAAAGATAGTGAAGAGACCTCTCATTTATGACCTCATAACTACATAATTTACATTGTGACTCTTGGAAGTGTAAAAAGAGTCATTTTAGCAAAGTAAGATTGAGAGAAGTCAGTTTGAACATATTGATTTATAGTTAAAACTTCAAAAATGAATTATATTCTCAAGGATTTATATTATGAAGAAGGAAGTATCGAGAGAGGGAAATATTCTCTGCTGTTTTTTGAATTATTTGTGAAATACTGTGCACACTGAGAGGGTTCTAATAGATATATTTGATCTTTTTTTTTTCTAAAAGCTTAATGTATGATTCTTAAAAAATATATCATTTAGATCACATTTGCCTTTCTTATAGTCTCCTTTAGTATACATTTCTCACTATGTGTAGGCATTTTGTCCTTGGCATCTTTGCTACTCCATACAGGAACTGATGTAATCAATACTAAGGTGTATGTAAGGGGAAAAGAAAGAGAGGCACATAACACAACTTTCAAGCTCTGTTACTTCTACTAAAGTCAATAGTAATTGTCCATTTGTTAATTTTTTTGACAGTATAAGAGTCATACTTCTATGTATTCCTGAAATATTTATTTACAATTTTGGAAGAAAATAATAGCAATTTGTTCAAATTGTATTGCCATTACACTGCCCCTGAACTTTTCCAGTTGTGACTATGAGGGTTTGAATTATTTATAAACACTTTTTTTTCCTCTTTTTTCATCAAGTAATCATAGAACTTCTCACTTTCCTCAAAATAGAAACACAGATTTCACTGTTATAAAAAAAATCTGGCAAAGACAAAGAAAACTAAAATTGTGTTTGCATATGTTATATTGTTTTCCTCCTTTCATGCCCACAAATACTCTGTAACAAAATGGCACTAGCATGCAAATTTTGTCTGTATCCTTTGTGCCACCTTTTATCTGTAGTTTTGGCAGGGGGCAAAACTGAATATGGTAGGGGAGCATTATGAGATGTCAAGCAGAATGCATTAAAGCACCTCCCAGTTGCAAAATAGTTTCAGTGCAGTTGTATGCACTTCAAAAACTTAATAATTACCAAAACTGACTAGGAACTTTAGGCAAGAATGATTTTGTAATGTAGAATATTATTTTAATAAGCAGAATCAGTGATGGGAATAAGAAAGTAAAACTGACGAGGCCAAGAGTCAGTAGATGAGATTGAGTGACAGGAGAAAATATCAGAATGAGCAGAAAGGGTGAGTGGTCCAGCTATTCCTCTCTTAACCTGGCTGACTGTATTCTTAAGCCTGCAAATTGGTTCATATTGAAATTCTGAATGTCCAGCTTTCAGAAGTTCTTTGCTCAAAGGCACTAATCAATATTGATAAGTGTTTTCATAAACCAAGATAGCACTTCCTAACCAGATTTTTTGAGAAATCATGCTTTTAGAAAAAAATGTGGTGTGGGACTAAATTTCTCTCCTTTTTTTTTTTTTTTTTTTTTTTATACAAAATGTTTAAATATTTAATTGTAAAAAAAAAATATTTTTATCAAGCTTCTGCACAATTATGTCTATGTAGTCTGCTAAACATTGGCAATACAGAGCAATCATCTGAGGCAACTGAAGGCAAGGTAGCTCAGGCATCAAGACTTGTACAGCTTATCTTACTTTGTGCTCTATCTAGGTTATTGCAGATTGTTTTTCAAGATATCTTTGCTTTCAAAAACCTCAATTGCTTCTTGTGGATGCCGATCTTTGGAGTTAGGTCATGTAAGTCAATGCAATACTGATTTGCTCACCCTCTTCCAGTTTTGATTTTAGGACAAGCAATCAATTTAGAAAGTTTCCCTGGATTAGTAAATACAAACTTTAGAGGACTTGATGATCTAGAATTTATTTATCCATTATATATATATATATATGATATATGATATATAATGTGCTTGTTTGCTTATTTGCTCTTTAAAAAGATGCAGGTGAAAATCTGAATCCTATTTCAAGACATTAATAATTTGCGTGTAGATGGCTCCATCTACATTGATGATTAAAATGTTTTTTCTGTATTGCTTTACAGTGTAAAGCAGATAGATAGCAGAACTAGCTGTAAACAAAGCTATCTTATGAATAGAAAACATTTTAGTTCGGAATTACTCTAGACAGCATAGCAAAGTAGTCAATGTTGAGGCTGGTGCTGCTGCAGGTAAATCACTGTTGATATCTAAACTAGCTTACTTACGCTCAGTCTGTGCACCTCTGTACCTTTCTTCTTCCAAAGTGAAGATATATTCACAGATAACTGAAAAAAAATTAAAAAGGATTTGAAAATGATGTTCGTAAGTCACCTGTGTCATTAGGGACAATAAAGAATCCTACATTTGCTGAGCACAGTCTAACCCATGATATGTCAATAAGAGACGTTTGATCTTAGCTTGAGATTGTTAGGTTGAAGAGAAGCTCATATAGATGGTACTCTGCCTTAATCAGTGCTTACAAGTATTAATACAGAAAAATGTGTTTTGATAAAAGCCCCAAAAAATTATCATTTCTTTTCACCAGAGATTTCTTCATTTTAGAACGTAGTTCAGAGGGAAAATTAAGCATGTGTGTATTCACTGTCACATAGAACTACAATTCCCTGAGTTCTTTGGGAACCACCTGTAGGCAAAAGAGTAATGAAACTTTTTTTCTGGTGTTCCCCATTAGGCCACTATCCGAAAAAACAACAACAGTAAAAAAATGAAATGGAAAATTCTGTTTGGTGTTCAATAAAATTTATTGAACTAACTTTTGGATGTAATGCAATTTTGAGACTAATTGAAAAGGGAAATAGTAATTTAAAATTGTCTTTATCTGCTTTTATTATGAAAGAATTTTGGAAGAAATAGATTTATTTAGATTCAGGGGCTGCAATGAGATAAATCACAATTAGAAATATATATATATATATATATATAAATTTGAACAACATGGAGGATTCCTCACCATTTTACGTCTTCAAATAAATGTTTCACCAAATCTGAAATCTCTTTTGTTGCAAGAGACAAGCCTTGTTTCATTTGACTGTTATTTCTGGTGAGTCACTATAATTTTATCTTCAATTTATATTTTTTCCTCCTGCCTGAAGGTTTAGAATTAAAATGAATTTTTAAATTATAATTTCAAAAATAACAGAATTTAATTAACTTTTTTTAAAAAATCAATTTATTTTAAGGCAATTTTTACATCTGTTTTTTAAATAGAAAATATTCAACTATGCTAATTTCTAAACAGGGAAAGCTATATATGAACTTATTTATGTCTGTCGCTTCTATTTCTTCTAAAGGAAACTGAATAACAATAAGCTGAAAAACAGACACGCATTTACAGAAAATATTCTGTTATGTATTGAATAAGAAGAAGATATTTCAACTGAAAGAAAGGAAAGCTGCAGCAATACCTCAGTCCTATAGTTCTGATATATGGATGAAAATGAGAAATTTGTATGGTTCTTTTCCATTTTTAAAAATAAAATTTTAATTTTAAATTGTAACAAATCTTTCAATCACATTTGATTATCAATTGGCCCCACCTGCAAGTGAAAAAAGCTACAAAAAAGCCATCTTATGCTCTCTGAAGCATACAAGGGGGACTAGCTTAGAAACCTGCTCTGGCACAAAAAGAAGACTAATGCAACATTTTTCTCTCTCCCCCTGAGATCTTGAATATTTCCTCTGTAGTTGGTGTCTCTTAAAGCCTCAATATTAAAGATTCATTTTACCTATTTTTATGAATACCAAGGCAGAATTTTAATAGCTATCACATCAAAACACAGCAGTAATGTACTCAACCACTGCTGTCAGGAGGGATTGTCTTCTGAGGCATTCTCTCAATTGATTATAGGAGTCTAGCACAACTATTATTCCAATATATATGTCCAACTTGTAGAGGCAAGTTAGGCTTTTTGCTCCCTGTAAGTGAAGACTATGTCCTAGAGAAGACAATCCGTTCTCTTCAAAGATTATTTGTTACAAATCTGTTCTTTTTGGTGATGTTTTGTTGGCAAGAATGTGATTAGAGACAAATAGCATATCTACTTTGAAATATTTAAACATATTTCTAGAAATTTTTGCCTGTTATCCTGTTTTTATTTGTTTGCTTTTTGTTTTGCTCATTTTTTATTCTGAGACGGATATTGATAAAGGCATTATCATCATTGTTGAAAACAGTGATCTCATACACAAAGCAAACTGTTGAGCACCAACAGTAGAAATTAATTCATATTCTTCCTCAACAGCTTTGTTTCTTACATCAAAGCATTTTATTATTAACAGATGAAGAAAAAAAAAAAAAAAAAAAATAAAAAGGGAAGGTGAGGGGAGAGGGACTGGAGAAAAGTCCTCTCAATAGAACATCACTATTTACTATTTACTTTAAAAGACAGACTCTAAACTAAGTTTGAGGTTTCACTTGGCTTTCTAGATAAGGCAGCTACATATCCGGGTTACCATGGAAGAATAAATCCCACTAAGGACACTCATACAGAGAAAAAAATCAAGACACAAATAAAACAAAAAACAGGGTATTGCAGTAAACTCATAGCTTAATTTCAAACAAAGTTAGGCTCTTCTCTATTTATCTATTTTATTTCATGGGATATTTTTATTTTTGTAGTACTTCTCATTACCATCATATATTTTAGTCCATTTACCACAACTTTTTTAACACTACCAGTTTAAACACTGGTAGAGACCCAGTGTGAAAGCGGCTGAATACTCTTTGCTTTTTTTCTCAAAACATCTTGAAAGAAAATAAATGGTCCACAGTGGTATCTCAGTATACAATTAAGATATTCATTTATAAACACTACTAGAGTAGACATATATTTTAATCCCAGGGAGAAGGTAGTGTGCTTTTTTTTTTTAAAAAAAAAAAAAAAGTATTCTGAACTGTTTGCTATTTTCATATGTTATTTTCTCAGAATCAATGGGCTAATAGAGATGTTTTCATGGTTTGTTTGTTTTTGGAATAGTTTTATTATTTATTATTTATTATTTTTCCTTGGGTTCTAGGCCAGAAATCTTCAACTTTGAATCCAAGTTCAAATAATATACTCACCGTTGCGAGAAAGAAGAGTAGGTTTTGAATACTATAGTGCAATTGTCTTGTTATGACTGGAATATGTGAAAAGCAGAAATAGCAGTACTTCAATGCTAGCTTGAAAGCAGGCAAAACCATCAAGCCCTGTCAAACATTTACATTTACATTTACATTACACAACTGCTACAGAACTGTTGTCATATCTTTCATATATCACAATATATCTGCTAAGTATTTCATATTGTATACACTGATGGGCCAGTGCTGACCTGTAATTTCCACTCTTATCAAAGAAATGTATGTTTCTTTAATGTCTTTAATGACATAAGTGACTAAATTCCCATTGCACTCAATAGAAATGTGGGCTTAGTTTAGTTGAACAGGCATCTAGGGTTACATATCATTTTTTTTATTATTCATCCTGGCCTCCTTAAGCACATGCATCTTATTTTACATTTTGTGTAGTATCTTTAATTGCAATAGACACTTTATATGAGCAAGATGAACTAAATGGAGTGGAATTCAACTGCGTGGATTCTTAGTCTCCATTGACTATATTGACTAAATTTTCATTGACTGTGATGGTAGCTTAAACTTTTAGCTCACAGGTACACATCTATATTACAGATACCAGAGCTGAGGAGATCTGGATTCCGCTTTGAGTATGAATTGTAGGAAATATGCACTGAAAGTTAAACATCAAGGTCTCAGTTGCCTAAACAAAATTGTCTAGCATAACTCAGATGCCCTAGGATAACATCAGCTCCAGCTGGCAGTCCAGAAAGTCATGGATCTATCCTAGCTGCTGTACAATATTTGCCAGCCATTCACAGATGTCCTGGATACCCTCAAGCATCTCAAATTATCTATTTATTCAGCTGAATTGAGCTTGAAGAATCAGAAAACTTTGTGTCAAAAGCAATAGTTATGATAATGCATTACTTAGAAAGTTACATCTTTGTGACTGAAATAGGGCAAGTCCGGAGTGTGCCTTTTAAGGTAGTTATCCGAAACGTTCCTGAGAAAGGGAAAGTATACAAAAAAATAAAAAAGCCTACCATGACCATGAAGTAGCCTATTACCTGAAAACAAACAATCAAGAATTATCCAAATATCTTTTTTTTTTTTTTTTTTTTTTTTAACGGAACAATGGAAAAGTTGGATCTTTTTTCCCTTGATTACAGAAAGAGAGGGACATTTGGCATATATGTTGTTCTTGTGAAGTATCTTTGAACATATGAACAGAAATATTTAAGTCTAAGAAACTTCCAGATTACCAAACTTGGCTGTTTGTAAACTGGTAATAAGGAAAACAAAACAAAACAAAACAAAACAAAAAAAACAAAGAGATACTATGAAAAAAAGGAAAAAAAAAAAAAGCTTGATGAGATGTGGCTTCTGATGTAGTTTCAACAGTCATTGATTATAATTTTAACAGACTATTCATTGGCTTATCACTACTTACTCTGATCCATAATTCAAATATTTTACAGTATTTTTTTCATCAAAAAAATATACTTAGTGATAAACTTGAGTATGAAAGATTATTGTCATTCCTTTGAGTGTGAGAAAGATAACAGAGAAGTGCAAACTCAGTTCTGATGTAGTTTAGTCACCAGATTCTTATGAAATGTGCAAGGGTTGAAGAGGAAACCATGTTTCCCTTCAGGACATTTACAACTCAATTGAATGATCTCAACTCACACTGTTTGGGGCAGGAATATGAAACAGGTGGCTTCCTTACATCTCTTCCAAAATTTATGGTTCTGTGGTCCTGTGTTGATAATTCAGAATTGGGTGACAAGTTGCCAGGTTGTAAAAACATACATCTCAACAAGCTTTAACTTGAGCCTCTTCTAGAAGCAGGAAATGTGAAGGTAGAGATATTGAATTGAAGATAGGTCCTGATGCCTCACAACATTCTCATATAAATAAATATCCTATGGATGATATTTCTTTTTAGCTATTTGTCTTTCCAAGTTTACATCAGAAGTGTGATAATCTCCAGTAGAAATTACAAAAGGAAACTGCAGAACTGAAATGCAAGTTTCTGCAGCTCTAGCTCTTGAATAGGAGCTATTGGAAGTTCAGACTTATCTGATGTCCTGTCATGAGAGTACTGCACCATAAATACTAAATTAAATGATTAGCATTGACAAAGAGTTATTGCAGACAGAGATGAGGATATACTCAAACGGGGAATCTATCTAGATCTTAACATTAATCATTATTAAGCTGGATTATCTTCTGCTGTAATCAGTCCTATCTCATAACTCTAGCAGACACTGCCTATTAGAAGGCCTTAAATTGCTGAATATGTACATTCAAAAGAGTACCTAAACTTTGTAAAATATATCCATTTTCTTTTGCAAATAGTTCAGTAGACACGTCCCTTCCCCAGCCAAAATAGCAGTCTTGAATATCAGGGGTTAAGAGACCCAGGGACATTTTAACATATATCTTTTAAAAAGTTTATAAGAACCTTGGGCTTTTAATAGAGAAATATATGAAATCTAAATTTCTAAAGAATGTACAGAACAATAAAAATAAAGTCTGCCCAAACTCTATTAATAATTTAAGATGTATGTATATGTGAAGTGCTTTTTAAGTAATGAATGTTGGTCATAAATATTTAACAGTGTGCTTATGAAATAGGCTCTAAACTATGTCCAAATGTTAACAAGAATGCCTTATATTTGACAGAACAATAAAGTCCATCAATATTTCAAAACTGTGTGTCTGACAGGTGGAAGCTGAGAAGACACATGCTGCTCTTTGTTTTAGTCTGACACTGCAACCTTCAGGTCTGCACTTTCTGAGCTTAATATTAACAAAAAGCTTTCTTTCCAAAGCCAATATCAGAGCAGATAGAAGATTCCCTTTGGAGTTTGTTATCAGGCAAGTACAAGTTGCAGCATCTAAATTACGGGGCAAGAAATTCAAAGCACATAAGCAGTGACACAGTCCATTCTTGTGCTTAATGTCTTCTGCACATAACTTATCTTTATCTGGAGTAAAGTTCATAGGAAGTTCACAGGATGTTGACTTCCCATTCAAGAGGGAATTAATTGATTGCCCTCAGGAAGTGCTCACCATCTGTTGCAACAGTATCTTAAAGAATTACTTTTCAGTAAAAAAAAAAAAAAAAAAAAAAAAAACTGCACCGGGAGATGACTGATAGCATAATTGTAACTAAAACAACTGCTAATAAGGGCAAAAGGTAATCAGTAATCACTTACCAATATTTTTTATATTTAACCCTTAATGATGCAATTTAAATAACTGAATGCCTTACAATGTTAACACACATTCTGTGTTATTTTTTTTTATCACATTATTTTAAGTAAAGGACAGATAAGTAGGGTAAAAGAGTATGATCTAGTTGAACAGAGAGAAGAAGTAGATTTTTTCCTCCAGAAGAGAAATTCTGCACTCCTGCTTTCTACTGGTTCAGGTAGCAACTTTGGGAAAGATCTGCTCTTCAATTTCCTTATGAATTTTTTTTTTTTTTTCCAAATGCTCCTGTAACAACTCTCTGGGACCTGTGAGACCTCTGTGCCCGTTGCAGTGTGACTAAGGTGGCACCATAACGGACAAGATTTTCAGTAATTCTGGGGAAAAATATTAGATGGAGGAATCAATAACAAAGTGCAAAATAAGAGTTCTGTATTTATCTCAAGAGAAACGCTCAAAAGTTTCTGAATGCTTCAGTTCAGTGAGAAAATCTCAGCTTCACTGTAGTCAATGATCCTCTCTGTCACTTTGACAATAAAGCCAGTATTTCACCTAAGGAGTACGGAACAGCTAGAATATTCAGCGTGATCTGCCAAAAGGTTATTTTCAAAGACTTCAACTTGCTTTTCTTTCTTTCTCTAATGGATCTTGCAGAGCCTACAGCAGATATTTGGGTATAGAAGCTTTTTAAAAAATGTTCTTTTCCCTTATGGAAATATCAGCTTTAACTGTTTTACGAAAGACCTGTAGGGCTTCCACCTCTATTCACCTGGGCCTCTCACTATCAGAAAGTAGTTCTTTGATCTTCACATTTCCCTTTACTGCTTTATAATGAGTTTTTGGAAGCAATTTTATCCCCTCCTCTCCTCCTATTTCCATCTGAACTGGAAGTTTTATTAGCCGTTCCTTTATAGTTCTTTTCAGAACTACTTTACATGTTGTAGTAAGCCAAGTGAATCTCCCACAGCCTACAGATGACAATAATACTGAGGAGACTCCCAAGTCTGCAGTACTGCAGAGTGCATCCAGCTAGAATACTCTAAAAACCAAGACTCTAAAGTAAATTTATGCTGTCTTGTAAGACTGAAGCAACAATGCAGAATGGACATATTTGATTAATCTGAAAATATTTTAATGAGCATGAGAGAGAATATCTATAAGCACAGTTACTTTTTGTAGGATTGTTTTATCTAATCAAAGGTTTCATGATATGAAAATGTAAGAGTAAGCAATATATACTAAATCATTTATAGTTAAGGAAATATTTTACAATTTTATGCTGATTTTATGCTTCAGCATGTGCAGTTGTTCTATTATTTTAGAACTATTATAGCTTAATCTCATATTGGAAATCTGGTAGCCATGTTGACCACAGAAATTTTTTACTTTCTTTCATATATATCTTTACCTGCTTTCCAAAAAATTTAAGTTAATTATGAGTTAATACCTAACCAGGACCATGAATTATTTGATACTAATAGTAAACTGATAAAAATTATAGGTGTGAGCACAATATCAAGAAAGCAGATGTCTGACAGGGTGATGAGCATAACTATCAGCTACATAGCTATCTCAGTGTCAAATTCCAGCATGGTATTTGGTTGGTATTTGGTGAGTTATTTTAGAACTGTGGCATAACCTTGCTGAACACTATCGCAAGCAGTAATGTTAGAAGATGAATAATACTTCAAATTTACCACCATACCTGACAAAGTGAGAACAGTACATCATAAACGCAAATATAACAAAAATAACAATCTGAATTGATCAAAATATTAGTGTATAATCTCCACCACTCTACCTATATTTTTTTCCTAGTATATTCAGGCTATGCAGCAACATCAAAACTTGGTGCACATGGGTTCTGTCCAGACAGGCAGGGGGAAAAAAAGATCTCTTTCAGATTGGCTAATATTATCGTAGTCATTCCAAATGGCTTCTGAAGATGCATTGCTCATGATTCCATGGGAAAGCTCACCAATCTTTTTCTAACTCTACTCAGAACTTTGGGAAAATGTACTCTAAGCTTATATGTGCCTCAACAGAAAAACTACTCTACTACCAGTTGAGAACTATCAGTTGTCTTCTATGCAAATGAATGTAGCCAGAATTGTCTGTTAAATTTGAAGTCTGTTAAATTTGAAGTTTGTGACTACAAATGTATGTGCCATAATATTCTTCGATTTGTTAAAGATTTTTAAATGAGCAACTACTGATTTCTAACAACCACCAACAAATGTGAAGTTTGTGCTGTATTTGGTCAGTATTTTTACAATCATTCCATGGTTAGAAAGAGCACACTGTCTTACTTCAATTTTTATGTATTGATACATGGTATGATACTTCTTTTTTTTTTGGAACTGATGAACTGAAAATGGCTTTTATTTTTGTATGGAGAGATATTTAGGGAGCTTTCACTGAAAATTTAAACTTGTGATTTTGACATATTTTCATAGCAAATCTAGAGTACTTTCAGCCTAAGACTGCAATAATTTTTCACTACATCTATATGTAAAAAATAATAAAAACATAGACACAATGAGTATTTAATTATGTTATTAAAATTATTCATTGGTTATGAATTTGAACCTGCAGGTAATGGCAATTCCGTAAAATCATTTGCTGTTGTTTTAGTGTGTGTAAATCATTAAGTGTCTGGGAAGATCAGGCTAAAGAATTGACCCTTTAAATCTTACATTATCTAGTCTATATTTTTCTAGGAAATTAAAAAAGCAAACAGCTCTACAGTCATTGCAACCTTAAACATAACTGGGTTGTTCCACAGTAAGACCTTGTTTGAACAGTATATTTTCAAAGATAGCATCTTTTGCCTTGTTTTGCATTGCATGCATAATTAACTAACTAGATAATTCAAAACATATAGCAAACTGGTGCATTATGAAAAAAAAATCAAGCAAATGCAAGAACTATTTTAGTTTTCCCCAATATTCTTACATTTCTATAATAAATTACAAAAAATGTATTAACATATGCAAAGTTTATAGCAAATGTCAGAACAAGGCAATATCTTATTGTAATGTTGAAACCATTACTTTTATTTATTTCTCTTATTTTCCAATCTTCTTTCTACATTATCTGACTTTTAATTTCCAGTCTCAGTTTTCCTCTTCTTCCGCATTGATTAGATTTTACTCTTTCCATCTATACTTTTATCTCTTGCACTCAGATAGCTTTACAAGATCTCAGCATTCTTTTTCATTCCTTTTCATGCTGGATAACATCCAAAATGAAGTAGCCCATAATCACTGCACACCTGTATTACAGTAGTGACTAATATTCACAGAAAAAGAGATCTGAGAAAACTTTAGAAATATAAACAGCAATCCTAGATTTGTATTTATGTATAGACTATTAAGAAATTTATCATTACATTTCTCAGATGCTTGCACAGAATCACTAGAAAATAATTCAGTTTTCCATAGTAGTGTACAGATCAATTCATAGATTCCAGTGAAGTTATTTCTTAATTAGTATTTTTATATGTCATAAGAAAAAAACTTACAGAACTCAACTATATCACATGCCTTACACACAGATGCACCAAAGGGGCATTTGGGATTCTTTGAAATTCCAGAATTAGCTGTACTGCATTCAAGAGATCATTTGTAAAGTGTGAGAATTTATTAGAGCTAAGATTATTTATTTGAATTAGAGAATTCTACACTTATGACAGACGTGGGACAACACTAAACAATTAACACCATACAATCTAAAGATATAACAAAGCTAAAAATTATAGTGAAGAAGTAGAAAATAAAACAGAACTAAAACCAGATATATATATATCAGAGTACACACACAGTATAACGGCTGCTCTCATGCTTTTCTTGCCCCTGTGGCTACCTCTTCAGTGTACTTTTCTCCAGATGATAGTTTTCTCCACGCTCAAGCTGCACCAAGGTGATTCACATTCTTCTAGACATGTCACTGCTGATGGGTGGTGGGTTACTGGGTCCTCAAGTCAGCCAATGGGGAGTCCAAGTCCATACCAGAGGTGTGTGGCTCACTTTCTTTTATCCTTCCTGGGTTTAGTTCATTATGCAGTCAATGAATGCCAGACCACAGTTGCAAAATAAAACAGATGGCCTCAGTCAGTAAGAGTATGGATATCAACAGGAGGCTCAACAGTATAGTCAACACATAACTGTATGCATAGTCAACAGATAATAGTAATATGGATCTGTTTTACTGCATTTAACCATGCTACTTCTATTGAGGTGTTAGGGAATCTTGGGAGTCTTGCCCCTGTTGTTAGGGGAGAAGAAAGGTATTTATTTTCATGATAGTATATATCTAAATTTTGCCTCACTTATCAAACACTAGCTTTAAATATCATAACCAATAATCTGATGGATCGTTGAAAGAAGAAAGACGTTATATGGCATCACTTGAAAGCCATTTAATTTCTCAAATGATAGCTTAGAAATGTTCTGTTCCTGTTCATTTTTGAGTTCTCAGATCTTAAAGCTCTTTTTTTTTTTTTTCACTACAGCCTATCCTAACTAAAAAAAGAGTCACTATTCAAATTTAGTGGGAAAATAAGGGAAATGTAAATAATAATAACAATGATAAGGGAAAAAATATCAATTAAAAATAATGCAACCTAATACTCTTTAAATCTTTAGGAAAAAAAATGTGCTTGTTTCTTTTATAAGCAAAGTATGTGAAAGCAAGAAATTTTTATCTTTGTCTTCTCATGAATATGAAGATTGTTTATATACAAGCAAGTAATCTAGCTGTTGAGAATGCAACACGGATTTTTGCTTTTGTATAGTGAAATTACAATTATTGCCATGTAAAAGTTTTATTACTCAAGTTACTGTAATTAATAGTAAAAAATAAGAAAATTCCTTTTGATATATCCATTAATCTTCTGCAATTTATGATTATTGGTCAGGATAATTTATTTGTACTATATTACCTACTTCTAGGTAATGTTAATGTCGCTATGGAATCCTAACTTTGATTTTCTGTCTTTTCTTTAAGGCTTCAAAATCTTTAACTTAATCCTCTACTTTGTAGATGATTTTTTTTTTTTTTGCATTTGATCTACCACATACTTTTCCCTCTTTCTGATGCCTCCATGTAACATTATTCAATTGTTCCAGTAACTTCAAAAACATTATGAAAGCAGGATGTATAATATAGTTGACTTCTCAATTAACATTTTGATGCTCCTTCCTATGTCTTCTACTTCCCTTTCACCAGCTTCCATGCTAATACCACATTAGAGTTGCTCTATTAAAAAAAAAAAAAAAAAAAAAAAAACTTTCACGTTTTGAAAATAAAAAAAGATAAAGCAATGCTTAGCATGGCACAGAAGGTCTTAAGCTGCTGAAAATAAAAATTATCTTGCATTTGACTCCATTACATTAAGCCCCCTGGGACGTTTTCCTGGGAAACACCAAGTCATATTACAGAAATTCTACTTGACCTCACTGAATATAAATTTTTTATGAAGCTATTTCTATAGTAGGATACTTCAGAGTACCTGAACATTTTCATATCAGAAATCCTCATTTGAAAATGAGTATTGTCTCTTTGTTTCCTAGTGCTTTATCATTTGTTTTGTCTTTGTTTATATTTAGATAGTGATTTGTTTGCAGTCATGAAACCCTTAGTTTTGTATTTTTATAGATTCTAACAAAGAGACTTTCATTTGTATCAACGGCTCCTAACAGCTATCTCTGAACTCCTACTGGTACTCTTCTTCCTCCTCACACCATTAATTTTTCAGACCAGAAGCATTTGTTTCACCTGGTGTGACTTCTTCCACATCTTAGACAATAAAATGTCAGTGTGTACCTCTTGCACTAACACAGCTATTACTACTTAGATGTTGTGGAGAATTCATCTTTGTTTGTGTACAAGATGATTGATTCCTTTTTGCTACTGTTTCAAAGTAGCTGAAATTCCTGAACTGCATCCCGAAGTAACATTTTCTTTTCTATCAGTGACTTTCTTAAGCAAACTACTTAAGTCAGAAAGAAAACTGAGATAACGGAAATGAAACATTGTAGGTATAGTTATCTTAGTGACTACATGCAATACAGTAGTACATACAGAATAACTATATTAAGAAAGATATCTATTCTGAATTATTCCCCTCACTCCAGCTGCTGAAAGAAAGGGATAGGGTCCCAAGCCATATCACCTAATGCTAGTGTTCCAGTTGGATGAGAAGGGAAATTTGGTAAAAGATAAATCCCCTTGCATTCCAGTGGATCCTCAAACGTTAGAGGGACTGGGGGCAGCTGGACTCATCTCTTAATAGGGATACCAAATACTGTGTTAACTATATGCCCAACTCTGGCAGTATCGGATTCACCAACAGTCTGCTGATCCTCGGTCCGGTTGCCTTTGAAACAAGTGGTTGGGTTCACAAATAGCACAATTTATTCAAATGCAGCATTTGGAAAACAGGTTTCGAATGTCAGTAAAAGAAATTCTCTACTGCACTGTGGGGTTCTTAGCCTACTGTCAGGTGTACAAGTGCACAATCATCTCTCACCCAGAAGATGGAGAGGGCCCTTAATCTTGAGGAGTCTCCTCAGGCAGTGTCCTGACCCAAGGGGAGGAAAGGGGTTTAGCCTGTTGACTGATTCAGAAGTTATGATGGAATCTTCCCTCTCTCCTCCTGCTTCTTCCTTAGTTCCTCTTCCTCCATTCTTACCCCCTCATTCTTCCTTCCTCGTTCCTTCCTTCCCCCATGCTTCCTTCCTACCTCTTACCACGCCATTCTTCCTTTCTTTAGAGTTCCTAGTTCACCTTTTATATATTTTGTTTTACATTTAGGTGGAGCTTGAGTGAGTCTAGATAAAGCTACTTTTGTTATTCATTGATTAAAAAAAAGTCTTCTGAGTCAATTGAAAATCTAGAGAGCATGCTCAATGACGAGTTGTGCTCAGTGGGATGGGGTTGTGTATTGATGTTATAATGAGATTAGAAGGAGGATAAATTTGAGCAAAGCCTATCAGAAGGGATTGATCTGCCACCATTGTTGGCCCAGCACCAGACATCACACTCTGTGGCTTATCAGCTGCATGGTACGACCAGGTTGCCACCTCTGCAGGGAGTACAACAGAGTGTGGCCATGGTGTCTTCACTCCACGCCATTCACTCATTGTCTGCACGGTGCCATCAGATTACCATCTCTGCAAGGAAACCAATAAAGTTTGGCCATGGTGTCTCCATTCTGCTCCACTCTTCATTTACTCCTATTAGTATGTGCTAGAAGGGCAGATTGTGTTGCCAAGAGAATCGTGGAGAAGTAGATTCTGCACATACCAACTATCCTGGAAGTGGTAACTGTCTCTCATCTCAAGCAAGCCTCTGTAATGCCATAACTTCTGTTAGGCTCCAGTTTTCTCTAAGTTCCCCTTTCTTGTGCAATTCTGGAGCAGTTAGATACCCAGTAAGTTCAGTTAGATACCTGCTAAATAAAAATAAGACCATAGTTCTAGATCTCTTTATAGTCAAAGAATACAGAGAGATATATTCTTAACAAGACAACACACATCTTATGTGGACTTTAAAGTTTGTTCAAGAAGCCAGATGTTCTTCACTGACTTGATATAGAGTGTACAGATTGAACAGGTGGGGTGTATCTTGTCCTAAGTGTGTATATTCTTTTCTTAAATAAGCACCATTTATTAAAAGAAAAAAAAAAAAAAAGAAAAAAGAAAAACACTCTGCCCAGCTTTCTTTAAAGTTCTTTCCTTTATTGTATGTATTTGCAGAAGTAATGATGACTGCTTTGATACTGATGCCCTGATGTGTTGAAAGGAGGTCTCTTTCCCACTGCCCCTTCCAAACTTGATTCCCTCCTCCGCTGAGATACTGTAGCCTAGTTTTTCTGGACATAGGTAAGAGACAACATTATTTATTGCACAGGAAAAAAAGAACCTATGATCAGAACACTTCACAGACTCTAATAGTGCCTTTGAAGTTTGCGTACTAATACAGTGTGAAACTAGAATGTTAGCAAGACCAACAGTGAACAAAGAAAATGTTGGAAGAACTCATTACCAAACGTAAAAGGGAACAATTATTATAAATATTTTATCTCATGCCAAACCTTGTAATGAACCCAATTTTGGATCAAGCTTTTGCGTTATGCATATAACATAATGTATCAGGAGCAGGTATTCATTTTTAATGTTTCTAAAATTAGTATGAAAACTGGGATTAAAATTTTCAAAAAGCATCAAAGTATTTAGATATTGGGGTCTCATAATGAGATGTGACACAGGCACTTAGCAAAATCCCATTAGCTTTCAGTCTGATCTAATGTCTAGTGATCAAGTTCTTATAGATAGCAAGTGCTATACCCACAGGAGGTGCAGTCTATGCACCTCTTTTACCAAACCATGTTTAATATGAGTATCTTAAGAAGATTAATTTTTCTGACCAAGATAGACATCCAAATCCACTTATATAGCTCTGCCAGTAAATACAGTGTTATTGCTTCAGCTGTGATAAAGCATATACCTAACTTATCTATTCATGCAATAGGAGACTTTTGAGATAATTTGGCCTTCAGTATCAACAGTTAGCTCTTGGACACCATCTCTTTTGACTGTGAGATGATTACAGGGCCAAGCACATCCTTAAGCCCTAACTATCCCAATTCCCTTTTCTGTACATCCAGCCCATCAGAATTTTACTCATCAAAAAGAACAAAAGTCACCTTATTTCCCCCAAAATGCACACATGCAACATTAAAGACAAAAGCTCAGTATACTGTTGCTGTGGAAAAGCTTTTCTATTTCAAGGAGAACCCTTCAAATAATTTCATACCTGGAATACTTGCTTGCATAACTTGAAATATCCAATCACAGAAAAAGTCAGCTTTAACTTATTCTTGCGTCTAGTCAGCAAGCAGCATCTGGCTTGAGCCAGTTTCAGTCCTTGTTTTTGCCAGTTGGTACCTTTTGCCCTTTCACCCACATCTCCCCCTTTTTTGTTTGATTCCCAAAATAATTTTATTTGTCTATATCTCATCCTTTTCATTAGCCCCTCAATAAATCTTCCCAGTATTTATGTAATCGCACTAAGCATGGTATACATACAGCTATTATTATTATTGATATGCCAAACATATTAAGCCTAACAGATTTCACTAGAGTGTCGCATTATGCCGTTAACCCATATCCACCACCCTTCCGGACATTCCCTTTTGTTTACCACAAAGAAACAACAATAGTCAATACACTCATGATTTTCAGTGCCATTACAATTCTTTGGGTTATCACTGTAGGTTTTCCCTATAGATGTCTCATTACATCCAGGGTTACAATCCTTTCCTTATAATAGCTCGTTTTTGTAACTTCCCACCACCCCTGCGCTCCTGCTGGCACCCTTACCAAGCAAGTAGATTGGCTTATAAATCTTGTGCAATTGCATTCGTGAGGGTCACCCAGACATTCCCGGGTGCGCCTCTTGTTGGCCTTGGTGGGAAGTCTTTGGTTGCTCCAATGCACGCGAGGAACGTGATGCTAAGGCTGGTCAGACCCATCTTGCTGGCATCCAATGTATTCAAGGATGATGCAGTCAGATCCCTTCTCATGGATAGGTCCCACGGCACGACCCCAAAACCATCCCATGCTTCCACCCTAAGGGCTGTATTTTCTTTAAATGAGTTACAATTTTCAAGTTCCCATTTCAACAGTCTGACCAAGTCCCCTTCTTGGACTTCCCCAGCACAATCCGCCTTGTCCAAAATATGCCACATGACCCACAACGCACGTTCCTGTTCCTTTGTCATGGTATCCGCCATGATTATTCCCAGTGGCCAGACTCAGACATCTTTCTCACCCAAAGATGCCCTAGAGCTTCAGTATTTAGGGATTGCTTACTGTGACGGTTCCTTCCCCTCTGTTGTTCCGCTGGTGTCGGCCCACCAGTTACAAAATCACTTCATCTCTGTCAGACCCCTGTTCAGAGCGCCGTTTTTGGGTCCAGTGTCAATAAACAGACGCTAAAATGTCACGGCCAATAGCAATTTTATTGGGTTACAACTTTATATTCATAAGCAAACAGCGTGGTGCATGTGTCTTACATGCGCCCCGATAGCCAATCCAGCCTCGTCCAAGGCTTGTATAACTTGAGATATCCAATCACAGAAAAGGTCAGCTTTAACTTGTTCTTGTGCCTAGCCAGCAAGATGCATCCAGCTTCAGTCGGATTCAGTCAGTTCTTGTTTTTGTCAATTGGTACCTTTTGCCCTTTTGCCCTTTCCCCTACAGATCATTATTGAAAACTTGCTCTGTCAAGACAAGTACTTCTCTTGGTAATTTTAGGTGAAGCGTTCTGAAATGTTCCCTCATCTGTGCGAAACTGCAAGAATCCAGAAGGCATAGAGAACCAGATCTTCTAAACTGGACTTTTATATATCCTGTGAATTCTGGATTCCACTGCTCAATCCTCCAGAGATGGTAGTTGTACAAAGCCACACTGAACTTTTGCTCAAAGACTTTTGATACCAAGAAAGTTGCACATTTCCTTCAGTTCTTTTCTCCAGGTGCTTTTTTTAATACCTTCATTTCTTCCTTGTGGTCAGTTTGTTCTTCTCAAGTCATAATGTTACAGTAGTTTTTACTCCAGACCATCTTATACACTTTAAAAACATATTGGAGTGGACGAAATATTCCCTGAAGGTGACATGCAGTCTGAAATACACTGTACGGTTTTCCAAAGTGGTGAACTGTGCAACAGAATATGAGGATACTAAAAGCCTGTTCCACCATGAAAAGGACCTAAACATACATAACTATATATGATTCTACAGTATTGGTGTGTAATGATTCTACAGTATTGGTGTGTAATAAGCAGTAATCTGGAGCTGATAGAAGTGAATGAATGAATGAATGAATGAATGAAAAAGAAAAACAGAAAGGAGAAAAGGAAAAGTTTCTGTCGTTAGGATACACCATGTTCAGGTTGTTGTTGTCTGTGAAACTTGTTCTTGTTGCCTGGATTGAGTGGGAGTTCTGTTTACAGTTTGAGAACACATTTGGTGAACTACCATTTGTATCCCTGTCATCCATTGCTAAGCAGTATCTGAAGATTTGAAAATATGGGCAAATATTTATTTATGAGATCACTCTCCTAAAATTAAAAAAAAAAAAAAAAAAAGCGAGATCCTGTGGTAGAATAATGGTGGCTTCTCCATGAGGCTCATGCATTATGTATCTTGTTTGACAGGATATGAGGCTCATGTCATAGAATCATAGAATCATTATTGTTGGAAAAGACTTTCAAGATCATTAAGTCTAACTGTAAATCCTTCAACACTGTGCCTGCTAAACCACATCCTTACGTGCGTCATCTACACGTTTCTTGAACACTGGCAGAGACCGTGACTCCACCACATCCTTGGGCAGCCTGTTCCAGTGCTTCACCACTCTTTCTGTGTAGAAATTCTTCCTCATGTCTAACCTGAACCTGGTGCAACTTGAGGCTATTTCCTCTTGTTCTATCAATAGTTATTCTGGAGAAGAGATTGACCCTCGCCTCACTATAACTCATAAGGTCTCTGCTTCAAGACCCTTCACTTTGCCCTTCTTTGGACATGCTCCAGCAACTGCAAGTCTTTCTTGTTGTGAGGGGCACAAAACTGAACACAGTATCCAAGGTATGGCCTCACCAGCGCTGAGTACAGGGAAACGATCACTTCCCTGGTCCTGCTGGCTACACTGTTCCTGATAGAAGCCAGGAGACGATTGGCCTTCTTGGCCACCTGGACACACTGCTGTTTCATGGTCAACTGGCTGTTCAGCAACATCCCCAGATCCTTTTCTGCTGTGCAGCCCTCCAGCCACTCTTCCCTAAGCCTGTATTGTTGCCAGGGGTTGTTTTGACCAAAGTACAGGACGTGAAACTTGACCTTGTTGTACCTTATGTAGTTGGTCTCCACTTATCGATCCAACATGTCCAGATTCCTCTGTAGATCCATCCTACTCTCAAGCAGATATACTCTTCCTCCCAGCTTGGTGTTTGCAAATTTGCTGAGAGTGCACTAAATCCCCTCATCCAGATCATTGGATAAAGATATTAGAGAGCACCAGCCCCAACACTGACCCCTGGGGAACACTGCTCATGACTGGTCACCAGATGGATTTAACTCAGTTAACCACTGCTCTTTGGGCCTGACCATCCAGCCAGTTCTTCACCCACTAAACAGTACACCTGTCCAAGCCATGAACTGCCAACTTCTCCAGGAGAAGGCAGTGGGAGACTGTGCCAAAAGCCTTACTAAAGTCTTAAATAGAACGCATTCACAGCCTTTCCCTCATCCACTAGGCAGGCCACTTGGTCATAAAAGGTGATCAGGTTTGTGAGGCAGGACTTACCTTTCATGAATCCATGCTGGCTGGGCCTGATCCCCTGGTTGTCGCACACATATTGTGTGATCGCCCTCAAGATGATCTGCTCTGTAAATTTACCGAATACTGAGGTCAGGCTGGCAGGCCTGTAGTTCCCTGGTTTTTCCATCTGACCCTTCTTGAAAATGAGTGTCCCATTGGCCAGTCTCCAGTCATTGGAACCTCCCCTGATGACCAGGATTGATGATAGATGATGGACAGCAGCTTGCTGAGCACTTCCACCAGCTCCTTCAGAACTCTATGTCCTGTTTAATGTTGCAAGAAAAATGGAAAACTGGGTAAGTGCTATGGTTTGCAGTGATTACCTAACCCAGAGCTTCATATGGTATTCAATTGAATGGTCTACTTATATCTTTACTACATCTGTGAACTTAATCAGTATCTGGGGTATCATTTGGTAATCACTAACATTCAACCGTTTGGATATATACCGAGAAGAGATGGCTACCACAAGACTCTACTGAATGTTCTCACCTAAGTGTGTACTAGTGCACAGAGCAGGGCATGATACAGTAGGTTTGTCCAAATTATGGCAGAATTACAGAAATACTGATAGGTTTATCCCACAGATAACACAGTCGAGCAATAAAGATTGCTGAAGACATTAATCCTGAAAATTTCTAAGAGGTACTCAGTTTAACAGTAGGCACATCCAATGATGTGTTTATGCCATCATTAAGAAGTTATTACATTCATTTTTTTGTTCTTAAGTACAATCTACCTTTGGAAGTACCTGTATTTCTCCCTGCAGAATCTGAAGTATACGCTTAAGTGTATGCTTACATATGCTATTGTAAACCAACTGTTTCCTGATGCTGCTAAATGTAAGGTCAACTTTGTATGTAGTCGTGTTGAAGAGAACTCTAAAAATAAGCATCTCCACTTTTCCAGAGAGGCCTGAGGGATAAGATGATTGACATAAAGTTTGTTGGCTTTCTGGTTATCTCTCATCCCAGACATTGAAACACTTGGGCTTGGATTTTTGCTCTACTTTGTGGAAATAAAGTGAATTACCAGTTTCAAATCTTTGCTCCTTCTGCTCCTTGTAATTAAAGAGCTAAGTGATTCTTATGTGTGCATGCATAAAAGTGTGAGTGAACGAAGCATCTGTTCTCAGAGGATCCATAGTGAGAGCTGTAGGCAGTGTGTTCCTGATATAATGCTATTATTCAATTTCTTTAAAGCACTGACAATATCAACTTAGGTGCTTATTGACTTCAAAGGCAAATGATCAGCAATCCTAAGGATGATAATGGCATGTAAATGTTGAACTAAGACATCTTCAATTTTGACATTCTAATACAGTCTATTTATTTTGCACAATAAGGTGTGCCATTCTGTTGCACATTCTGTATACATGGGTTTATGAGAGATGCTGTTAAAAATAAATAAATAGATAAATAAATCCAAAAGGGCAAAACTCTTTGATGAAGCTGAAATACCTGATGTAGAGGCACAAATTAAATTTAAATTTACCTTTCCTTTTATGCATTCAAAATATTTCACTCCCTAGCTCAAGCAAATTAATATGGTTTCTTTTAGTATACTCCATATATGTTAGTAAGGCTGATAGTAACTGACACATCATCAGGAATATAAGATTCTTCTTTAAAAATGATAGGCTGGGGTCTTATAGAAGCAATGTGTTTAATTAATTGGAACTATGTAGCAGAGCCATACAACCATTTTGTATGCTACTGAAGTGCAGTGTGCTGTGTAGGATAATGCAGTACGAGTTATCTTTAATTTTCAAAGGCCTTTAAATGACCCACTTTCAAAATACTAAATACTAAGCAGCTTTTGTAAATGTATAAATAAAATTTCTCCCTCATTTTTTTCTGCACTCATTTTTCTTTAATATAGTTTCCCACTATGTAACTTTTATCTTCAATGCACTTTGTATTTGAAGATTTCTTGATCAAAGGCTGCAAGTTGAAAGTCATATTAAAATCAACATGTGTAACATTAATGATTTTACCAAAGCATTTGAGTTTAACATGTTAGTATCTACTGTCATGCCAGTCAGCTTGCTTTCATTTTCCTCTTAAATATATGATGCATAGTGCTTTGCAATGATTAGGGGAAGTTAAAAATATATATACATTTATCCCATTTCAATATATTAATTGATCAGTTCATTTGAATTTTGGATAAAACAGATTTTTGGATTTTTTTTAAAGAACTCAAAACTTCTAAGAACTCAAATTTCATTACAAGTTTGTTCTTAACCCTGAAAGATGCTAATGGAGAAACTCTGTTCTGCCAACCATGCGAGCTTACATACCAGAACAAACAGCAGGTTTTGGTTATAAACCATGATATATATATTTTCTGTAATTAGGTAACTTTGGCAACCATCTTATAGCCACCTTATGATAAGCTTTTATACTTAGACCAAGCATACAGATGCACACATATATACTGTCATAGTAAGAAACCCAGGTCCATCATGTTCTTGACATTTTCAAATGACAGGATCCCGGTTTGTATAAGAAGTGTTTCTAGTTCATTCTTTACATGATCCTATATTTTACACTACTAAATTTTCTGCCATTTCTTTTAATCTGATTCTCAAGGTTATTTTGTTATGTGATCCACATCTTTCAAAAATATCTTGCTAAACCAATATATCTTTGTCAATTGTATTCCTGCTTCATGGCATTTTTTTCCTTTTTCTTTACTAGACTAGCTGTCTAAATAGAATATAACTTCAATGTCCTCTTGGGTGTGTTAGAAACTATTTGGATCATCTTCATGAGTTCCAAACGTGGAGGATATTATAAAAATCAATCATCTGTGTTATTTCTAAGTCTTTGAATTAAGATTCCACAGAAAGGAATTAGAATTCTCCATATAAAAAGTCCATATAAAGTTTACATAATGTATTGGGATCCTCAGTACAGAATGAAATCTATAAACACAGCTTCTTAAAACAGCAAGGAAATGTTTAAAGTGAATGCTTTTAATTATGTGCATCAGGTGATCAGAAATTAATCTCATCTGTTTTTTTTAATTTCATATATACATGTGTCTGTGTGTGGATTTATATATGTATATGTATACATGTATATATGCATGTATATTGATATCTGCATTTTCATAATATATCCCCTAAAACAGTCATTCATTTTTCACTCTGTCATTTACTCACAACAAAGGACATTTTTAATTGATTTGAAAAGACTTCAAGTCTAAATGGTCTGAAAAGCTTCTTTTCTGATGATGTGGGTGGTGGTCTGGATAAATCCCCATTAATCTTCAGATATCAATGAAGGAACAATACTAAGAATGACTCAGGGTACAAATAGTTCCCAACAGAGAGACTTCTAATAATATCATCTATTCAAATGTTGCCCAGAAAAAAAGTAATTAGGCAACATGTTGGAGGCATGGACAGTTGGTTTGAATCTGCAAATACCAACTGTGAGTTAGAAAAGAAAAGCAGGTGCTTTTGTTCGTCTTCTCTTTATCCCTTGCAGAAGTAGTTCTCAATGTGAAATCTGAATACCAGCCCGCATTTTCCTTGTGCATATACATATATATTTACATATCTAAAAATATATGTACATATGAAAGGACTTGTAAAAATTAAGCTTATACATGCAAAGAGCACAAAAGAAAATGATTACAAGGAAACAGTCTTCACCTACATGCACATCCAGCAAGAATGATCTTCGCCTCATGTACAAGACTGGACAAAGAGCTTGGGAGACCTCCTCACTTTCCATCATTGAATATGAAAGCAATGAATGAGGGAAAGATAAATGTCAATCTGACAGGAGAACTGATGAGAACTGAGCAGACTGACACAAGTATAGGACATGATTGTTGGACATATAGCCCCAGAGGGAGACTGAGCCATGGAATTAATCTGAATAAACATCAAGAAGAAAAAGTAAAAGCAGGGAATGGGAAAAAAAAAAAGGTGGCAAGAAGAAAGTGCTATAAATAGCAATCAGGAATGATACCTTACAGCCAAAGCCAGGTGGGGAATTTGCGTTGGAAAGTCAACGGGGCACTTGTTGGGTGAGGAAACAATGACTTGGGATAGGAGAACTGAAGTTGAGAAAATGAGGCTGACTGGGAATGAAGAAATGGATAGGAACAAGCAGCCAGTTTTTACAAAGGGCAAAGCACAAGGATATGTTGATCTTGTACACTGAATTAAGTGGTAACTCTGAGCCAGTTATAAGGAAGCTAAATAGACATAGATATAAGGGAGGACCTGTTTTACCAGTTGATGGGGCGGGGAGAGTGGGACGTGATGGAAAGAACCAGACACTGCTGGAAAAAACGGTCTTATTTCACTGCTAAGGCAATACAGAATGATACATTTAACAAAACAATAAGCTTACTACGCTTTTGGTTTTAGCAACAGAAAAAATAAGCAAGGTAATGCTCCTAACCATTACTATACAAGAAAGAGAATAGTGATTAAGAAAAAGATATATCACCAACTGCCTAAATATGTTATCATCATTCAGATCCACAGTCGCTGGGGAGCCGCTGTTGCAGCGAGGATTTGGGAAACCTTTCTAGCAATTGGGAGGTCTTACGTGATGCGTCCACCTGGAAGTGAGGTCTCCAAAGTTGCCGCAAGAGGGTCCAGCTTTTATAGAGACAAATCAGCAAATAATGATAACTTGCATTTTCTTTCTGAATAACATCTGGTGGGGCATACTTTCCCTATCATCTGGGACTGGGACTTGGCCAGAGCTGAGGCCTTGGATGGGAGGTTCCCTTCAAGATCAAAAACACTTACATGAGAGTCTATAAAACTTACAGCTTAACAAGCCTCCGTGCAGGTTAGCATAAACAGTCCGGCAGGCCTATATGCAAGTTAGCATAAGCAGTTTTGCAGTTGAGTTTTGTGTACTTCTCCAAAGGCAGTGCCGTATTCATCTGTAAGTCAACATTGACTCAGGCCTGTCGTTCAGGCCCTAGCAGTTCAGGACCGTATATGATAGTCGAATTAAAAAGGCAGCAGAGCCTTCATTCTTAGTCTAATTTTGATATGCTAAATTTTGCAGCCTCAGCATTCTTCTTACGTGCTCTGTGTGCACTTCAGTCAAAATAGCCCCATGCAACCCTATAGGCTTAGGGCAGAGTGGCTGGAGAGCTGCACAGCAGAAAAGGGTCTGGAGATGTTGCTCAACAGCCAACTGACCATGAAACAGCAGTGTGTCCAGGTGGCCAAGAAGGCCAACGGCCTCCTGGCTTCTATCAGGAACAGTGTAGCCAGCAGTACCAGGGAAGAGATTGTTCCCCTGTACTCGGCACTGGTGAGGCCATACCGTGGATACTGTGTTCAGTTTTGTGCCCCTCACTACAAGAAAGACTTGCAGGTGCTGGAGCATGTCCAAAGGGCAATGAAGCTGGTGAAGGGGCTAGAGCACAGACCTTATGAGAAGCAGCTGAGGGAGCTGGGATTGTTTGATCTGGAGAAGTAGGGACTAGGGAGACCTTATTGCTCTCTACAACTACCTGAAAGGAGGTGGGGGTTGATCTCTTCTCCAGAATAACTGTCAATAGAACAAGAGAAAATGGCCTCAAGTTGCACCAGGGAAGATTCAGGTTAGACATTAGGAAGAATTTCTACATGGAAGGAGTGGTGGAGCACTGGAACAGGCTGCCCAAGGATGTGGTGGAGTCTCTGCCAGTGTTCAAGAAATGTATAGATGAGGCACATAGGGACATGGTTTAGCAGACATGGTATTGAAGGATTTACAGTTAGACTCAATGATCTTGAAGGTCTTTTCCAACCATAATAATTCTATGATTCTATGAAGGATGTTCACTACTGTATTTGATCCTATATACCCTCTAAAGTATTCCCACAAAGTCTATGATGTTGAAATTTGCTCCTAAAATTCCTAAGTCAATGATTAGGCATAAGAAGTGACATTTATTCTAAAGCTATAATGGAGTTATATGCATTGGTTAACTAAAATGAATTCACCAAGAAGCTACACCTTTTATGATACAAACATTATTGTAAAAATGTTTCTTTGGACATGCACAGTCATCCCATGTCTTACTCACAGAATGATGCCAATTTTACCTGTAAGAGACTTGAATTCACAAACAGTAAAAAATGAGCATTTTCTAAATCAGAAAGTAGCAATTCCACAAAGAATGTCAGCACTTTCTAAACATAATCCAAGCCTCATATTTTCTAATGGCTCTCAGAGGTCTACACTTCAATTGGTCAGAATGTGGATTAGAACAACTAATAACTAAAAAAAATCTGCTTTTAAAATATAAGGTGATATAAGTATCTCCCTTGGTTCTTGATTTACAGGATTTAACCCTTACTCTGGTAAGCATAATTTTTAATAATTCTATTTTCATAAATATCTGTTCAATAGCTACTGAGATTATTAGCACTTAAGTAATTTTCCTTTTTTAACCTCCATTTGCTTTCACCCATTGACCTGAGTTTTTGTATTGACTTAGAAACACGATACATGTTAATATGTCACAGAAGAAGCAACGTAAATTTTAGTTACTCTGTTAACAAATTGCCACCCACACAGAACTGTCTGATATTTTATTAATGCAGATGTGAATGACTTTCTTGACATTGTCATAGGATATTGAAGTTAGTGTGAAATAAATATCAGCTGCAGATACATGCTGATTGTTTTTAGTGGTAACAGGTGTCAGTTTTTGTTGTCATTTCCCATTTGTCACAATTTACTGAGACAGAGTTATAAGTGTCTATGCCATTTATTTTTAAGATAGTATCAATAAGGTCTAATATCTCCTGTCAGTATAGATTTTGATAGTCCAGATTCTGCTCACTGCAAGATTCCATTGAAGATGGAATCCAAATGGAGTCCAGATGGAGTCCAGATTCTGCTCACTGCAAGATAATATTGAAAAAGGAAAGAAATTTTAGGAGAAGAATAGTATTCAAGTAGTAAGTATATGTAGATGTTAGTTATTTTTCAGTTAGCTACTCTCTTTTAAAATATGTTTATGGTCAGCTATCCCACCATCCTTCTTGGTAAATGGCAGTATCTTATGAAATGCCGGAAATCAATTTCTTGTAAAAGATGAAATCTGTGATACAAAGACTGAAAAATTCATACTCGTGCTAACTGCAGATGTTTACTGGTTATAAAACAGATGTGACCACAATGAGTCAGGGTAGGCAGAATATCCCTTTTTCTGGAAGGGTCATCCATCCCAAAGGCTTGGCTGCTATGGATCAGTTGTGTTTTAAGACTGACATTAGCTTCAGAGAGGAGAGAAGTAAGTGCAACATTCCTTATTGTTTGACAATTATATATAGTTTCAAAAGAATTGTGTCAGTTAACCATAACTCCAGATTTCTTTTTTCTGAAGCTAAAAATTGTGCATACATTTACAAAAATAATGTGTGAAGTCTATGTGTAACAGCACCATCTGGTGACCCTGTTAGAGCAATGCTATAGACAGATAACAACATACAATTTTTTCCCCTAATTCCTCAGAAACTGGTTCAGCTGATTGGAAGTAACATGTGCTGTTTCCTATTGAAAATAAACCTATCTCAGCCAAGTCAACAATGGTTTATCTAGCAAGTGGTCTGTGCCTTCAGTGTTTGTGTGTACTTAATATACTATATACTTAACAGCATAATGTTCAATTTACATGTATTCTTGAGATGTGGAAAAAGCAGGACTAGGCCTCGTGATAGTTGTAATCTCTCTCTCACCATTTTATTTTAGGAAGAGATAAAAGTAGGAATACACTCCATCTAACCCAGCTTTAAAAGAATAAGTTTCAGCACATTAGGAAAATTTTAGTGGCATCATTTACATAAGGGTTACATCTCTTTAACTGCGCCATTTCAACACTGTCTGTGAATCTTTTCTTAATATAACATCCTCTATTAAGACTTGTTCTTCAGCTGATATGTATTCTCTTTTTTTATCCTTTTTCCTTTTTTTTTCCCCTGAGAAATGTTGATGTCCTGTATTTCACCAGTCAACAGTAACTCTTATAGATCTAAACGACTGTAGCCTTTGATATGGTTTGCTTAAACAGCAGAGCAAATAATTGAAACTAGTTTCCTTGAAATCAACTGAGATTTCAGCAGGTCTGAAAAAAAAAAGAACAGGTTTTTAGCTGAATGCTTTCCAAGCAATCTGTTTAGTTCTGCATGTGCTTCAACTCAATTTCATGGTAATTTCATAAGGAGGTTGTATTTTAATCTAGTGCAGTGCAGAGCTGAAGCTTTTACTTCTTTGCTTTAAGTAATACAGTTTGAACTTTTTTTTAATGTCGTTTTAGTTAATAATATGAGTTATGTTGCAGCATACTTTCAACATGCCTGTTTTAAAATACTTCCCAATAGCTTCCCAATTGTATTTCTCTCTGAGTTTGTAAGAGCTTGTAATATATACAAAGCTCTCCATTTAGACCAAGTGCTTTTCGCCATACCTTGCCTCTTTTTTTTCCAGAAACCAATATGACAAGTAAATCCACTTAGCTAATGGAAGACAACTAATACAATGTGCAAGTAAATTGACCTTTATAATATATGCAGATCAAAACCCAAGAGAAAATATTTTTGTATTATAATGTGATGTTAATAAATGAGAGAAACATTTTTGAATTCAGATTATAGTGGAAAGTTTCATAGATAATTTTGAAAAAGTCTCAATTTGGCTTTTTTTTTCTGAATCATACTCTTGTTCATGATTTACAGGGGAGATTATTTGTTTTTAGTTCAGGAAGAGAGACTATGAATGTTAAACCATGAATTAAGGAAAGAAAAAGGAAAGAAGTTTCCAAAACTTCTAATTACATCAAGTTCTTGATAGTCATTTTTAGAGCAAACAAAAGTGAAAGAAATATGTGCATTCAACAGTATTTTCACAGCCGTGGGAGCATGAGGCCCCAGCATGCCTACTTATAATTTTATTCTGAAGAACATGGATGCAAGCTTTCTGTTAGAAGTCATCCACGGTATACATTCATACATACAAGCTGAAACATCTGCTTGTGTAAATGTCTGCTTAGTATGTTGTGTACTCAATATACTAATGTCCTTTGTTTTTTAGGGTTCTTTCTCATCAGAGGAAAAGAATAAATGATCTTTCTTTTCCCAATGTATCTACCTGGCTGTGATTAAGGCTTGAAGCTCTGGCTGAAATTCAAAATAGATATTGTGGAATTAATATCAATTCTCTCAACCACAGCACCTTGTGTTTAAACATTAACTCTATAATATCAAGATGGATCCTCAACACTACTCAGATGGTATCTATCTTTGCCAAAATTCAGAGAGATTTGTTTATTTACTTTTCTTCTGTTTGCATTTTTCATACACACACACACACACAGGGGTAGCTATGATATGTATGTATATGTTTAATGTTTTAATTATTTATTTTTAAAGTTCTTGATTCATTTTTCATCAATCGTTTATCTTGCTATCCTCATAGCCTTTCTACTATTGCTACTACTTTCTACTATTGCTGTCACTTGTTCTTCCTAAAGATTAGGTAAATTCATGTAGAATGCATTCACATACTATAAGTAATGCATGCTGTTGGTGTAGTTCTTCCCTAGAAACATTTTGTACCTATTGTTTATGTATGTCCTGCCCTTTGAGTGCATCTTCACTATAAATTACTTTATCATTTGGATCTCAGCCACCAGTGCTACTAGCTTCCTTCTTCTTCTGCCTAGCATTGAAGATCATTTAGAAAGTTTCTACTGTGGGTAAGTGGATTTGAATATTGCTGTGTTGAAATGCAGTCGGTTAATGTAATGGATACTATAAGTTAGTATATGAAATTTATTTCTGACAAAGCAGTATTTGTGAAATATTAGAGTCATATGAACATAAAGTTTTGCCTGTGTATGGAGATATGTTTCATGTATTTGTTGAAATGAAATGAAATGAAATGAAATGAAATGAAATGAAATGAAATGAAATGAAATGAAAGACATGGAACTCCAGAACTAAAATACTCCATTTGTCTCTCTTTTTCTCTAGATATATATATGCATATATATGTATGCACACAGATATCTACATTTATGATTTAGTCTTTATTTAGAACTTTGTCACGAACGTGAATGCACAGTTCAAAAATGAGTCGTATAGAGATTGGAAAGAATGAGAATGGAATGAAACAGTAAAGATTTCTGGTTTCCTCTTTCATTTTTTTTTCTTAGTAGGAACAAGTGTTTCTTCTTCAGAGGTGAAACATGGGTAGATTTTCAAATAACTTTTTAAATGGATAATATTAATAACAATGTTAACCTCGGCAAATCTCCTACTTCCATTTATAGGAAATAGTTAAAATATTTTATCTTGCACTCGCTAAAGGGATCTGAACATATAATGAATACTTTAAGTGTCCATAGAGAAATTTTCAAATTCCTGTGTTCAACAATTCCTGTGTTTTGAGAAACAAAGAAGCGTTGGGGATGGAACTGGAAGGAATATCAAAGAAAGTTCTTTTGAGATGTGAAAGGAATACAGCTACAGACCTCAAAATTCTTATTGAGGAAAATAATATGTGAAACAGAATTAAAGTGAATATATTCAAAGATATATACTTCTCTCATATATAAGTAGGACATGATACTTCTCTGTAAATAAAACACAAGATTAAAATCTCCCAGTATACTTATGAAAAATAAATCCTGTCAAACAAGTGCGTCTCTGACAAGAAAGAACGTCAAGAATTAACTCTATACATATCAGCCAGTTTATGCATTTATGAGGTGTTCAAAACTGAAAAAAAATATATCACATTATTCTGTAGATAAACAATGAAATTTGTTGTCATCGAAGATAACTGACAACAACATAAGAGGGCCTGGATATGTGTTTGTCTAACAAATTATAAGTACTTTCAGCAAATTTTAATATTAGATATATTCCTGACTGTCAGACATCAGGAGGGCATCTTTGAATAAGGACATGCTATCTCTCTTCCTGGGGTACTTAGCAAAGAGGCAAAACTAGGTATGAATTAATATGCTGAAAATATAACCTTATAGAATGTCAGTAATGCACTTCTCAAATGGATTGTCAAATGGTAAATTTTTAAGTATCATAAAATATTTGACAGTTTTGAAACAGAATCTTTCTTTTTGGAAAACCAACTGGGCTCCTGCTATTTCCTAATACACCTTGCCTTTTCACAGAGTAACTTACTGCATATATTTTCTCAGTATACTTTTCCATGTAGATGTATTTATTTTTAATGCATTTCCCACCTCTGAAATATTTTCAGAAGATATAATGTTCCAGAGTTTCCTTTACAAATTTATTCATTCATTCCTTTATGTATTTATTTATTTTCTGATAAGATTGGCAATGAAAGTGGTAAGATTTATTTTCCACAGAATTCTGTCACTGAAAACTTTTTGTAGCAGTGGTCTTACAGGTCTCAGAAAGAATGGAATTTCTTACTAGAAAAGAATATCATCATACCCGTCAGCCAAAGTGTTTCCACACACAAAGTTTAAATTCCTGCCTTAGCTATATAAAACAATGGTTTGAATATATACCCCACTCTCTAAATATCTATATCATATAAGTCTATAAACATATTAGCAAGTGGTGTGGCACAGTCTATAGACTTAAATTAATTGATGTGAGCATCCAGCACCCACACCGTACCAAGTTTTATACAGACAATCTCTAAAATGGTTTCAAGACTGGATAGATTGTTTCAGGAGTATTGGGTGCACTTGGCATGAGGCTTTAGGTGCAGTGCTGGCACGTCTTTTGGTTTAATTTTCTCTGAAACAGTATGTACTTCATGTATACTGAGACTACTCCATGATGGAAATTGCAGTCAATTTGGGAGATTTGCTTCAAAAACATACTCTTTTCCAAAATAAATTATTCATGTAGACTCAGCCTGAAGGTCTCATTACAGGTCTAAGTGTGTATTCTCTCTCTGTCTCTCTCCCACCTTCTATTCTATCTCTCTCTCTCTTTTTTTTTTTTCCCTGTTTGAAAGGTTTAGATTTTATCTGATGCATAAACTAAGAAGTTACTGAAACTACAAACTACTTACTACCTATCTCAGATGTCAAATAATATATTTAGCTAAGAATGAGATATTTGATTCATATCTACTAGAAATTCCCTATTTTATGTGGAGAACTCATTCTTCCACTGGGAAGGAAAAAAAAAAAAAAAAGCTGAGTTATTATTTTTGGTCTCTTCTTTCTCAGCTAAAGCAAGAGAGACAAGACAAAAGTGGCCAGCTAGATTTATTGGGATTACTGCATCCACTAATAAGGGAAAAAAAAAAAAAAAAAAAGCGCAAAGACAACAACAAAACAGAAATCATATTTTTTGTGCAAGTATGAGGATTTTTTTTTCTAGCAAATTTGTGGTTAAAACTGAGGTCTAAATAGCTCTGTGAATGATTTTCAAGTTTCATATATGTAGTAAAATATGTTTCTTTCTTTTACATTTGATGGTGTCACTCAGTTCAGTTCAGTTCAAAGAAACCAAGTAGAAGAAATCTATAATATTTGCCCATGATAGCTACTGAAATGAGAACTTGAGATGATTTTGTTTGTCACAATGCACAAAGGTTTAGATGCATAACTGTGTTAGCACATGCCCCGAAAGGCTAAAGAGGGACTACGTATTTCATATGAACCTGAAATACAATTAGCAAAATGGTCTGTCTTGAATTGTGCCCACTACAATACATGAATCTTCTGCCTGCTCTATTTAAACCTTGCTTCTCAATGTAATGTTTTCGCAAAACTTTCCCAAAAGACTATAGTTATGGAAGAAAAAGTCTAAGGGACTGAATCCAGTATATAAATAGGACATGGATATGGAAATATGGATAAACAAATGCATAAATATATCCCAAACAACAAATATGGCAACATATTAGCACTGATGACATACATAGATAGTCAATTTGACCGAGGCAAGCTATACCAGCAGGCTATATCATCTGTTCCCCACCCTTCTTTCCTTTAAAAGAAATTGTTTTCCAGGCCATCTACTGAGAGCATGTACAAAAAAATAAGAGGTTGGTTTTATTAATTTGCTTTCTTCACAACTGAATAGCCATAGCTTTATTCTCTTATTCCCCTTGGCACTACTTTGTTCCTTTCTTTAATAACAGTAAATGTGAAAAATCCCGATTTGTTCTATTCAGCTTCATTTCACTTTGAGTGCTGTAGGGAGATGAGATCTGAAATAATTCACTGTAATGTATACGATATCTGGTGATTTCACTTTACTGATGATGCTATATCGTTGCAGACATCTCACTTCAGGTTGCCCAACGTTATTAGAACATGAAGTCTTGAACTCTTGACTCTTTCAGACTGGCGCCTGGCAATTTCAAAGGAATAATTGCTGAGATGAGTAAGCAGCAGTTCTGTTCAAAAAGTTCTGTTGCTAGTGCAAATAAAGATTGTCAAAAAAAAAAAAAAAGCCTCAGGCTTTTCATGTAAGAAATATGTAATACTGAACTCACTGATTTTTCCTCCCTGACTTATTTGACATCTGCTGATAGTGTATATGTATTGCTATCACTGAGGCAAGTTAATGGATGATTTGTGTTCTCAAAATTTACAAATATCATAACTCACTTGTGGAAATAATTTTTTAAGCATTCATTGGCAGATCACAACAACTACTCTAACAAAAGTAATTAAAACACATGTAAAAGAAGACAGCTGGGATTAACTTAAATGGATTTTACTTTCATTTGGAGAATTAGAAAAGTAAACCATTTTTAAACAAAACAAAAATGTGTGTTTTATTTTCATTATTTTAACTGTTTCTTTCTGTAACATAAGGAAAAGGAGCTTAGAAAGGACAATCCAGTTTCCCAAAAGGAAAAAGTAGCTAGACACAAAAAAAAAAAAAAAATCCTGAGAATATCGATGATCAGTAGATGCATTCACTAAAGTTGTGAGAGATTTGAGTTCCATTCTGCTGCTTATTTGTTTTGCGATATGGATTTTAAAGTAGGTTCCCAATCTCATAAATGAGTTGCCTGATCTCTGGGCTAACAAATATCCTGGACATGTTTGGACATCTGATCATACTTTGCCTTTAAATAACTCAATATTGTTTGGGACTAGTAAGAGATATGTTCTTGTTTGGGGTAAATGACTTAAGAAAGAGGATGTTTGGGTATATTCTTTCCACAGTAATAATAATTAATAATTATAATAAAGAACAGAAAAGAAAAAAAGTCATTATATATTACTTAATTGAATGCTTTATGTCTGTGGAACACTATATTTTTAGTTGTTCTACATTTTAAAAATGAAAGTAAGAAAGTTACAATGTAGGGTTCGTAACACTAAGCTTCACCAATGAAATAAACTGCAGCTGTATTTGAATTAGGGATCCAAGAGTCCCTTTAATGTTAATGAAGTGAAGTATTTCTGTGCTACAATTAATTTCAAATTCAAAGTCAGTGTTTGTATTAGATGGAGTACTATCACTCTAAAAGTGGCTATGTCTTCTGCTAATGACAATGATAAGCTCAAGTAACTAGGCATGCTCTGAGATGCATCTCCAATTCCAACAGGAGATGACTTTCACATTATATATTGTTGTCTGAGCTGGTCATCCAGGCCTCCAATTGAAGGAATAGGTATAGTGACTAAATATGGTCAAAGTCAAAATAATTTTGTTATTCATTTTCATCATTTAGCTGACTTGCCCTTTACAAAATCCTTCACATGACAGAATTAAGACTCCCAGATGTCCACTTTTAACAAGCTCTTGTCTTGTGAAGGATACAAAAAATGATTTTGCATGTTCCATCACTGTTATAATTCATAACAGTTATCTGAAGCCACTCAAGCTAATTCCCATGCCCATGGCACTATCTGCCTCTGTCCCCACCAGGCTGCCCCTTCCCATAGTGAACAGCACAGAGACTTCTCCATAATGTTATGCAAGGGAAGCATGAGAGAGAAAAAGATCAAGGATAACTATTGTTATTGTGCGAATAAATTTTTAATATTTTTTTATAGACCAGTTAAGCTAGGTTAGCAAGCAAATCATAGCTAAGAGAGATCTGGCTGGCAGTTTTATTTATTTTCAGAAGACCTGTTTTACAAGTACATATTCAGACCTGAATGTTTTGTCAATCTAATGAAAAGTTCTATACTTTTCTGCCACTGTATGCTTCAGCCTTTAGCCTTTACCAAATTGAGGTACCCTTGAATGATGGAATGACCCCCCATGCGACCACTTCACAAGACTGGAAGTTGTTTTTTTTTTCCAAAGAGCTATTTTGCAAAACAGAAAATCAGTTTTAATCAAAGCAAAGAATATGGTCTACTTTGTGATTTCCTTGTTTGCCATTCCTCTTAGGAATTTTGAGTTGATGCAGAATAGCCTGGATATCATGCTAAGGAAAAGAAGTGCAAAATTTTTAAAACAAATGGTTAACATTGCAGCTTTTTATGGCATGCTTTTATTTCTTTCTTTATTATTATGTTTAGATTTTAGTGATATTTGATATATGCTTTCTTCTTAGGAACATACCATTTTATAAGACATAATTGTTTGTTAATTTCTTGGCAAATATATAAATTACACAGTTTAATAATCAGTACTAATTCCTTTAATGAGAAAATGTTAATTTTAACAACTGAGTAAATAGACTGTAATTATACAGCTATCACTTTAATTTCATAAATGCGATACACATTGAGAAATGCATCTTATTAGGTTAAAGGATGTACATGATGGAATAAAAAAGTATATGCAAAACTGTCTTTTTTTTCAACATGATGAAATCATATCTGAGACAAGAAAGTATGTGAAAGGTAACTCTTAATATTGGTCTATATGTTAAAATTTGTCAAAGATCTGATTGTCATGAAAGTCTATAGGAATAAGTCTTTAGATTTTTTTTTCTCTATTTTTTTAGATAACTCACCTTTTTAAATGCAAATGAAGACTCAGGAACAGATTTTCAGTTGCCTACTGCTAATACATTTCAGAAAGAGCCTGGAAAATAAAATAGATAATGTCTTCAGCTGTGAATGCGTCAAATGCTCATTTATAACAGAGAGTTTCAGATTTTAGTCTAGTAAAGATGGACTTCATGATTTAGGGATATACTCTAAGCATTCTATCCTTCACAAATATAGGAAAATATTTGTAGTATTTATGGATCCCTGGATAGATTTAAATCGAAACAATAACTACAAATTGAATATCTAAGGACTGGATGCCTAAATCTGAAGCAGAACCCGTGGTTCCCTGAGGTCAGTGCAAAGAATTGCAGAGGGCATTGAACTTTTCCTAAAACAGGTGTCTAAGCTCACATTAAAAGACCCTCTGTGTCTTAACTGTATTACATTTTTCCTTAAAAGATATAGACTTAACAGTCAGATTCGGTGCTGCCCTTTTCCAAGTGTTGCAAGTCTGTGCAGAACAGTACCATGTTAAGACTCACTTGCTGAACCCAGACCCACAATAGGGTATACTCTGATATCAAAGGAACTTCTCAAAGGAAAGGTATAAAAGATGGGTACCCTATTTCTACTTCCTACTTGCTCTGTTCACCACCGGTTGCTCTTTCCTGGAAGTAATGAAGTTAGCCAGGGCTTCAAGAGCAAAAGGGAAATTTGCCTGGAAAAGCAGAGTGGGAGAAACTGTTACACTACTGAAAGGAAAGGAGGATAATCAGGAAGTTATTCACATTCAGTGATAGATCTGCTTTTTAAAATGGTTTGCATTCTGTTAAAAAAAATGGTTTAAGATGATTTTCTGTTAGAAAGGAATGGAGTAAACCATTTTCCTTTTTCCTTTCCTTTTTTTTTTATTTCTTTTTTTAACTTAATGATGCTAACCCTGGGAAAGTAGAAAACAGAAACCTGCTACAGTTGTTTTCCACGCTGAGTTGTCAATGTATCTAAAGAAAGGATTTTTTTTCGCTGTTTTTTGCATTTACATTAACTTAACATTTCTTTTACATAGGAAAAGGGAACAAGAAAATGTGCGAATTTCCACTTAGAAATTCTGCTGTTGTTCTCACAAGAATCTAATTTCTCAGTTTCTCTTTAATTGGATGAATTTTGATTTTCTTGCTGTGGTCTGTTAAGAAAGCTGCAGGTGAAGTGATCACCAACAAACTAAAGTGTGGGCTGGAAAACAAGAGCCCTAAGAACCCTAAATATATCCTGTAAGGGATGTTGCATCAATCAATTATCTTGTGTACTCTATAATTTTTGACAGAGAGACAAAAAAAAGAATAAAAAAAAATGACTAAGAAACTTTAAAATCTGAGGTGACAATAGTGTTAGAAAAGCAACTGGATCTATATGTGAGTTTTAATAAGCTTTTCCAACAAGCTACTAGCCCCATACCATACAGATGCATGACTGTAGTTGCAGAGTCATATTTTATTTGAAGTCAGCTGGACCTACAAGGAAAAGTGGTACCTCAACGGAGATGTTACTTTTTTTCTGGTTCTGGGTCAAAAGTCTAGGAAGAGAACAGGACAAAGATATTGGCAAAAGATAAATAAAACAATGAAACTAGTTTTTGTAGAGCAAATATGGCTGTTGTTGAAAGGAAAGCATGAAAATTCAATTTGCTTAGTCAAATATTCTAAGGAATTTTAAAGATCCTAGTACACATATGTGAAGAAAAAAAAATCTCCATACAGATAAAAATTCTTTAAAAATATAAAACATTGTAAATTTTCGTTCTTCTTGCCTATAAGAGTAGCATTAAATTACATCATTCCCCACAAGAAATAAAGGAACCATTACAAAAACAAGGGATCTTTGGGATAATTAAGCCTACTGCATTGCATTTCAAGGCAAAAATATTCATAAAAACATCAAACTGTATATTGAAAATAGGAACATATATTTTTTTTACCCTTACTATGCCTCTTGGAATACTCCCTTACAGTTTAAATATGTTGTCTGATTTCCATTTGTATTTCTTCAAAGTGAATTTATATCCTTCCACAGCTCTTATTTTATGATGAAATGGCCTGGAACATTGAACTAGAACCTTCTCTACCCATCAACTGAGATGATATTCTGTTATTTATCACTTTTATGTATTAACATTCAGGTGTTTCATTCTGGCACTTCCTTTCTTTTCTAAACTAGTTTTTCCCATACATTATTTGGGGTGCAACTTATCAGAGTTCTCCAATTAGAAAAATTAGAATTTTGGAGTATTAGAAGTTTGGAGCATGAGAATGTATAAGATATTATACATCAACTTTCTTGATGTGTTTGTATTTCTTTTTTTTTTTGCCCTGATTCTATCTTTTAATTTCTTACATTATTCAGAATAAACCAGCAAGTGTCATGGGCTGATTGTACAGGTCTATTTCTGTTTTTAAGGCAGATGTGTTTGCAAAAGTCATGCATGACCAAAGAACTTTGTGCACATGTGCACAAGTCATTTCCTTCTCAAGTCATGTAATGACGATGCATTTTGTTAGAATAAGGAATAGAGGACAGCAATTTTTTATAAGAAAATTTGGTTTGTGAATACCTTGTTTCTTGGCAGAAACTGCTTCTTTCCATTTTTAAAGAATTTTCAGACTGAATTGAGAAAAAGATCACATAGCCAATTGAATACATACTCTCTTCGTTAAGTCTCCATTGTATCCATCACACCAGGATTATTATTTCTGCATTCTCAAAGTGCAGATGAAAACCTGTCTAGACTTACATCCAAGAAAACCTGCTGTGTTCTGTAAGGAAACCATGTATTAAACTGGCTAATAATGAAGGAAAAATACACAGTGTTTTTTTGCATGTGTGTGGTTTTAATTATACTGGTATGTCATTCATATACATATTTAGGCATTTATAAAAAAAAATCTGCTTTTTTATATTTATTTTTGATCATCCCAATAATTTAATATTTGTCATACATGTCAAATTTAGCCATAATATATAAACCAGGTACATTAAACTTGTATTTGTATAATTTATTCTCAAAGGATGAAACTCATTATTTCACAAAATGGCTTCTTCAAATCAGTAAATTTGTGAAATGATAGTAGTTTCAGCCACTTTTTTAAATGATTGATGCTATCAATATTCTATGACATTATTTGACTTGGCCTCCCTCATTTGGTCACTGTACAAAATATTTAAATATTTTATACATTTCATAAAATGGCTAGTATTATTACGGTTATATTGCAAAAGCCACATATGCAGTATATGTGTATATGTATAGATTGATAGATAGATTTCTAATTTCTAGATTGCACATTCCTAATATAGCCTATAATTATATTGTGAAACATTGACATTGTGAAGTATGACAGACAGTCATACTATTTGATTACCCGAGCAATATTTTATAAAATAATTAATCGTTTGATATAATTGTCAGTTGTATCCCCTATCAGGACATAAAAATTAATTAAAATAGAGAAGTAAGTGCTAACATTTTATATTACCAAGTCATATCGAGGTCCAATAGGCTAGATAGATGTTTTAATCATTGCAGCTACAGCTGGTTGTAATACACTGAAGAAACAAGAGTCAAAAAACAGTTATTAAATGTAGTTAGCTCATCTCTTAACCATTCCCGAGGACTGATCAAATTTTTGAAATTAGTTTTAGAGAATAACTATAGAAAAAGTGTGTTAAGTGCCTAAAAAAAGAGAAAGGCAAACCAACATCCTAAATCAAAGTCAAGATTGAAAGTTATTTGCTGGCAAAGCAACTCTTGAGGACATTCTACCTTCTGCATACATCATAAACTCCTTAGATATGCATCAAGGTTTTCAATTTATTATTTTTAAGTGATTATATTGCAGGTTGTTGGGTTAACTCACCTGCACAGAGGAACACAGGGGAACAATGGTGAGTGGGGGAACCCTGACCTGGCTATTCCTGGGCGTATCAGAGGAGAACGATCCATCCCTAAAAGACTAATCTCCACACACACAGAGCGGCACAGTGGTACAAAAAACACAGAAACCCCCAATATCCCAGCCAGAGGCACAAGGAGGACCCAGTCCTCCTTGGTCTGTCCCAGGAGAGAATCAGCCCCATGGGCCATGGGTGAGATCCATCAGCAAGAGTCAACAAGGCTGGCTCTCTGGCTTTCTGATTGAGGGGTGCCTGCTTTCTGCTGAGGGACACTGTGACATGTGGGAAAGAACATTTTGAGATTCCACAAGGGTTGTTATGGGATGGCTGGTAAAGGGAGTGGTCAAGGTAGTTCAGGAAAGAACAAACATAGGAAAGCTGGTGAAAACATATTTTCAAGGGGGATCTTTTTTAGTATCTGAATAGGTGAAAAGAAAACCAAGGAACTTTAGTATGTTCCTGGAGAGGACAATGTGTCAATAATCTTAAATACAAAAGCTAGGTCAAAAAGAATGAAAGCTAAAAATTCACAATTAAATTTACCCAAAGTAGTTATCTTTGTTAAAAACAATTAGAGCCATATTAAAGCAAAGAGCAGTATGAGACCAAGGAGAAAATAACTGGCAATGATGTTAGACCATTTTTTAAAATTATTATTATTTAAGTTTGGGGAAGCCAAAAGACATCTGAAAGCAATATTCCAGGTCAAAACATCCCAACATAGGGATGGCATGGGATGAGGAAAGGAAGCTAAAAGCAGAGGAAGCAAACTAGGTGGGATCCAAGGGAGACATAAAGAGACAGGAGTTGGACTTTTTAAATAAGACGCAGTGCAGAAGTATAACTAATATTGCAGACAGTATTGAGAAGATGAAACAGATAGAAGAAGGAATGAAGAAGAAATGAAAAGCTATGGAAAAAATATAAAGGTTTTCCATAAAAGAAATAAGAATTGGCTGTTTAACTGTGTATTCACCCCATGCCTCATACCCAACACATACATTTTCTTATGGTCAGGTCTATTAATGTTCTGCTCTTCATTTTTTTTACAATAACTTCTTGAAAGCTTAAAACCAGCTTCTCATTCAAAGGGTATTTTGCTTTTTACTCTTGACTGGCTTTGATTTTTCCTCCTCTGTTTCTTTTTTTCTCTCTCCAGGACACAAGCCAGCACAATTTTTGCTTATTCTATGCCAATCTCATCAGTGATGCAAGTATATGTCACTAGCACAGCTCCAGAACAAGGTTTGTTAGGAAAGCTTGCCAGCATAGAGAGCACAAATTATGTAGCCATACAGCAATTGGGCACAAACATAATAGATCCATACATAAATTATGGCTATTTTTTGTTTATTTTTCACTTTCTTGGCAATAACATAGTGGTTAACAAACACCAAGTAACAACAGAATATTTTACCTGAGATTATAAAATATTTAGGGAGGACAAGATAGTCTATTTTTCACTGCAGACCTATTTTACACAAGTTTATATATAATCTTAATAATGTGTAACACTTAGAAACATTTAATATTTAGTTTTTACCAAATAGTACTCCCATTTCAAAAGTGAAAAAAAAAGTAGAAATTCTGTGCAAAGGAGTAAATTTGTTCTTTAAATGAAAGAATAAGTTTACATCAGTTATGTAAAGACAATGTACAAAAAACCAGCAAAGTGTGGAAGTACATAGCAGGATAGCACTGCTTTCTGTTCTCAAAATAATCCATTAATTCAAAGTTAAGAAGGAAAATTACATGACAACCATCTTAATGGTTCTTGTGATCACCTACTACCATGGATATAGCACCTGTCATATCAACTCACATGTTGTTTCTTGTGAAGTTATTCTTAATCATTGGTGGGTTACTTGGCTTCCTCCTTTCTTCTCCTGAGGCTTGTAATTATTTGGGTAACACCCAAATTGGGTAACATGAATTCTTCACCAACAGCAATTGAAACAAAAGAAGTTACTACAGGTATTTGAAGTGAGTGAAGGAATAATAAATTACTGAAAGTCAGCATTCCAAAGCTTAGGACCAAAATAACTCTAAGCCAAGAAACAGTAGAAAATCAAAATAATCACCTAGACAAAAACAGTTTTCTTAGATTTTCTTTGGTCTTAAGGTATGGGTATCACTACAATTGAAAAAAAGATTCTAGGCTTCTTGAAAAAAAAAAAAAGATAATGGCAGAACAACTCATTTATTAGTTATAACACCATAAAAACAAAATTTATTTAAGAACATAATTGCAGTCACCTAGGTTTTAGTACATAGAGGAATATGAAGAAAAGGAAGAAGTTTTGTTTTCCTGTACATTATTAATCCAAATAGAAATCACAGAAATCCATACTACAGCTCTTTTTTTTTTTTTTTTTCTCCTGTGGTTAATAATTTCTAGCGTTTGTCTCTAAGGTCAAAGAACAATGTATTGACCAGTATACTTGCTGGTCACATTTAATATTTGCAAGATATATGAACAACTTCAAGTTTGCCAGTTTCTTGCTGCTATCCAATTTATCACAGAATTCCAGGAGACAAGTAAAAATGAAGGGAAGAATTGTGTCACGAGTCTAATAAAATGTTTTCAAGTGATGCTTTAGTAAATATTTATTATTGATGAAAAAAAAAAAAAAGAATCAAAGTACCACATAGTTTTGTCAGGGTAAATTGAGAAATGTGCTCTCGACTCTATATCGATTCTCGATATAGAATATATAATTTCTATATATATCTTTTTGTATATATGATTCTCATTTTTCTTCTGGTGCTGGTTTTACTATCTCATCTTAATAATTATACTTAAGCCCAGTTCTTCAACTGTCACATTGGATTTCAAAATCCCAAACTGTTTCAGTAACTGGGCTACCATCTTAATTGCTCCCTCTTTTAACTCTGACTTTCAGGTAAGTTAGTCCCTAGGGTCATGAGTTAGTAGAATTAGAACATAAATTACTGGGGAGAGGAGAGAAACTAAATGGAGTTTGGCAGTCAGGAGACTTAGTTCATATTGCACTGCAAGTCCAAAATGGTCAGCTACAATTTTGACCACTCCAATTTGTAAAAGCTTCAGTATGTTATTTCAGTATAAAAATTGAATAAAATATGCCTATCAATCAGCAGACTTTCTCCCGATTCCACTGTAAATGGACAAGTTCCTGTTATTGATTTGACGACTGTTCATTTAAAGATGATTGCTATTTATGAGTAGACTATATGATATTTTTTATTAGGAGTCAAATTTTAGAGGAGAAATATATACATTAAAAAGTTTGCACACAGTTTATTTTAGTATCAGATAAAGAATAGCTTATTGAAAGAGATATCAGGTAGGGAATAGATCTTTTCTATGACATTTATTTAATAAGCAATAGTAAACAATATTTTTCTAGCATGATAATCAAAGAGCAATTGACAAAAGAATATAATGGGCTGAGAATTATGCTTTTTGAAATAAAGCTTCAGCAATAAAAATGGTATTTAAATTAATATAGTTTATCCTGAAAGTGGAATAGAAAAACTGAAGCATGCCTTTGTTGGAAATAAATATATTTGGAAAGATGAAGCTTTATGTGTCCTCTTACTGTACAGCCCTGTGGAGGACTTAAAAATTCCTCCAACTTCCAAAGTTCCACAGCCATCTGGAGCTGACAATTCCATGTAAGATCTCTTCCTCTGTATTTTATTTTCCCATGTACCGGAACTAAGACATTATTTTCTGTGCCTGTTATTTGAAAAATAATGTATGTCCCATGAAATGAATTAATCAAATACCTCTCATTTTATGATTATCTTTCTCTGGATGTTAGGAAGTTTTAAATTTTGTGCTCTTTGTCATCACAAAGAACTTTGAAACACTGTTTGCTCTTACATGGTTTTTAAAAGAAAAAGTAAATGACAGTATTAAATCTCATAGAAACATTTTATTCTAGGTAATTATGTAAGCTCTGCCATACTTCTAAAAGTTGAAATGATTGCAATGTTTAAATAAATAAATAAATACATAACATATTTGATACCTGTTTGTCCATTTTGTATTTGCCAAATGTAGAAGATAAGATGTTACAAAACTACTTCACCTCTCAGTCAACTGGCAAGCAATATTGGAAATAGGGTCTGCCAGGACTTATGTTTTGTTTATGGTACAGGCAGGTGGACAGTTGGATGTTCTTCTGACAACTGAAATTCAATAAAAGACTTTTTTTGATCAGGGCTTTATAGGTATCTATATGTATAGTCTTTGGAATGTATAAGAAAAATGCAAGTTGTATTTGCATTGCTGAATCTCTCATTTTTAATTAAATGCATGGCTTGTGCTCTTTCTATATCTTCTGTAAAGTTATTGCCTTATTAAAAAGAAAAGACTATTTAAAAAACAGTCACCTACAGCTGCATTTGAGAGAAGTGACAAATCAATGGGAATTAGTGGACTAGTACAAAATAAACAATAGATTTTCTACCAAGGTGACTTGCATAGCAAAGAGATCCATATTAATTGTTCCTGACAAAAGGCCTTATTGTTGGCAGCTGTCATAATGCATAAGCTTGTAAAGTAATAGCTTTTGCTTAAGTATATATAAGCTTTAATTTTTCAATCAGCTTTAAAGAGATTTCCCTTTCTTTATTGAATTTGCTGTTTCAGAGGCCTTTTTATGATCAACATAATCATAAAGAAAAGACACTAAAATATGATAGTGCCTCAACCATTATTCTTTTTCAGCTTTAGAATGAGGAACGTAAAGCGATCTAGGCAGAAATAGAAAGAAAAAGAAAAAAGAAAACAAATGAGAAGAAACAAACAAACAAAAGCACCCACACTCAACATTTTTACTACAGAATGCCTTTAAAATATGAAAGGTGTTTATTTTTATATGACAAGAGTGGGATCAAAACTTTCTGAAACTCCAGTCTTTTATCTACTAAAACTATTTTTTATCCATAACACAGATCTTTTGATGTGTTTTCACCTGTATTGGCTTTCATTTCTACAGTGTGAAGATACCTTGTTCTTGGGAAGAAGAAAACATTTCTGAGAGTGTAACAGCTAGCAACAGGAGGAGGACAATAGCAGTTTTTCTTGATGTTTTGTTCTCTATACCCCTGTGAATGTGATCTTTCTTCAGTATTACTTTTTGCTATGGTTGTCTTTCTTCTTACTGTATTGTTATCTTGCTTGCAGGGTTGGAATCACAGTAATCTAGTCTTATTAGGCAGCCTGTGATATATTGCATGGTCTATATTGCCATTCTAGAAAAGCACTGGTCTTCTGTAATCTTCATGACTTATCCACTAGTTTTGTTAAATTATGCCCCGACATCTCATATCATGTCTATCTTAGTGAATTAGTGTGGACAGGGGACTCGGAGATCAAACAGCTCTGGTTCATTCTCCTGGACTGAAAAAAAATAGTAACAGTTGGAAAAAGCCTGTACAGTTGTTGTTCTGAAAAAATAAAGTTTATTTTAATCCAAAAGGGATGTAATTTGCACATACCAAAAGTGCTTCACAATGTGAATAGCAGCAGTGAAAGTGGCGAATAATCAGGCCATTCACTCAAAAAATTGTGCTTCCCATAAGCACAACTAGAAGGTCAATAAAAACATATACATATCATAGGGAGAATAGTGTCATATTAGTTACCTATGTCTAGTTCATAGACCTCCCTACTTATGATAACCTATATAGCTTGTAAGAGATGAGCAAATTCTTATCTCTAAGTAATCAGATACAAACTGTGTATTATTCTTTTTTTTTCATCACAGATTCATAGCATTTATTGTTGACTAGATAGATAGTGATTTTTATATCACTGTCCAGGACAGCTGAATTATTTTTTAACTTCCCACATTGCTTCAAATATTTTAATAAAAGCTGAGACCTGTTTTTTTCTTTAATGCATGCAAACATTCATAATTTATTTTCCATGCTGAATTGAGAACTTTTTGACTATCAGCAAGAAAGTTTGATAGTTTCTAAGATGAACTCTCTTCTTCAGGTGAGAGAATTGAAATGTACACTAATTGGTAAATGGATGGATTGCCTAGAGATGTACTTCAGTCTACAGCAATAAGATGGAAGAACTTTCATTCTTTATGCATTATTTACTGCCATTTGTTTGTTGACAACATCTTGATCTGCCATTATCAGAGATGCTGATGTAGGCAGCCTGAAACACCTAGATATTTATGTCAGAGCCTTGAGGAAATGGACTCCTGAAAGACAAAGTGGGTTAAATGCAAGATATTAAAAGCAAATACATATATAATTTTGAAATAATGAAGCACACATTCTGAAATTAGTATGAATTGAAACAGGAGTCTTTTAGAAATATTTTTATCTTATCACATCGCTTTTCTACTAATAATCTTCTCAATATTTTTGGCATCTTTTCACCTCAAATGCAGCTTGGGAAATATAGAAACATATAAAAACTTTTAGAGCCTATCTTGTCTCATACACTGTCTTCTCTAGTGGTTTCTGGTTTCAATGGAATTTTCTATGTATGATCTATAATAGTATACTATACGAATATACTATGATGTGTTTTTTGTCCTGTTACATGTCTATTTCTAAACTGTTCTTTGCATTGTACTAATTAAAAAAAAATAGAGGACAAGACTCTCAAAAAACTCAGAACATTACAGTTTTATTGAAAAGTAGTTGCATAAAAGCCACGTTAATACTATGTTGGATAAAAATGTTTTGTGTAAGAAAGGATACCTGAACTTTACGCAGAAAATGCATTGCTTCTGTGACACTGATTTTCATTCATTTAAATACAGAATTGAGATGTTTGTGATCGATCAGTAAAACCCTGTAATGGAGGAAGATTTAAAGGAGCTGGGCAAGGGCAAACTGCCCGTGAAGCTTATTGAAGCCATGCAGCTGACCACAGCTGTTGCAAAACAACATAAAGTGGACCAGAGGGTGGTCTTTGTTTTAGATAAGGGGCTATGTCAGTTGGGTGGATCAGCTGGTGGTGGAAATGTTTCTCCCTGACTTAATCAAAAAAGCATGAATGTCTCCCTGAGTTGGCCAGACCACCATAGAGGAAGTGTATAAGTGGCTCTGCCCAACACAGAGCAGAATGAACAACCAAAAAAAAACAGCTTCAAAGAGAATAAAGGGCTTGATCTGATTTCAACCAATGTGATCCAGCATCCTAATAATGAACACACTATAAAGCCCAGTAATTTGAATCAGATTTGTGTAGTGATTCAACTTTAGACTATAATTGCTATATTTTGCTAGACATACACTTGTATTGTGAGCTCTGTATTAAAAATCAGAAACCCATGTAGCATCATACTTCTTCAAATAACTAAACTTGATATTAAACATTACATCCTCCATGTGTGAAATATCTAAAATCTAGTCAGAAAATGTTGGATTGCAAATATACATTCCAGACCAAATTCCACAAAAATCTGAATCTCCAAAACAGTTAGGATTTTCAAAAGTTTGTGACTCAAACTCCTTCTCAGCTGCCTCTTAAGCATAAAGCCACGTCAGTTTTTTTATCAAGGTAGTTCCCAGGTAATTCAGGTGCAGGAAATAATAAGATTCATGTGTGAATTAGCATGTGTAAGAGTTCTACATGATTTTGTAAATTATGGAGAATGAATAGGGACATATCAGAGGAACAGTGTTCATATCTCTAGGCACGATGAGATAGTTATCTTAAGAAATGCATTAAAAGCTTCAGACTATCTACCTAAAGTAAATGGTATGAATTCCCACCACCACTATATCCACCCAAAATCCCAATGAAATCTATTGCATTTCCCCTAATCTAAAATAATTTTCCAATCTGAAAGAAAAAGCAAAAATTAAATGTACTGCTGGTTTATAGTTACTGTAAATAATGTGGCATGTTTGTTTCTAGTCAAAAATTATTTCTAAAATCTTCAAGCAAAATTAAATTGTCATTTTTTTCAAGTGATTTGCTTTCACACAATTTCTAATACATAAGTTTAATTTTCTAGAATTTTATTAGATTTTGATTTTGAGTGAAATATTTCTAGTGAATGTAAGTTCACTTAAGTTCTTTTGCTACTCAGTCATGTATGTTGTGATGCACTCTTCTGTGGCAATAATTCCTCAATTACTTTCCCTATTTACAGCATAATTCCTGTAGGCTTCTATTACCTTATTTCCAACCTCATGTTTCCAAACTATTTATTTAACTATAATGAAAAATGCTAGCATGACACTTTACTTTTCCCTCTGCAAGAACACTGTTTATAATTAGAGTACTGTTCTATGAATGAAGAAATTAAATTTTAGGCTACATAAAGAAACTGAAAGTGAAAGCAAAAGAAAGAGAAAATAGCAAATTTCCCTATTTGCAAATAGATGACGGGTGATTTTTTTTCCTTCTCTTCGGAGGACTCAATATAGTAAAAGGGTGATTGTGGAACTCCTTGGACCTATGATAAATGTTGCCCGCATAAGTAAATACTCATAGTAAATACATGAAATGATTAAAATATTATGTGTGAGAAAAATATTCTGATAAACTGAAAGATTGCTGCTGATATGATAAAGAATTATGGTTTAGTTTATGAATAAAAGCAATTTGCTTGTCTCAGCTGATTTCTTTATGGAAACAGTCCTTTAGGATGGTGGCATACTACATAAATCTTATATATTTTAGCACAACTGTATCCTAAAAATTCAATTACTCTCTGAGGAAATGCAAGTCTGTCGAGGTCTTTGTAAGTATGGACTATCTGAACAGTTCTGGTAACTCTCTCTATCTTTCTTCTGCTTCTGTATTTTATTTCTGGATTAACAGACATTTCCAGTGCTATTAGTCCTTGGTCACTTTAAATTACTATTTTTATAACAAAATATGCAAAAAGTAAATTATGTAAAAAATTAAGAAATAAACTATTTGGGGTTTTGAGGTTAGCACAATTTACAATCTATAGTTGTGTTTCTTAATAGAGAAATAATTAACCCATTCATTCTATTATACATTCATTGTCAGATCAAAGACAATGCTATATAAGTTAGAAGATTGTATTCTGAAACGGCCTTTTCTGACAGTTGGTTAACGCTGCAGAAACTTTGTATAAAATTTTTGGCAAGACCCTAGGCAAAATTATACTAAATTCATTTAACTAGTCTTTTTGAGATTAAAGCATGTAGCACGATTAGGAACAAAAATGCTTATGAGTCAATTTTCCATTCATTCTGTGTGTGTTTCTCCTGTACATCTATATACATTTACACTATTCTTGTTCTGGATAGCTGGCATTTCAGTTTAATTTATAATTTTCTAGGGCTATTTCCCTGATTTATCATTGCCATTTGTAGATGCCTTGCAATTCTAACTATGGTGGAAAAATAAGCTAAGCAAATGCAAAATAAACAAGGAAACAAACGGAAAAATAAGAAAAAGGCAAAACAAAAAACAAACAAAAAACTCCAATTACTTGAGAAATGAATAACCAGAATGACAAGAAGGAAAAAGTGTAATAAAAATCTAGTGTATAAAAGAATGCACAAATAACTAATACAAAGTATTTGTGAAGCTGTGAAAGAGTAATATCTAAAAGAGTCAATCAGCCTCCTTATAAATTTAAGATGTCCAGAAGAAAAACAGGAAAAATAACTGTAGCAATGTCAGAATTCAATAAGTATACACTTCCAAGAAGAAAAGACAGATGATATAGATTTATTCTTCTTCCAACACATTAGGCAAATTAATTAGGAATGCAGTTATGAGCAAAGTTCAAAGAGTTCAAAGTTCAAACCATTCACCCAGGTTGTTGTAGTGCAAAAGTAAAATTATTAATGCATGAGAAATATTTTCAGAGCTAGTTGAATGATATATATATATATTTGTCTTGTAGCAGTAAATTTTGGACACATTATTTGGGGAGTAAAGCATTGAGTACTATTGACTATTGAGTAGCACACTGAAGGCCAGATGGTAGCTTAGCATATGATTGTTTACTGGAAACCACAGTAATGTGTGCTTTACTAACCAAGGGTGTGATCAGAAAGAGATTATGCTTTAAATACACAAGACATAAAAAGTACCTTAACCAATAATATCAGTGGGAGATTTGCTATGGACTTTATGGCTCATTAATACAAGGCCTTAGTAAAGGGCAGGATCATTAAGATGTAACACCTACAAAGGCTTATTTATCTAAAGGCCAACTTTATTCCCAGCATTGTAGCTCCTCATCTCAAGAGACTCACTATTCAACTTACTAGTTATATATCACTTTAAACTAAGGGTTTACAATCAGCTCTTTTGAATAGCTGAAAAGAGTAAATATTAATAGAAATAACTTGTTTGATCTGAATCCAGTAGCATTTTAAAACCTATTTATTGGTTCATAACTGTAAAAAATACAGGCTTAAAACAAACAACCACAACAACAGGAACCAGAAAGAAAATAAAAACTCACTTTTTTTTCTTTTTGTTAAATCAAATATTATATCTATACAGGACCTTTTGTGATAAAGAAGGAAAGTCATATGTAATGCTGATATACCAAATGTTGTACAAAGTGGTAACACTGTACAATGTGATAATGAAAACTTGCAACTATATAAGATCCCCTAGTCTATCTCCAAATTATTGCTTTACAAGGAAATTTTTGAAAGTAGGCCTTAAAATCTAATTCTGATGAGACTGGTATTTAAATGACAGTATAGAAATAATTGCCTGTATGCTCAAAAAAAAAAAGAAAAGAAATTAGGCAAACATATGGATATACGATATACATATGTCCACTAAATATATCTCTATAATGTTTTTCTACCTATAATAATATACACTGTAATGTGAATACCTTACCTGTGTTTTTATTAGAATAATGAACAGTGATGCCTAGAATAAAAATGTTTGTATTTTCCTAGTGCTTACTTCTTTTGATTAGTAGCATATTTAATCTACATTAACTGTGTAGATTAAATATAGATTAGTATAGTAACATATATAGTATATAATCTTCTTGGGTGTATATACTTTCATGATTATCCTTCTAACCTCCTTGGGTCATTTCTATCTTAAATGATCAAATCTTCCATCTTAATGATCTTCCATCCTAATGATCTTCCATCTTAAATGTTCTAATAATAAATATTTAGAGGGTCTAAGTGGGAAAATAAGAGAACTTCAGAAGGCCCATATGGTTAAGTTCCACCTGCCCCAGCCAGAAAGGGAGGCACATTGGGTGCCCAACTGAAATGCCTCTATGTAAATGCACACAGAATGGGGAATAAGGGGAACTGGAGATGCGTGTGCCATAAGATGCAGGGCCATAATCTCATAGTAATTACTGAGACTCTCATGACTGGAACATGGCCATGAATGGCTTTAGGCTATTCAGGAAGGACAGGCCGGGAAGGAGAGGTGGCAGAGTTGCTCTTTACATGAGAGCAGCTGGAATGTATGGAGCTCGGCATCAAGGAAGACGAAGAGCGGGTCGAGAGCCTGTGGGTGAGGATTAAAGGGCAGGACAGTAAGGGTGACATGGTTGTGGGAGTTTACTACAGGCATCCTGACCAGGGAGAGGAAGCGAATAAGGCCTTCTGCAGGCAGCTACAAAAAGCCTCACAATCCCAGGCGCTGGTCCTTATGGGGGACTTGAAACACCCTAAT
>JASSRY010000270.1:444563-458017 GCA_032466555.1 Tinamus major | reverse complement strand
GCAGCTGCGAGGAGGGCAGATTGTGCTGCCCAGGGAACCGTGGAGGAGCAGAGTCCGTGCGTACCAACTGTCCTGGAAGTGGCAAATGTGTAGCACCCCAAGCAGGCCTCTGTAATGCCAGAGCCACAGCTCTAGGCCCTAGTTTTCCTCTCAGTTCCTGCTTTCAAACAATTCTTCCACAAACACTTCTTCCACAGCTGCCCAGAGAGGTTGTGAAGTCTCCTTCACTGGAGATCTAGGTGTCCCTGCTGGAGCAGGGGGTTTGAACTGGATGATCTCTAGAGGTCCCTTCCAGCCTTAACCAGTCTTGATTCTGCAAATAAATGTAGATGAAGTAGAAGTTTATTATAGGTGTTATTATAGGTGCAAAATATTCCTATGCTTCAGCTAAGTAAGTATTATTTAATAGAATAAAAGAAATATGCTTTTGATATAAGATTTAACATTACTAAAGTAAATATAGATATAAAGTAAATATAGGTACAAATACTTTTAAACAATTAGGTGCTATATAATGCATTGCTACAGTAATCTGAAGTAATATAATTAAAATGATATATAGGCAGTCTTTATTATTGCCATTCCACTGAAGGATTAGAAATGGGAAAAGATCTACTAGATCATCTAGAATAACTGTTTCGATGGGCTCGGGATTAGGCAATAATCACACAGAACGAGGTGACTACATCGAGCATTTATTCAGGTGAAAGCACATAAAAGAAGCAAAGTATGGATAACTACTCCCGAGGTGGTACCTGCCGATCTGGACCCGAACACACTCTCCAGCTGGCAGACCAGAGAGAGAGAGTTGCTGACCGGCTCCCGCGGAGACAGCGTAGGCCTCAGTTAGGAGTTTCTTCCCCCCCGCCTCTCTCCGCACTGTCCTCTCTATGCCCGGTGCATCCTGGCACGTAGGGTCAGCCCAACCCAGGAGGCAGCCCAGGGGATGGACAAACTCCACCTCTAGTTGTGCAACTCTCCGGCCTCCGGGTGCGCATGCGCACATGCCAGTCGGGGGTCCCAGCCCTCAATTCGAGGGTCCTGCCTTCCTCCTCTTCTTCCTCATTTCCAGGTGTTTGACCTCCAAAGCTAGTTTGGAGGACATCTGTGGTTAAGTTGGCTACAAGCCCGGCTGAGCGGCCAGCTTCAACAGGTTTCCAGGGCAGCTGCCTGTGGACTGGGCTGAGCAGCTGCCTTATCGCTCTGCCTAGGCAGGCAAACACCTTCTTTCTGAAGGTCTGGCCTCTGCTTCCCATAGGAGATTGTTATGACTCTACAGATCACAGAAATTTTCATCTCCAATACAATAACCCTTTCCTAAGTTATAGCCCGGGTATTTTATTCACCCTATCTTTAAATGACTCAATGTTGTAAAATTTCTCTACACCTCTAGAGAATTCATTCCATTGTTCAACAGCCTAATAAAAGTTATTACTCTTGAAGGCTTTATCTTAATACTATTTTTTTCAATGTTGATTTTATCTTATTTTCCTAATTATACCCCCAGGATCCACTCTGGAAATGTATCCACTTTCTAAAAGCGTGTATTTTAAGTATTTACAAACAGCTTCTTATCCACCTCCCTCTCACTGTGACCTCCTTATTCCTCTTATTTCAGTCAAGTTTGTGATGTGTTTATTTAAGACCTGATATAATAATAATAATAAAGTCATAGAAAGGACATACTGAGAGTAACAAAAATAATGATGTATATACAGAGGAAAGATCCTTACAGAACTGGAAATGAAAAAGTAAGTAAAAAGCAAGAACAAATTAAGCTACTTTTCACATTTAGTGTAGGTGTTACAGCTGCTGATGGATTGAGACCTCATGAAGTGGCCAGATTAGCTATAATACATAGCTAATGTCCTAAAATTCTCTCAAGAGAGACACTACATCCGATGCATGATTCCACACAAAATCATGCATTTTGCAAGCTGAGGCTGAATCTGTGTCTTTATGTTGTGTCCATTTTATTGAACTATTGATTTTGCTGGCTTTACCATTGTTAAATTTGACCTATCCAGGTCCCATCAGTATTTTCTGATGTCAGCATATAGCTTGGGATTTAACCTTTTGTTTCTAATATATTTCGATTAACTGTACTATATTTGCTTGCTTACAATTATACTTAATAGAAATGTACCTCTACTATTCTGGAATAGTTATAGACATTTAAATAAAGTCTTGCTATGCTAGTTGGCAACTTTTTTTTTTTTCAATACAAATACAGATGTTCGATAATTGGTATTACTGGACCCTCAAAAGTTTAAAAGTTTTTTTTTTTTCCTGTACACAGTATTTTTTATTGTAACTGTAGACTTTTTTTTTTTTTTTCCTGAAGTCTATAATTACGTGATCAAAAAGACAAATAGAAAATGGAAATCTTTTCACCCTCATTCAAAGTTTGGCTATTATTTTATCAGTCTTTCCCTTTCCAATTTGCCTAACAATCATAATATTTTATATATATATATATATATATAAAAAGTAATATTTAGCATCTATCACAGCTCACTTGTGTTTTTCTTGTCTTTAAATCAACTACTGAAATATTCTATTGGCAGATTTGCTTGACAAATACTTTTGGCTGAACTTTATTGTGCATAGGAAGCAACTGTTCTATTACTGAAAATAATTTTAAAATAGTAATTTACAAATCATTATATTGCTTGCTCTTAGCCCTTTGCTGACAGTAGTATTTGCTTGAGCAGTGAAAATCTGTTTTCCTTCCAAAGATACCTCATGAGATCTTTTAGAGAGCATATAAACAAAAACTGTACACCCACATTTGAAATACACTTTAGTACATGACACAATATGGCAATGCCATTGTTGTACCATCCAACCACATATTAATGAATGATTTCCCATGATCCACTTGGAATAGTCTATTTAACCACAAATATAGATTTCGAACAGAATTACTGCTTTCTATTCACAGATGGATCTGCATATGCCTGTTGAAAATTAGACCACAATGCTTTTTATTGCAAGTATATCAACTTTGTGCTAAATCTTGTTATCAGTATTATCAAAATCTCAATACGGGAAAAAAAAAAAAAAAAAGATAGAAAGCTCTCTGTATTATCTTAAAACTCAAAAGAACTTGCTTTAATGCTGTAAGACAATTACAATTTTAGGATGCACTGTTTATTTTACTTATTATTATTATTAAAGTCATGGGATTTAAGCTTGAAATTAATACAAATTGCTATCTCTTTCTTAGCTTTCAATTTCTTTGGTGCATAAGATGCATGTACATACTCAAGCATGCCTCACAAATATAGTGGCATGTTTATAACTAGGAGACATCAAATTTAAATTTTGTAGATAGCCATAATCTTAAATTGTCTATACATTCATTAAAATGTCTGTTCAAAAAGACTCTAAATGATCTCCAAATTAAAAAAAAATGCTTTTCTTTCCCTGAAAACATTAATCTTCTCATTTATTTCCTATTCCTCAATACCTTTTTATCCTTATCATTTCCAATGAGGACTTCTGAGTCCTTTTATCTTCAAAAAACTCACCACCACCCTTCCCCCAAAACTCATGACTACAGCTTGTCTGTCAAGGCAGAGGCTTATTTACCAAAATAGATATGAGATCTGAGCAGCCAATACCATCATTATCCAAATAATTAGCCTATTGATTAGCAGCTTTCTAGATCAGATGACCAGTATGTCCTTGCTACTCAGGGTCTCAGAAATCCTCGCTTTCAAGTTTCTTCATTATTCAGTTCAATGAATCCAAAGATCTTAGAATGTGCTTCTTTATTTATAACCCTTATTATGAGCATGTGCTGATCTCCTTCACTGATCCACTAATCCTCTTTTTAGATTTTTTTTTAAATGTGATTAGCAATCTGAGCATGTAAATAAGCAACACAATAAAAAGTCAATACAAAGTACTGTTTTCCGTCTTTCTCTGTGTCTTCCTTTCCTCTCTTGTCTTCTCATCTCTCCTCCACATAACCAAAATATTTTCAAAGATTGTATGATACATATCTATCTAAATAAACTCTGAGCTATTGTTCTTACCTTGTATTTCACTTTTGAATTTACTGCCTCTGTTTCAATCCTTAAGAATAGCTGGAATGCCCAAAAGCTTGGCTGAATTTTGTTTCAGTTATGCCAGTTAGCTCAATAAACAAATACTACCTCTTGTGACAGATTTTCTCTCTGCCAATAAAAATAATTCCATTTAAAAATAATTAGCCCAAGAAATATATTATTTTATATATTTTTATATATGCATATATAAATAAGTAGCCCAAGAAGTACATGGGCACTGCAATTAAGTCATAGACTCAGATACATTCCCAAAGTCAATAACAGGCTGTTCTGTTGATCTCTCAGAGACAATAGTTAAACATGCATAAATTCAGTTTTCTAGGTATACCAGCCAACACATAAATAGACATGGCATTTTTAGAGCTCTAAGTGCCAACCAACTGCCAATAATATATTTTGGCTTATAAACTATTGTAATAAAGTCTCCAAGGGATTGCTAAATTATTTAAATGAAGATTCTGAAAAAATCTGCTGTATTTAATATCCAGAAGTAGAATGTTCACATATTCTTATTATGTAAAATTTTTATGCAGAATAAGAGTAATTAATGAACTTCACACACTTTTGTTTTATTTTTCTTTATTTTCATGGTATTTTAGGTAAGGACATATTTCACATATCTTCAGGACTTGGAATGAGGGAATGTAAATATATTGGAAACCTAATGAGACAAAACTAGAGAACTTCATAGGACAAAAGATAAAAGTTAACCCACCTTGTCTGTAAGCACCTTCTGAAGTGAGCTGCCCCTTGGACCTCTACCTGATTTTTGGCTTGGGCAGAGCAAAGTAGTTCAGTCCAAAATACACCTCAGAAGTAAAATGACGTAAGTACAGTTTGTCAAGGGACAACTAAATGTCATGCAAAGAGATTCTGCATATTTCATACATCTCTGCACATACCAATACAATAAGTTCAAGAGTTTAAGAGTTAACGTGATCTAACTAATAAAGCAGTCTATATGTTAATGGCATGTTTTTTCTGTGTATCTTTCTCAACAATATGAATGAAGAAATGGTCAGACATTACATTTTTGAGTACTTGCATGAAAATATTTTTGGAGAATGTTTGACAGTTACTCCAAAAGGTCAGCAGCTTTGCAAATTTGAGAGAAAGACACAAGGCAGTTAACTGCTGATCAATGAAAGGCCATGTCTTCTCTGATCTAGATTAGGTGCTTCATCAAAAGGAAAAAAAAATAAAATCAAACATCATCAAAGAAACTATTGACAGTAAGCATGCATGTGACTTGCTTACATTATTCATACTGACATCAAGTAAATGGGAAAAAAAATCTTTAGATAAGAAAATTAATTGTGTATCATCCATGGAGAAACTAAATTGAGGTCCGACAGAATATTATTAATTCCTACCCACGTGTACCGCCTGGCATCCTCACTGCTTCCTGCTCAAACAGCAAGAAGTTCCCACCACCTAGGACTACAGCCCTGGGATCTCTGAGGGATATAAGCATAGGAAAACAGACTTTTAACAAACTGAGAGAGGAAAACAATAATAACAATTAATATGCCCTTCAAAACAAAAACACACATAAAAAAGCAACTGCGATGTTGTGAGGAAAGTTAAAAGAAAAGTTGATATATGTCACGGCACTGTAGGGGCCGGTGACTCCCACGAGCTGCCAGAAATTATGATACCAAATTCGTGCTTTGGCACTGCAAGGACTGCCAAGAAGGGAGAGAAAGAGCAAATGGAGGAGAAGAGAAAAAAAAAAGGAAAAGAAAGAGAAATGCACAACAAGAGGAAGGAAGTGTTGCTGATCACCAAGGCTGTGCTCTCATGGGAAACATGGCTTTTAACAAGTTTTCTGATACATGCAGCATCAAAAAAAAACATCTTTGGTGCACTTGTAATAAAATAGCCTTTCGCTGCTGCTAGAGTATCCTAGTTGCTACTATTATTGTTTAATAAATAAGGGACATAAATTTACTTGCTACATCATTACCAAAAATGAAGTAGGTAATAAAAGTATAATTTCATTGTTATGAATCAAAAGAAATAGTTTAAGTATTTTAATTAGCAATTGTCTAGATAACTACCACTATACTAAAATAAAGGCCAATTAACATGCTAATTTTTGGCAGTTAATTGATATCCAATCAACCCACAACAGTTATTTTGTTAAACACCAGTTAAATCCTCAAGCTCTTTGCAAGTTTAATTTATCAATTACAGTGCAAAAGCACATTTATTGCTGGCATGCTTGGGTTAATTATAAAGCAACTAGATTAGGCTGGTATTACTTTTTTAACTTTATTAAATCTTATTAAAAATGTTATGTATTCAGTGTACTACAAACATTTAATCTAATTTAAATAGTTGAATTTAATTAAGTATTCAAAGTTTCATGCAGCTACACAATGTCAGAGGGAAATTAAACAATATTCTAGGCCTGAGAACATTTCTAAACTTTGTCTGATCTTTTTTGTCATTTCTTTATATTTAGAGAACTTATATGACTTCAAGAGCAGAAGAAAAAAAGATATTATTAGTTCCTCTAAAAAGATATTATTAGTTCCTTATGAACCCCATTATGCTTTAACATTCATGAAAAGCTCTTCCACAAAAGTTGACAGATATATTTATCAGTACTCAGTTGTTAAAACATTTGCTTAATATAATAAGTAATTCAAATTAAGTTACACATAGACCTTGTCTTACCTTACTCTATATAGATCAGATAAAAATAGACTGATTAATAAAGATGGTCATTAATGTAGAACAGAACTGTGTTCTATATAACTTAATATGTAAATATGTTAAAATAGACTCATTTAATAACAAATGATTATAAAGTTGTTATACAGTAAAAAAACCCACATATATAAGTACCCTAAGATGACCTGTATTTGCTTCAAACAATTAATTACTGTTGCAGATATACATACATACACACATACATATATATATATATGTCCATATATATATATATATACACACACCATGTTAAGAGGTTAAGACAGCTAATAAATTCATTTTTAATCCTTCATACGGGAAGTCCTCTACTATGCTTTTTTATTATTATTCCATGGAAACAAAAGGAGAATAAAAATTAAAGCATAATTTATAGTCATAAAGAAGATAAGGAACTTGACTTGGTGGACCTGCCTATTTCTTATTATAATTAATTGATATAGAAAACACACCTCAAGAAAAGTGGCACTCTTTCTGTACTTTCACCATTTAGATTTGTGTTTGAAACCTTAGAATAAGGAGTGGCATTTTTTTGAGCCAAGGAGCATGTCTGTAGCAAAACTGTATTAGAACTCCATTTTGAAAAGTTAGTTATAGCCTCAAATAATTTATAAAGGGTGTTGATTTGCTCATATAGTTATTTGAGCTGCTTAGTTGCATGATAACAAAATGATAAAGTGCCAGTTCATAGCTTATTTAGTATAACATATGAATCAATAACCGTTTTTTAAAGGTTTTCTAGGTATTTTAGTTTTGTTAGCTTGCTGAAGTTTGTGCTGTTTATCATTAAATACTGAGACAATCTCAGTATAAGTTTTTTAGTATATTTAGACCTTAAAAATTTTCAAATTGCAGTTTGCCATCATTGAAAAAGAAAATTATGAGCTATATTTAATAGCAGGCCACTTACTTAGAAGAAAGTTAAATTGGACATTGCCATAACTAAGTATTCACGCCTTTTTGATAAATTTCAATTCAGAATACTTTTCCCATAATTAAAATGATAAAAATGCATCAGATTAAATAAAAGATAATATGAGCTAAATTGGGCCTGAGCAAGTCAATATACATTTCATAAATAGCTTATTTTTTGTGTGTTTCTTTTTTTAAATATTTGAGCACTGCATTACTTGTTTCAGTATAGGCACATTCCCTCTCAAATGACTTTACTAGTAGAAAATATTAAATAGTTTATGCATTCTGAAATGATTTGTTTAAGTAAAAATAAGCTACTATCAATGGTACATGATTTCCTTTTTTTACTCATAATGAAAAATATCTGAAAAATCTTATGAGTTGTATGTTTTGTCTCTTCGCTTCCTTCTCCTTCAATATACAGTACTAGTTTGTTTCTGAACTCATGATGTGGAAGAGAGTTTCCCAGAAATCCAACACTTCAAGAGTCAAGACTTCACAGCAATACTTGTAGCAGAATCAGAGCTCAGCTCTTGACTTCCCCAAATCAAAATTAGATGTCTGGAATGTCAGGCTATTACCTGCACACATGCAAGTTCAGAGACAATGCACTAAAAATACACATATTGTGTATGATGTGTCTGATTAGTTGGACTCACATCCAGCATTTTTAGGATGAAAATAACAAAAAAGAAATACTAGCTTTTATTTAAAAGTTTATTTAAAGGTTGGAAACAGAACTATTAAGAAAAATACAGTAATAAAATGTATGAACGAACATGAATGCTTTCAAGTATCACTCTTTCCCTTTCAAACAGGTTGTCTCCAGGTCCTGTTGATATGTAAAGAGTGATGAAAGAACGTCCTCAGGAGCAACAGTTTTCTGAATGAAGCTCTCAACAGCAGCTCTCATTGCAGCCATCCAATGGACATCAAGAGGTAATTTAGTTTCTTTTCAATGCAAATTAAATATTACAGCATTTGTAAAGCAACCTCTCCGTCATCCTTTCCTCCTCTTTCTGGGACACTATCATACTAGAGCTTTAGCTGTTTCTTCGAATGTGGGAGAGCAAAAATTAAGAACTCTTAAATTTCCTTGGGTTTGCATTATCCTTGGTGACAATTTTATGGGGAAGAAGCTAATATTTAATTATACTTTGTTATTTGAGATGTCTCCTAGTTGTCTGCTACCTTTTCTCAGGGATCTATCTGCCTGCGCTCCAGGCTATCTCTGGTATGACCCATCTCTGAAATCTAGGATAAGACTCAAATGAAAAGAGTATTGTAAGACAGTTATGGGAGAGGAATGAGGGGGTGCTCTCCAGATATCCCTGGTCTTGGTTTGGCAGCTACATATGTGCTCAGGTCTTGATCCTAACCTGCTGGATTTGTTGCATTCATAACAGAGTACAATGATCAGAGACTTTCCTAAACTAACTATGAAATTTATCAACTATTTTCAGCTGTGCAATTATTTTCTTCCATTGCCTCTCACCTATCTCTCTACTGTGCTGAGAATTTCTGAGGATCATGGAGATTAAAAGTGAACAATACGAATGAGGAAAAAAAATCTCTTGGAAGATTCTTAAAAGATATTTCCATACATTATAAGACTTCTACAAGTTACAAAATTATTCTAAAGGAAGTGCAGGTAAAAGAAAGAAAAACTTTTTTTTTTCTTCTATGAACAATGCCCTCCTTTATACAACTCTTTGTGTAGGTACACTTTTCTAAGTTTCTCATACATGTGCCTTAGACCTTCAATACAGGTGGTTTTCACACGCCTTAAGCTAATACAAAATTGACAATTCTCTAATTAGTAGGAAATGTTAAAACAAGTTAAATCAGCACACAACAAAGCCAAATGACCTTTTGCTTATAACAGGAAAATCATCTTTACTGGTCAACTTCATCTCTGCAACCAAGAGAGGCTCTGGCTGGGAATTTGTATCTTGGATTAATTTCTATCACCTTTTCTAAAGATAAAAGTGTACTATGTAATCAAAGAGGACAATATGTGAGCATGAGATCTTTAATCAACCACATCACACACTCTGTTTAAGTTATACCTTGGCTGCAATTGAGAAGGCAACTCCTTATAAAGGAAGCTACCACAAGCAGATTGAATACAAGTCAATAAGCCACTTGCTTCTTGGGTCAGGGATTGGTCCTTAGCACTCCTTTGTCTATTATTAATGACAAAGTAGCTGTACTGTTTTTATGGACCTTAAGTCACTCATGCCCTATTACCCTATGTGTATGATGAAATTAGTTTTCCTACATGTTGTGAAGATAGCTTGCATTTCATTCCTATAGTGGGATGGTATTTCACAATATCTTTTGGTATTTTACAATACCTGATGTTTACTGCTTGCAGCTTAGCCTTTGCTCCTTGTGGCTGGGTTTACTTCAGCAAGTAGTGAAGAGTAATAGAAGAACTGTAAAGTGGAACTGTAAAGTCAAGTAATTGCCCCAAGGTTTAATGTCCACATGAAATCTGTAGGTTCGTTTTTTGTATTTGGGTTTTTTTTTTTTTTTATGTGCACGTTTGTTCATTTGGGTTGTCTAGTTACTGAACAATTGCTTGCATCACAGTATGAGAACATATGAACTTATTCCTTTATGCTGAATGTTAAGATGCACTACAGCTGTTAGTGGAACTTCAGTTCCCAAGACAAGAGCCAGTTGGAAATGTAACACTCTATAGCACCTGCTGTATTCACTATTATATTCTCAGCTGCAACTATTTTGCTCTACAGAGTGACTCCTGGGTACTCCATACTATTTGATAATATAAATATATGTGGGGACTACCGAGAGATTCATTTGAAAAGCACATACCTTATTTTGGTGTAAACACTAGGTAGACATAGACTTTATGTCCTGCTCGGTATGATCTTAGTGAGGTATATGTTTGTAATTATAATACTGTATTTCTCTTGTTTTTCTAATGGACATACAGTGAAGGAATTAGGCGTTTTGAGAGAACTTTGGCTCATATCCTTGGTAGTTTGTCCTTTATATGAAACTTTAGTCTATCAATCACCTTTCTACTGAGCTAATCTCCACGCAAGGATGCTTTTTCCACCAGTTTTCTAAGTAAAATCCTAGTTATTGAAGTGTTACTTTGCTGCCCTATATAACTGGTCCTACAAAGATTAAAATATCATCTTATTGTGTACCAGCTTGTACGTTTATTCCTCAAACACTCCCCCAGTATAACAGATGTTTATTGTTCTGAACTCAAAAAAAAAGCTTCTATAGAGATAATGATTTTTATGCATTATCAGATAATTTATTTAGTTTCCAGACAATAAAGACATTGTGTGTATGGTTTGTTATGAAAGTGTCTCCTCATATTTTGTACTGTGATCTACTAGAGAAAATGTGCACCCTGCAAATTTTGAAAGAAAGACAAGATGTGAAGATAGTAGCTTAATTAAGTTGCAGCTTGATTACTTGAACTCCTGTGGGAAATACCCAGCAAAGATTCATAATAGTGCAGGTCACTATCCCTTCTCCATTTTTTCCACCTATTTGAGGTAGGCTACTGCTTTCCTGCTGCACCAGATGTAGAGTATTCATGCCTTCCTCTGTGGATTCTCAAAGAATCAAACCTCAGTAAAAGAAAAATATTGGAACTTGACATTAGCCACAAGAGGGCACAAACAATTAATTGGTCACTCCCCCACTTCTCATCCACATCTGGCATTTTGACAGTTCCCCTCTCATATCAACAAAAAATCCATCTGCTCTTTTGTCAGAATCCATCTGCTCCCTACTACCAGTCCTAAATACCTGAGGTACCCAGTACAACAATTTTGGAAAGGTAATCTTCCAACTTGCTTATTTGCATTCAAATATTGCTGCCTCTCATTCATATATCTGCATTAGTTCTCTGTCAGAATTCTGAAGGTTTTGTATATACCCTCAGTATTTCATCCTGAGAAAATATCTCATGTATGTGCTAGGTCAATTTCCCAGTAGTAAAACATTAAATAAATCAACCCTTCCAAATTTTCCAAGTTCCAATCTATATATTACCAATTTTAGATGCTGCGTGATGCTTGACTGCAAGAGAAGCAGTGTCAAAACCAGATTGTTCCCATAAGCACTGATCTTCAGCCTCTGGAAAGCTCTGATCTTGTTTGATCTTATTTGATCTTGTTACAACACATGCTACTAAGCTAAAAGGTGTCTCATGTTTTTGAATTTGCTGATTCAACCACTTAACTATGTGGTCCTGCTTTGGTTGCTCACATTATCTCAGCAATCCAGTACTAAGGAGAAGCAGGTGGAAACTGTTGGGTGTCTATCTTTTCAGGGATGGGTAAAGGTAAATCTTTGTCCCTTTTTTGTGTTTGTTTTGTTTTCTACATTTTTCATTGTCTGTACAATAACTTTCATAACATTGATCAATGCTGCAATTGGGTAGAAATGAAAAATAAGGGAAAAATAGTGTAGACTACAGAGAATTGAATTAGAAAAAAAGCAGGGAAAAAAGATTCAGGTATAATGAGTAAGTGAAAAGAGTTGGAGCAGTGAATAAACAAAGCTACTGGATAAGAAAACTTGACTGAGTTCATTTACACCTTTTAAAAAATGTTAATATTCTACTTTTATAATATACTGCGTGAACATACTTCCCTTGCCTATTGCTTCCCAGAATAAAAGAGATACCTCTTTCCTCTTGAGGTATTAGAAATAATACATATGCATTTTAGTTGATTTTAACCTGGTCAAAATGTAACCTATGCTAGTTCAATGATGCCAACTCATACCTTTCTTCTTAGAAGTGACAATTCTTCCAGTTTTTCATTAAGTATTTCCAAGAATAACTGAGAAAAAATATTCTAAACCTGATTCTTCTAGCTGTAAAAAATGAAAAATAGTTGCTCAAAAGAACAAAAATGGACTGTGTAAATATTGAAGTTCGTCTACAGTTTTCCATGCTGTAATGAACTGCGACACTTTATCTACATGGGAGAGTTACAAATGAGGGGGAAAAGTGTTTTAAAATATAATTCATTCTTACTTATAATGATTAATTTTCATCTAGCTCAGGCTGCTCATTAACAAGACATAATAAATCATGATTTTTGTGTCAGAACAAATTATGAAGAAGCATTGGAGTCAAAGAGGTCACACACATACATATGCACACACGCACACAAATAAAAAGTACACTGTAAATGCTCTAGAGTTATTGAAATCTATATAATTAGTATGGCACAATAATTATTTAGAGTATTTACATACCTATATGTAATTCATTGACTATGCTTGATTATATGAATTGATTATGCTTGATCATATGCATGGATTATAGTTATTACATAACTATATGTAATTCATGATTAACGCAAGTAGCATAGGGAATAAACAAGGGGAACTGGAGATGCATGTGTGATTGCAGAGTGAGACATGGTGGGACAGCTCTCATGACTGGAACGTGGTCATGGATGGCTTTAGGCTATTCAGGAAGGACAGTCCAGGAAGGAGAGTTGGCAGAGTTGCTCTTTACATGAGAGCAAATGTATGGAGCTCAGCATCAAGGAGGATGAAGCACGGGTCGAGAGCCTGTGGGTGAGGATTAAAGGGCAGGACAGTAAGGGTGACATGGTTGTGGGAATTTACTACAGGCCTCCTGACCAGGGAGAGGAAGTGAATGAGGCCTTCTGCAGGCAGCTACAAAAAGCCTCACAATCCCAGGCGCTGGTCCTTATGGGGGACTTGAAACACCCTAAT
>JASSRY010000270.1:433205-444463 GCA_032466555.1 Tinamus major | reverse complement strand
CATCTCTAGGCATGTGAAGGAAAAGAAGATGATCAGGAGTAGTCAGCATGGATTCATCAAGGGAAAGGCGTGTCTGACAAACCTGATAGCCTTCTACGATGAGATGCCTGTCTAGACGATTGGTGAGCCGTGGATGTTGTCTACCTTGATTTCAGCAAACCTTTTGACACAATCTCCAATAACATCTTCATAGGATAGCTACGAAAGTTTAGACTGGATGAGTGGACAGTGAGGTGGATTGAGGCCTGGCTGGATGGCAGAGCTCAGAGGGTTGTGATAAATGGGGCCAAGTCTAGTTGAAGGCCTGTGGCCAGTGGTGTCCTGCAGGGGTCAGTAATGGGCGTAGTGCTGTTCACTTGTTCATCAATGATTTGGACGAGGGCACAGAGCGCACCCTCAGCAAGTTTGCAGATTATATGAAACTGGGTAGAGTGGCTGACACCCCTGATGACTGTGCTGCCATTCAGGGAGACCTGGACAGTTTGGACAGTTGGGCAGAGAGGAACCTCATGAGATTCAGCAAGGGCAAGGTCAGGGTCCTGCACCTGGAGAGGTATAACAGCAGACACCAGTACGGACTAGGGGTTGACCTGCTGGAAAGCAGCTCCGCAGAGAGGGATTTGGGAGTCCTGGTTGGCCACAAGTTGCAGCACAGGGCAACAAAGATGATTAAAGGACTGGAGCATCTATTATATGAGGAAAGGCTCAGCAGCTGGGCCTGTTTAGTCTGAAGAAGAGAAGACTCAAATGAGATCTGATCAACATGCTCGAGTACCTTAAGGGTGAATGTAAGGAGGATTGGGCCAGGCTCCTCTCCGTGGTGAGCAATGACAGGACAAGTGGTAATGGGTGCAAGATGAAACATAGGAAGTTTCATCTGCATATGAGGAAGAACTTCTTTACTGTGAGGGTAACAGAGCACTGGAATAGGCTGCCCAGAGAGGCTGTGGAGTCTCCTTCTCTGGAGATCTTCCAAATACAACTTGATGCCACCCTGTGCCACATGCAATAGGCATTCCTGCTTGTGCAGGGACTAGATCATCTCTAGAGGTCCCTTCCAGCCTGAACAATTCTGCGATTCAATGATTCTGTGCTTATTTTCTGCTCTAAAAACTATCTCTAAGTAAGTCAGAAGTAGTTTTGGCACTTGTCTGGCGGATCAAATGCACTGCAGTCTTAGATTTTTTCATTCTAATCTGACAGCAATTCTTGTATTTTAACTGGAATTTGCTGATTTCTTTCTAAAAAACACTGGAAATTATAGAACAAATAATATTGGCAAGTTCATCAAATCTTCTCAGATCTTTCACAAACAATTCCAGTAATGGTGCAATTGCATATAGCCTAAGATAAAGATCATTTTGTGCTATTCAGTCCTTTATGTCAAAGAACATTAGACAATAATTTAGTTCAGATTTTTCTTACATGATTTTTTAAATTCATATTATCACCATTTGATCTTGACCACATGATGTTTGGGTATTATTTTCATAACAATCAAGATTAGATTTTTTTAAAAAATTATTCTCTGCACAGCAAAATCTGGAGGAAAAGTTTGGAAATATTGAAGAACTGGCTTTGAATAAAAACTGCGGGATATATTTTCTATTCAGTAGTTAAAATCAATGCTTTTCTTTTATTTGATTTTGCCTTCTCCAGCCCAACTTTTATTGACCCACAATAATTTCTTTGAAATGTTTCTGCAAGGTGTGCAGGACACTGTCTATGCAGATCGTTTTTTTTGACATCAGATATTTATAACACCTTAGATCTTCTATAAATAAATAACTTCAGTCTAATATTGGTAACGAAAGGAACATCATTTTGCTCTCTGTGACCTGATAGAGAAGAAGGGAATATGATCTGGGAAAACTGGAGGCAAAAGCCTTTTGCAAATGTCAATAGTTAGCTATCACCATCAACTGACTTCTACTGAAGAGACTAATTTAACGTCTATTTTTGCTGTGCCTCACAGATAGATTAGCAGTATCTAATGCTCAAGAGGCTGCAGATGGGTCTGAAAGGATAAACGTAAAGTGTACATAGCCAGAAGTAAGTCATGTCTTAGTGCTCTTATCTCTTTTCTAGACTGACCTCTGATCGTGAGGCGTACATATTACAGCTTGACAGCTATTATTTTGTCCTTCTTCTGACTGAGGAAAGAAAGGTTGAAGCTAGGCCAGCAGTTAATGGGTTCAGGATGGAGTGATGGCTTCTTAAGGATTATTAGAACTACTTGAGACTGTGACATATTAACGATATCTGTTATATTACTGTTATATACTCAGAATAGCTGCTGTCAAGTCTTTATAAGGTGGGGGAATGTAAATTTTTATTTCCCCTTTTTTTGTGGCTTTTGCAACACAGTTTTGAATTATTCTCTTAAATATACACATTAGGCAAGAGAGATCACATTTATGATACTTGTTTCTGAACATTTGCTCTGCTTTATACCTCATCATGCAAGCAGTTATTTATTAGAATGGTAAATTTTATCAATATTCAGATAGTGCATCTGTGATTGGCTGATAGTTTTCCTATAACTGATGTCAAGTTGTTAATCTGCATTTCCAGGATCTGCTTGGAGTTCTCTAAAATCGTTTGCCATTAGCTATGAAAATTCAGTGGCTAATTCCTTTGACATTCTCTTATGAATTTAATTTGGCCCTGCTGCTTTATAATTTTGTTCAGGTATTTTTTCATTTGCTTTTGTTCATAGCTGGTCTCTAATATTATTTATCTAGTCCCAAAGTACTTCTTTTCACGCACAAGTTCTTTTTAGTAAACAGTGAAGCAAAGTTAGAAATCCTCCCTCCCTGCGTGTTTCCTGTCTTATGACTGAAGCCCTTGACTTTCCACTTATCTTCCTTCTTCTTCCAAAGTATTAAGTAATTATTTATGTTTCCTTTTCTATCAAAAAAAAAAAAAAAAGCTAATGATTTTCTTATCCATGTTTTGCTCTTCATGCCTTTTTATCCTTATTTTGCTTATCCTGCAACAAAATATCCAGTTGCAACAAAGTCTTCTCTAAATGCTTCTGAACTTCTACTTTCAGAGCATACATTTTACACTAGTTTTGCCTGTGGAAGTTTCGCTCTGTAAACCAAGAGGTGGATGGAAGAATTTCAAACAAGCTTAACAGTCCTCTACATAAAAAGAATGAAAGTTATTAAACCACAGTCCATAGAAAGCTAAATATTGGTTCAAAGATTCTCAAAAAGTCTTGTAATAATGCAATGGCTGGAATGTGAAGATGGAGGAAGGATGCTATACTTCATAGTTTGATAGAACAATGAATGGCTCCTGTTTTATATCCTAATTCATCTTTCGTATCTTTAATCTTCTGAAGGGGGGTAAAGTGTTAATGAGCAAAATATTTTTAATACTGCTTTTAGTAAGCTGATTTCAGTAAGAATACATGCTAAACACGACATTTAGTCTGTTAGCTCATTAACTCTTTGAGTGCCAAAGGTATCATAAATCTTTGTTAAATGAGTATGTGTTGTTCTCCACTGAATAAGCAGCAGAACACAAGTCATATAAATATTTTCATTCACATCTTTTATATAAGAACATAGCTATTTTAATAGCTAACTGATGGCTGATAGAGGAAATGATGTTGCAAAAAAATGTAATGCTGCGAAAGACAAAATCAGACAAGAAGAGTTGAAAGCTGAATTACATTTGTTAACAGTCTCACTTTACTCAGAAGATCCAAACCCAACCTGAGTCCCAATCAAGGACTCAGACTTGAATATTACTTTCAAGATTAAGAACAGATTAAAAAAAAAAAGTATGATACTGCAATTTGATAACACCTCATCAAATAAAGCAGGTGCTAGTTTGTACTGTAATTATTTACTGCAAAACAAAACAATATAACTGAGTGCTTTGTAGATAAAAGGATTTGAATTTTGTGTTCTAATTCAAATCAAAATGTTTTATAGAGTGATTTATTGGTTGAGAAATTGTCATTTGAAAGTATATTTGAGTCAGCAGGATATTTAAATGTGGAACTCCTTAAACTGGTTGTTCAACAAATAGGAAACAAATTACAAGTTTTGTAGCTGAAATATGAAATCACAGGTTTAAATGTATTTGTTTTAAATTGTTCTGTAAGCTTATCACTCTTTAATTTTGATTTTAATCTGCAATGAAAAATGCAAAGAGCAAAAATAATAAAAAGAAAACCCTATTATTGCATACTTAGTTCTTCCAAATCCTTTTTTTAATTACTTAATCGCTTGTATTTATGATGTTGGAAACAGATATGTATTACTGCATGGTCATCATTTGCATTCACAGGTTGATTTTTGAATATTAATCTTTCTTTTGTGATGCTTGATAAGTATATTTGTTGTTTTATATAAACAAAATTATGCAAAAAAAGTACATTGCCTTCCATTAACACCTTTGTGAAATAGCAGGTTTTATATGCGTACCTCAGAAATTATTTTCTAAAAGTTTAGAAGAAAATTTTCTCCAGAAAAATAAAATCAGAGAAGATTTTTATTTAGAAAATCTTCACAATATGTCTTCTGTCATCTATCATCATTGCTTCTTTTAGCTTACTTAAAAATGGCCAGTCCCATGAAGAGTGAGATAAACTCTTCTCCCGTAGCAGCCTTCTGAACTAGCTCTGCAAAAACCCTCTAACCATTAGCATTATGGAAAATAATCTACTTTGAAAAAAAAAGATTGTTATTGATAGGTCTTTGGCTATATATAGATACAGCTCCTTAAACCATTAGATCTCAGGAAAAAACTGTTTCACTTTTGAATGAAACCTAGAGTTCTTAGCATGATAAACAAGAAAGGCTGGTATTTTTGCAGGTTTTAGGGAGGAATAAACCCATGCACTAGTTTAGGTTGAGGGCTGTCCTTCTAGAAAGCAGCTTTCCAGAGAAGAATTTATGAGTCCTGGTGAACAAGATGACCATAAGCCAGCAATGTGTCCTTGGGGTCAAGAAGCCCAATGGTATCCTAGGGTGCAGTAGGCAGGTTGTTCCCAGAAGGTGGAGGGAGGTGATCATCCTCCTCTACTCAGCTTTGGTGAGGGCACACCTAGAATATCGTGTCCAGTTCTAGCCTCCCCAGCACAGGAGGGACATGGAGGTACTGGAAAGAGTGCAGCATAGAGCTGCAAAGGCTGAGAGATCTCAACATAATCTCCAGGCCTGCTTAACCTGGAGAAAGCAAGGGTGAAGGAGGATCTTATCAGTCTTTAGAATAATCTTAAGGGAGGATGTCAAGAGAATGGGACCAGATTATTTTCAGTGGTGGCCAGTGATAGGCTAAGACACACAGGAATTTCCATCTGAACATGAGAAGAAACCTCTTGACTGTGAGGATGAGGGATCATTGGAACATGGTTGCCCAGACAGGTTGTGGAATCTCCTTCTCTGGAGATATTAAAAAATGCATGGACACAATCCTGTGCAATGTGTTCTAGCAGACCCAGCTTGTGCAGAGGAGTTGGTTGGATTAGATGATCTTCCAACTTCAATCATTCATGGGATCTCATGTATTAACTAGTTTTTGATCTGTGTTTCACTATTTATATCTGTATTGAAAACTGCTCAAATTATTCAAGACAGTTAATTCAGCAGAGATATATGAGATACGTGTTTCTAAGTTGCTTCTTTTATGAAGATTAAAATTCTTTTTTTTTTATTGAAATGCTTTCCTATAAGCACAGCATCTCTATGGTTCAAGAGTCAAGAATTACAAAACATTTTCAGCTTAACCCACTGTGTTGCCAAATGGTTAATTTGCTGAAATGATATCAGAAAAAAAAAAAAAAAAAAAAAAAAAAAAAAAAAAAAAACTTTTTCTAGGTATCACCTTTCATTTGGTTTCAGTTAAAATCTATCTGCTTATGTGGAAGACTCTTGTTATGTCATGTGATGCCTGTGCTCTTTAAAGGAGATGTGCAGACTATACTTATATTCAGAGTAGCAAAATTCAAATACTTTTAAAGCTTTTTTATTATATTTTTGCTTTTGTTCTTTTATCAATGTGAGAGAATTGCTTGAGAAAGGGGAAATTAGAGAAAAATTAGGGCCTAACAGAAGTTATGGCACTACAGAGACTTGCTTGAGGTGAGAAACAGTTACCCCTTCCAGGATTGTTGGTATGTGCAGAATCTACTTCTACATGATTCTCTTGGCAACACAATCTGCCCTCCTCTCATATACTAACAAGAGTAAATAAAGAACAGAGCAGAATGGAGACACCACGGTCAAACTTCGTTGGCTTCCCTGTGGAGGTGCTAAACTGATGGTGCTGTGCAGAGGATGAGAGAATAGAGGGGTGGAGCAGAGTGAATATACCATGGGCACACTCTGTTGTACTCCCTGCAGAGGTGGCAACCTGGCTGTACCGTGCAGCTGATAAACCACATAGTGTGATGTCTGGTGCTGGGCCATCAATGGTGGCAGATCAGTCCCTTTGGATGGACTTTGCTCAAACTTCTCCTCCTTCTAATATCAGTATAATATCAATACACAACCCCATCCCAGAAGTTATGCACTTCCAAGGAACAACCACTCCTCCTGTGCATGCTCTCTAGATTTTCAATTAACTCGGGAAACTTTTTAAACCAATCAACAAAAGCGAGGATGACTAGAGTTACTCTAGCTCCACCTAAATGTAAAACAAAATATATAAAATGTAATCTAAAGAGGGATATAGTGGGAAGTATGGAGTGGTAAGAATGGGGGAAGAAGGAAAAGGAGGAAGAGGAACTAAGGAAGAAGGAAGAGGAAAGAGGGAAGATTTCATCATAACTTCTGGATCAGTCGACAGGCTGAACCCCTTTCCTCCCCTTGGGTCAGGGCACTGCCTGAGGAGGCTCCTCAAGATTGAGAGCCCTCTCCCATCTTCTGGGTGAGTGATGATTATGCATTTGTACACTAGGCACTGAGTAAGAACTCCACACTGTAGTAGAGAATTTCCTGTATTGACACCCGAAACCTGTTTTCTAAATGTTACATTTGAATGAATTGTGCTATTTGTGAACTCAACTACTTGTTTTGAAGGCAAGTGGACCTACAGTCAACAGGCTGTTTGTGAACCTGATACTTCCACAATCAGGCCTATAGCTGATCATACTATTTGTGAACTCAGTTCTGTGTTTGGAAGATGATTGGACCTACAGCTGGCAGACTATTTGTGAATCTGGTACTGCCAGAATTGGGCGTATAGTTACCACAGTATTTGGTATCGTTATTAAGAGATGAGTCCAGCTACTCTCAGTCCCTCTAACCTTTGAGGATCGGCTGGAATGTAAGGGGATTCATCTCTTACCAAATTTACTCCCCCTACCCCGCCCCATCAAATCACAGCAATTAATATTGTGTTGTATCAACATACTTTATTTGATAACCATAAGAAATTGTCATGCATTAAAATATAAAAAAGAACAGAGCTGTAACAAATACAACAAAACAAAACAAAAGGTTTCTGAAACCTATAAAAAAGAAATATGACCTGTTAAATTATATAATTTCTGCAACAGATTCTAGTAATGAATAGTATGTGTCTTGACAGAAGCTGCTACTTATGAATTCAGTCTGCTATTGCTAAATTCATGTGTCTTCTTAAGAAATAAGATTTTAAATGATGTATATCTTGGAAACATACTAGATATATATAGGAAAACATGGAGCAATGCATTTCAGTGTTGTTTCTGGATTTCAGAAATGATAATGACACAATCAACCCATTGCTGACAATGACAGGACATCAGGAAATAGCATGACTTTTGCAAAGTTGCAACAGGCCAAATAGAAATCATGAAAAACAAGAACAGATTACAAAGATAACAGAGGGAATATACACAGTAAACAACATGGGACATGGTGCGATTAAATACAATTTAGGAAACTGAAGGAGCAAAATTAAAAACTGCTGAGGCATAAAAGGAAAATTTCACATAGCTCCATGAATCAGAAAGACAAAATAATAATATACAGCATTATTTTCCAGCTTAAAGATTGCTGCCTCTATATCAGAGTTGGAAGTGCTTCTAAGCTGAGAAGCCTAACTGGTTTTTGGAAGGTAGGTAAGAGAGACTAATGAAAGATTTGACCTTTCTTTGCAAACTTTGCCTTGTCAAATTTTGCCCTATTGTATGTTTGCCATTCGATTGTGTATCCAGGGGAAAATTAAACATCTGTTGATTTTTCTAGTTAAGAATATCTCATCTCATCCCTTTCTCTCTATTTCCCTGCCTCTCTGAAAGGATTCAGGCTAACCTTACAGTAAAAATAAATAAATAAATATAAAGGCTGAGCTACAGGTGGAGAAGCTATATCCATCCATTTTAATTTTAGTTTAACTTGCTATTTTTTAAACTTGCACATCTATTTTGGCTTCTTTGACATACTGGAAGAAGAGTTACCTCTGGATATAGGTTCTCCACCTGTAGCTCAGCCTTTACATTTTATTTAACTAAAATGAAAATGTCCACAGATACTTAGTCAGAAACTGACCAAAATTACAAGTTTTTGTAAGAAACTGTTTATCTGGTAGGTGTTAATTTTCTTGTTAGTTATTCTTCATTATTGACAAACCAGCTTTATGAAGAATATTGGTTTGTTCCAGTTTCTGCTTTTTCCTCCAATTTTTTTGGAATTGTGGAGAGTTAATTGTGTACCTTGCATTTTCTGTGGACAAGTGCAATTTTTTTGCCTAGTTTCCTTCAGCATGGTACGATAGATTGTAAAGACAAACAACCAACTTTTTAAAATGTTGATACTCTTCGATAGTGACTTGAGAGTTCATGCACACATTTATTACTTGTAACTTGGACAGTAATAAGGAATGAATTCTGTTATCCTTTAAAAATGATGGCTGACCATCTGTGAAGACCTTACTGTTCAAGTTCATATGCTTCTGTAGGAAATGCTGATGTAAATCGACACCTCCATAAAGTATATATATGATTTAAAAAATTGCACAGTAGTACTTCTGAAATTGATTTTCTTAAACTGTGGCTTCTTACAAGATGGATCAGTTTTAATACTGCATTATCCTTGTTTAGCCATAGTCTCCCCAGGCAACACTATCCAGGCACAGAAAGAATCTGCTGGCAACAAAACTTCAGCATGATGACAAAAGATCTTCACCTTGAAGTATTTGGAGAACAGATGATAATGAAAAAGATGAGGACAGATTTGACAATTACCATGCTTATATCAGAGTCAGCTTATTTTCCAAACTATGCACAACACTAAAGACTGCTGGGTAATCAGCAATTGGCCCACCTTATTTCTGCCAATGTTGCCATCATTTTTATCTCCTCAGTATTCCATCTTTTAATGTAAGCTTTTTAGACAGATACCATAATTTATTTTGTATTTGCTAAGCATCTAGAGCAAAAATGTCCTGATTTTTAGGAAATACTGCAATCAGAGTAGTTAAAATTTTCTAATATAATGTTAGCCGCTCTTAGAGTTGTATTTTTCAGTTTAAGATAAACTTTTCAGTGGTGAACACTATGCTGCCTTGTTAAAAAAAGCTGTTTTTTGGACATTTTCGTACTCATTAAAAGGAAATTGAAGCTACTAAATACTCAATTTCAGTTTTATGTTGCCTTTTAACTAAAAATAGCTTAATAATCCTTTAAGTTATTGCAATTGCTGCCTTAAAAAGTATGAAGTTCACTTCGGCACAGGTTTCTATTTATTCCACTTTTAAAAGATACTCATACTATTTTCCATAAGCACTCATGATGGGCCGAAGTCTTTCAAGTCACTAGTTCTAGTGTAAATAATAACACAGCGTCAAAGTAACTCATTAAATGTGTGCTATTAAGATTGCGTTGTCTTGTAAATTGTTTCACTAATAAATAACAGCTGTCATACACAACTGTAATTAGTAGGTTCTCTATAAGTCATCTTAAAATCAACTTTTTCACTTCTTTCCAGATGATTCACATGAAATGGAGGCATCTGTAACATCGAGAATAGATCAGCTCACAAGACATATCATTCTCATGTTCAATTTTCTTAGTATTGATGAGATATGTGGATAGCTCTGATCGCCCTTGCTCAATGATGAGTGTGTAGGGGAAAACATTAATCTGTATAGGTAATGTATAGTACTGATGGAGAAGAACTATTCTTGCTGAATTTAATAGCAATATTCTTTCTTCCATCTTGTCAATGTTTATCATCCTCTCTTGCTAGCAATTGAATATATTCTTTTCTATGAAGGTGAATAAAACTAACTTTATAAACAAATGTATCTTAATGATGTTTGTAAAATTAAGAGCAAATGTGGAGCTTTCTTTTTATTAATTTACAGTCTGTTTTAGCTTTCAGAAAATTCAATGTATAAATAAATGGCACAGCTTATCTGCTTTGATGCTGGAAATCCCAATATTGTAACTGAACTTCATTCCAGAATAAAAGAAGAGCAGTTTTTTTTTTTAATAAAACAATTTGGTAAAATTTGAAAATATGTACATCTCATTGATTTTTTTTAATTTGCCTGAATTTAGTAGATTTATATGAGAATCAAATATAAAACAAGTCCATATGATGAAAGATTCTTTGTCTTGTCCAAGTAATTACCAAGTATTAGTGGTTCTCCAACTTCTCATGCAAACAACCAAGCAAATAAATTAGGTAACCCTAATTACCAATCTATCTCAAGTGTACAGAAAGTTTATTTTTCTAATTCACAGGATCTACAGTTTCCTGCTTTAGCCCAAACAAGTTTGTAATGGCCAGAGTACAGAATTCTCTAACACAATTTGTGAAGCAGAATATAGTGTTTTAGTCTTCTCTTTGCAAGAGGGCTTGTTGTCTGTTACATGCCTTCTAACTCAAGAACTAAATTAGCTGCTAACAGTATTGGAGAGGTGGCAGTACAGTACAGAACAGCGAGAAATAAAGTGCTGAGTGGGAACAGTTAGTAAGAAATGTCCACCAAAGCAGCTGAATGGCTCATGGAGAACTGTTAGCAGGAGTTACTACAGGAGCAAGGCAGGAGGGCAGAATGGGGTAGAGTGAAGCATGGCTAGCAGAAATGTGTATGCTACATGAAAGGAACTTGCACCACAAGATTGGTGATGGCTTTAATCAGGCTTTGCTACACAGGAAGACCTAACATTCACAGGCTCTGAGTGATATATAACTATAGGAGAATAAAGTCCTTTTAGCTACTGCCTCAGCTAAAAGGACTGTAATTACTTCCATTTAGAGTTTTCTTTCCTCTCCTCTCCTCTCCTCTCCTCTCCTCTCCTCTCC
>JASSRY010000270.1:389199-414674 GCA_032466555.1 Tinamus major | reverse complement strand
AAGGAAAGGAAAGGAAAGGAAAGGAAAGGAAAGGAAAGGAAAGGAAAGGAAAGGAAAGGAAAGGAAAAAGGAAAGGAGGGCTTCTAAAGATTCTAATTCCATTCATTTTTTCAGACACTTAGGATAATATGTTTCTAAATACTCTTTAATATCTTTCAGACCCATAGTGAGTTCTCCATGTATTTTGATTTTGATTACATACAGTATCACAAAAGCATATAGCTGAAAAAAAACCACATACTTTCAGATATAATTACAATATAGATGGCACAACAAGATCATTCGCAGCTGTGAGTTTGCAGTATATTTTTATCTCGTTGCGTGTGGTATACCTTCAGTTAGGGTTGCATAGCATCAATATTTTTTTCTTCATTAATATTTTAATATAGTAATATACTTTTTATGTTTCAGTTTATTTTGTTTACATGAAATCAAGAAATCCAATTAAAATTTGGGATGATTTGAGATTTTGGTAAGCTATATTTAGTAAGTACAGAAAAACAAATGTAGCCATGGGAATAAAGTTTAATACCTCAGAAATATATATTATCTTAAAATAATTAAATCAAGAAAACATTCATTTAAAGGTAGGAAAGAATATCACAGGAATATCTTCAGTTAAGTCTTGTACAAATGGATTGATTAAAAAAAAGTATATATATATATATATATATATATTATTCAGTTCCAATGGAAAAAAAAAGGAATAAGATTATCTCCAAAGATTTATGACAGAAACTAGAACTTCTTAATCCCTGGTAACAAAACTTATTGAGTAATCTTTTGCCATGCTGAACATATTTAACAATATGCTTTAAGGATTATTTTGCTTATTTGGCCTTAACATGATTTTACTTTTAATCCTTTTTCTTCCTTTAAGTGCATTTGATGTAGCATAGATTACAATTGCTCTAGTAGGACTGAACTTATGCATGGATTTCTATACAATTCTGTTCCCATCCTACTCAGCATAAATATGTTTTCTTAATTTAAAATTATGCTGTTGTGACTAGGACTCTTAAAAAAAAAAAAATCCATGCAAACTTTTTGGGTTCATGAGCTAAGTTCATTCTCTAAGTCTTGGTATACTTAAAGGGTGACAAAATAATTTTTTTGGGGAAAGAAATATCTGCAATTGTATCAGAAACCCAGGCAGCGGAAAGCTTAAAAACAAAAGAAAAATAATTTTAAAAATCCCACAAAAGTAGTATCTTATATTTATTAAAGTGAAAATATAGACAATAGTGCACCTTTTGATTGGTTGCCTTGAAGATTCTATGCAGCATTCTGATAAAATTGTGTTTTATTCTAATACATGGACACCAAAAAAATAAAATAAAATAAAAAAATAAAAAGGCTGATGCTGTAGTTAAAATATTTTCTGATTCTGAGCTGGTCAGTTATTTCTCATATCTAGCTGCTTTAATACTGTATCCCTAATGGCTAAATGTAAAATGATCCAGTCCAAAGGAATCTTCTCATTAACAAAAAGATCAGGGCTCTCTGAAATGAAAACAAATAGGTAGAAAATGTGTTTTTATTTTGCTGAGGAAGTAGAAATAATGGAATGGAGGCAAAATTTCTGCTACTGCTTTTAACAAGCTTGCAGAAGGAAGATATATTGTAGGCAGTTCTTATTTGACATTGTTTCCAATTGTTTCTGAAATAAAATTATAACTTAATATGCATTATTTTCCTTTAAAATCTGAACAATAAAAATGATTATACTTGCCAGGTAACCATTGCATTTTTACTGCATTATTAAAACTAGATTTTCTAATGTCATTCTCAAGTGGCTTGTTACATTGGTGTACTGATAATAGTGGTACCTTTTACTTAATGAGTTACCTTAATAAATGCTATCTGAATAATAAATTCCAGTTATCAGTCCCCTTTTACTTCTACACATATTCTGTAAGAACAGTAACTTTTTTTGTCATTTTAATTTGTGGATCCCTCCTGGAAAAGACTTCTTTTTCTGGGAGCATGCTTATGAAAATTAGGCTTACTTTTTCTTTCTTTCTTTCTTCTCATCTATGGACCTGGGGACAAAAGCCAGCAAGCACATTTTTGGAAATTAAACAAATGGCATTTCTCAAAGAAATATATAGAAGTTATAGGTAAAGATTAAATCAATTATGTGATGTTTTGTTAAATTTTTGAAATGATTTATGAAGGAACTTTGATTTTTACAGATTTCTAAGATCTAATAACTTCTCAGTCCCAGAAGGGAATATTAAACCATTAAGTTCAACTGCCCACATGAGGTGGGTCACAGGATTTTGGTGTTTGGTACTTAAAACCCCTTAAAAAAAGGCATCTAGATATGACATGAAGATTTCATTAGAGGAATAACCCTCCAGTCATCTGCTATTTGGTGCAGAATGCATTCGGCATTTAACACAGGATGAGAATTTTTTGTGTATCTGTACAAAGAAGGATTTTATACATATATATATTATGTATACATTTGATTTCAGAAAGGGTTCCAAATCCTACTGAAGTTTAACGGTTATGACAGTTTTGATTTTCGTCTTTCCCTGCTGCTGCTTGCTCATTCTGTCTAGTGCTTCCAGTGAGGTCAACTCTGCTACCAGTCCTTTCTCCATTTATTTAGCATACCATGGTGCTTTATTGAGTAAGGCACATCTTTGAGTTACAAGCTATTAAAAAAAAAAAAAAAAAAAAAAATGAAGTATTACGTTTGGTCTTTAACAGGTGGGTAAAAAATGGTGATATGGTCTAAAATTTGGAAAAAAACAGATTGAAAATTTCAGAATTCAGCAAAACTCTCATAAAACAAACAAATAAGCAAACAAACTTCTGAAAGCAAGAAATGAGAAAGATGCACTAATAAGGGTTAGAAGAAAAGGTGAATTTGGACACAAAGCTTAACCCCAGCTCTGCCCACATGATTCTCCCAGTCTGCCAAGACTCCACCATGGACTGAATGGGCTGACTGCCTAGAACAACAGCTCTAAAACTAATAAACATGAAATAAGGATTTTCATATGTGGGCACAAGGCAAATGAAGGCACTTCAGGGTAGCTGAGAACTTTATTGTCTAGATTAACAGAATCATATTCAGGGCTTGATTTTGGTACTCCAGTAGGTTTCAGAGGACTAGAAGGTGTGTGATTTAAAAAAAAAAAAAGGGAGAGAGACAAAGCGATATCTGATGTAGTGAAAGGAAAAATGTTGCTTCCTATCACCAGGAACCTGGTAGAAACAGAGAGCCTTAAAGAGAACTTTTTAAATTGAAGCATTCTGCTCATTTTCAGGATGAGAAAGAGAAAAGCAGTGAGAATTACGACAGAGAAGCCACTGGAGAGAAGGACCTAATTTATTCTTGAACTAAGAAGGAAAGCTACAAATTATTATATTGATAAATTATATTTACTTAGTTTTCATATACAGTGTGACAGTGTCCCAACAGCAAAATTAACCACAGAAAATGAACTATAATTATCCTGTCTCAGGTTGGACACACAGGGGTTAGATGCATCCATCTTTACTTAGATATCTAGAAATGTATTGAAAATGAAGACATGCAACACCAGAGTAATTTATTTTATTCCAAGGCTAGGCATCCAAACTAAATCCTTTGAATAATCTGGTGCAGGCACCAGAGTCTTCCCATTTCTAGTTATTTGGATGCCAAAATTTTATCACCAGAAATTGTGTGAAAATAGTCAGCCACAAAGCAGACTACTGTAAAAAAAACTTAAAATGGGAAAATGTCTGAACTACTATTCTTTATTATTATTATTATTATTATTATTATTTTAAGTGAGAGCAGGTAGAAACATTTCTAATCAGATCTTCTGCAGGGATAAAGAATTAATATGTATCTTCTTGTTTTTCTTACTGTATTTGTATTCACAAGAAACAAAGCAGTCTTTTGTAATAACAGTGATGGTTTGGTAACAAACCTAAATTGTTATTCTGTTGTATTAGTTATTTAGTATTTTCAAATACTAAATAGATGTTAACATGACATCTGGATAATAACTAAGACACTCATTAAATAAAAGTCATCAGAATACATTGATTGTCATTACTACTACCTGAATAGGTCCTGTGCTTGAGCATAATGCAAATATCATCCATCATTGCCTTCTTTCCTTTTTTTTTTGCCTTACTGTAATTTATTCTGTGGATCCATTAGACAGTAGGAAAGTGAATGAGTGCACTTCTGAATATCTCTAAAATGATGGTTGTTTCATCAGTAATTGATATCATGGCTTTGAGATTCAGAAGCAAGAACCTAATTCTCCTCCAGTTTCATTTTTTGACATGAGGAACAGCAAATATTAATGGAACAATATGCATCTAAGCAGTTCAGTTGAACAATGCATAATCCTTTGTTGTTGTTGTTCATGAGAGTTTGTACAAATTGAGTATGCTTTGAATATAAATTTGCAACAAGCATTTAAACTCACAGAAAAGTGAGTTGAAACGTTTGATATCTGTATATTTTCCACTTGAAACAATAAACTGATTATTGCCTATATGAAACTGATGTGCTCAGAATCGGTCCAAACATGCAAGTCAAGGAGAGATGATGAAGGATTTTTATGCCCTGTCATGTTCTGTTCTGCTTTGGAATGAAAAAGCTGTATAGCTTCAGCAATTTTTAAAAATAGTAAGTCTTGGCTTTGAAGCCAGATGGTGCAAACTAGCTTCATTCACACTATTTAAAATTAATCTCTCTAGAAATGATTTATCTCAGAAAGATCTGGAATAGTCCAAAGCAAGGTGAGGGCATGATCTAACAAACATGTTTGAGCTCACTTATTGGTTCTTTTTTATTTAGAAAAGTAGATGTGTCTATTGAATATATATTTTGATCTACTGATGACTTACTCAAATCCAATGTAAATAAAAGATGCACTGAAGAGATAGATGAGCCTTTAGCTGCAACCTCAGCTGAGAATATTTGTTGTCAGTTGTGAAGAGATCTGTAAATCTTGCGGATAACCATAAGACTAAAGCCAATTTCTTTCAATATATACATTGAATGACACTGGTAGCATTTTTGTGACATTTAATTGATATGGTGAACAAGTACTAAGCTGCATCCATCCACAAAAATATATGCTGAGTTCACCAGTTTTGAATGACACCCTATTCATGAACCATATTCATGAATAAATCTGTAACTGGTATAAACAAAATAGAGCTATAATTGATGTTAATAACAAATAAGCTGGAATTTAGAACCAGAATACATGCAACAACATGCTCTCCAGTCATCCACACATAGATCAGATTTTGCCCATATTTGTGCTTTAAATTCCTATAGATGTAGACTTTGTTAGTTTCCTCTGCATCTTCAGGTACCTAAAAAGATTAGAGAACATTTATCCAGGATCTCTCTGTGTGCATTATGAGATAATATAAGATCAGTAGGGATACCTAGACAAGCACAGATAATTGCTCTGGGGCACAGATTCTCTGAAGCAAGCTTTTGCATGCTTAATTTCCTTGTCCTATTGGCAAGTGGGAACTCAGTCCTAGTTCCTGCTTTACAGAACACCAAGCTAATTTTTCCTGAGTCTTTCCCAGTAAGGGATAGCAATCATCCAGACTTCTTTTTGTGTCTTCATTGCAGTATGGGTTTTGGACAAATAGAAGCACATGAATGTTTTGATATTTGGTTAACACATAGTTTCTTTTGACAGTTGTGATGTTTAAGAAAACACTATTTTCTGTTAATCATAGAAGTCTTGTGTCCTGGTAAGAGTTGGTCAACAAGTTTTGAACCTGATAAAGAAGATAATACTTTCACTTATTGCTTTTAACTGCTGTTGCAGGAGTGAATAGCACTCTTCATGAAAGAATAATATCTTCCTGTGAGTATAATAACAGGCTGCAACTCTTTTTGAGTTGCTTGTCTTTTGTCTACCACAGTTAAAAAAAAAAAAAAAGAAAAATATGTTTATCTTATTCTTTCAGGTAGGTCTATGTACTCTTTTTCACAATACATCATTTTCAGCATGCACCAAGCCCATTGTGTAATCAGCATATGTTTCCCTCAGTAGATAGTACAGCATGGAGAAGGTATGGTAAGCATGCAGAATTTACATGACTCACAAAATAGTGCTTTTTAAATTAAGTGGGCAAAAAGGAACAGTAAGAAATTTAAATTTCTGAGGCTGTGCAACTCCACTAAGAATAAGAGCTACATAAGCATACATCTTATATGTCTTTTACTATGAGAGTGTAGTGAATTAATACCACTTCAGACATACATTCTTACACTGTTGCCTCCATTTGAGAAAATGGTTATTTTAACTTATTCTGAAGATTTTTCTCTCTCTCATTTTCTGCTTGTCAGCCTGTCAATCTTATCCCATGGTACAAGATTATTAATGTTTATTTGACTACTTTTGTCATAAAGAAAACTGAAGTATATGGAACAATGAACATATATGCTTCTGGTAAAAGAAATATATGCGTCCTAATATTTTTAGAATAGTATACTTATATAATAGAGAATGCTTTTATGACAAAGGCGAAAAATAGAAAAGATAAATTGATTCTTAAATGCAAGGTTGTCTGAACTAAAGTCTTAAATCATACAGCATAATTCTGCATTAAATCTCAGAATTTTATGACATGTTAATGTAGAAATTATTTTGTAGATTATTTTTCCCGCAGTAATATTTTATCATTCAAAAAAGAGGGTGATTTGAATGAGAAATTCGATACATACCTGGGGTGTGAGATTTTGATTTTTTCCGATTCTGAAGAAGTATTTTTTCAATTGTTCTTGTAGTTTTATCAGGATCTCAGAACAAAAAAAATATATATTTTTACTTCCCCTTTTTCTAATTTGAGTTCCCTATTTAGGTGGCAGAGACACATGAACTACCTGAGTAATGCTTTGTTGTTAACTTTACTTAATATGCCAAATCAGTTTAATTACAGTTTCTATAAATAATCTATGCAAAATCCTACCCTGAACAGAATGCACTTTTCCTTCTGTATGTGGCACATTTTAATACCTAAAAGCATTAGAACAGATGTTAGGTGCCTCCTAAACTTGTTTTCGGTTTTCTTTTATTTATATGTTAATGAGAATTTAATTACTTCATGAATACTTAAACAACCTGAGGGTGCCTGATATCATTAGCTTGAACATGACAAGCACCTCAAGTGACCACATGGGAAGACTAAAATTGCTTTTAGTTTACTTGAAGACAGAAAGATGAATTCATTTCACCCCCTGCCATGTTTTACCTGACACATGAAAGTGAATAAGCAGTAGGCAATGACTGGGTCTCACTTTACCATAACTGAAAGCAACTGAGGAAAGTATCCACCTAAATACTTCCTCTCTTGATTTCCTCTAACAAGCAATCCGAGAATGTCTCATTTCTGCATATTATTTTTAATACTTTTTAAGGCAAAATTGCTTTCTGTCATGTAAATTTTGTTGTTCAAAGCTTGCAGAATTATGCACTAACTTAGACATGCCCTGCAGTGATCAAATTATCCAGGATGAAAAGCAGGACAGAAAACGCTCAACTGTGTCTATCAGGACAGGAAACATGTGCAAGTATAAACCGTCTAATTTCTCATGATATCCAACAGACTTTGAATGAGTAGATTCAAAGAAGACTAGATAGTTATTCAGTTAACCCATTATAGTCTCGGGTCAGATGCATAAATGTAGTTATTTGGTACCATTATCCCACTTTTATTGTCCAGCCCATCCTGTCTAACATCTTCCATTCAGATACTTATAAATATGTATAAGAATCTGAAGGGAAGGTGTCGAGAGGATGGGGTGGACTATTTTCAGTGGTGTAATAGGACAAGATGCTAAATCAAACTGGATCAAATTGTTACGCCATGCCAGGTGGCCATTCCCATTCAATGAGATGGCCATCCAATGGAAAGAGTACCTTCAGTTAACCCATCATTTGGTCTTTTGAAGAGGAAGACAAGGACATCTTACACCAAACTAATATCACTGAAGATAAATTTACAGTAACAAAGCTTTCTTAAGGTAATCATCAGCTGGATGAAACAGTAACCAGGACTTTAATTAGACACCATTAAGAAAATGAATCAGACTGACAGGAAATATAAAATAAACATGACGATTTGTGGTAGGGTATGTTCAAAACCTGTCTTGATACTTCCAGAAGTCACCTCCCTGACATTATCACTTCTCCATAGAACAGGCATAGCGACCTCCCTGTAAGATGCCATGAGCAGCTGTGCTCCAGATAGTGGGATGACTGTGCACAGGTGAAGCTTGTGTGGGGACCCACACAGATGAGGGGCGTGTGCAGCCTCAGGGGTTAATTTCCCATTGAGGATATAAAGAGCAGCAGGGGTGTATGAAACCCTGGAGCACTTTGGTCTTCCAGAGGAAGGGTGTGCAGGTGAGGGAACAGACACTGGCAGCGGGGTGTGCGTGCATGCAACACTGTGAGTGTGAGTTAGGGATTCGGCCTCCTGTGATTAGTTGTAGAAGGGTTTTTAGGATATCAGTCCTGAATGTATAGTTCACCGATTGTCAATTAATTACATGTTGTTCATAAATCAATAAACCACTTTAGTCCTGATTTCTTTTAAGCTAGGTGAACTGAGCAGTTTTTTCTGTGCAATATATGAGCTCAATTATTAATGATTATGTTAATTAATAATGCGGAACTCTAATATCAAGAACAGTGAGAAAATTATTTCTGCCAAAGCAAAAGTTTGATAGAGCTTTTCTCCATTTCAAGACAGAAGCAAGCAGAATATAAGAAATTAAAGATTTTAGAAGAGATATGAATTTATAAAACAGAATTTCTTTGTTAGATGTGTTGCACAGCGAAAAAACAGAGAAAGTAAATCAAAGAGCTGTTTAATCATAAAAGCTTAGTATCCAGATGTTTAGCTTTTTGCAGGTGCTAGACTTGACAACATTTTTTTTTTTTGTGCAGTTAACAACTTGTTTACAGTTATCTATTTTTAAATCAATATCTATATTGGGATGAGAAAGCTGCTAAGGCTGCTAAACAAGCTATCTCTCAGGCACGCTTTAGGACCTAGACAGTCCCAATGACAATTCGCAACACTTTTTTTGCAACCACCCTGTTTTGAAGACAAAAATTGCTTACTGGCATAAACATTGATAGTGTTGTTCCAGCTAGGCTCAGTACCTGTCTGTAAGGGTATTTAGTTCACTAGCATCACACAACTTCACAGCAGAAGATATCAGGGAGCTTTCAAAATATAGTGCCCTGGTTGACATAAAACCCAGTTGAATTAACAGCAGTACTTTATTCACTGTGTTTTGACTATGCTAACATGACATGTTGTTTTATATGCAATCACACTATAACTATTTCCCAGTGGTATTTCTTTGCTTGGGTCTATGACACTTCATACTCTATGAAGGTCCAAGATGAAATCCTAAAAACTTTGAACCTAGTTACAAAACTATTGATTTTACTAGGTTTAGAATACCACATAAAGTCTGCTGTAGTCACCCCAGTGAAAATGCAAATTATCATGGCTTTAAATGTTAGCACTCCATTTTAAATTCCCTGTATTTCAATACTGATCCAGTATTGAAAAATATCTTTTTGCAGAATATTATGTTGCAACACTAGATTTGGCTAGGCATGTTTAATATAAAGATGGAATACTTCACAGTAATATTTCTATCCCTTAAGATTGCAGTTGAAAAAATATGAAGCATAAAATAAGATTTGAGAAGAATAAAGAAGCCTAACTGCAAAAATAATTTATTTTCTTTGTTTTCTTCTTAAATTAAAATGAATAGAAAGTGGTAAGAGCAAGATGAGAACTCTGATTCTTTCCCCATATGGCTACTAAAAGAGAAAATCATATTCTTTCTTATTTTTTTTTCAATCTTCAAGCATCTTGCTTTCTCATTATTGTTGGTATAGCAGACAGTTGGAATGTGCCTCTTCCTCCTCCTCTTCTTCCTCTCCTCCCTAGAGGCTAGAAGTCAGAGTACTTTCTAGTGAGCTAGAAGACATGAGTATAAAATTCTCTGAGTAGATCATGGATGAGTTCCCCAAGATAAATAGTAGAGCATAAACTCCTTCTTTTTAATGTGTTGTTTATTTATTTATTTTATTTAAATCTGCAAATTCCTTTGCATGAGTCATTATAGTTAACTGTTCCAGATGCTGATTTATACAAGGTATAGTCAAAGTCATCTATAATAGTTTGTGGAAAGGTCATGGTAATCTTTTTTTTTTTATAAAAATATGAATTATATATTTATATTATTGATATATGCTTGTGTCTAGAAGAACTAAGTGGATCTGAGACAAGACAAACATTTTTTTTTTTTCTCTTCCATCTGTATTTAAGCACAAATATATTTAAGTGGAGGGAATATTCCTACAATGCTTTTCATATTTATTTGCTGACAATTTCTATGCTGCTATTTGTTTGAATAATGTTATTGATTTTGTATCATATTTGACAAGTACATTTTTCCGCCTTTTTTAACAGAGAAATATCGGAACAGTCATGTCAGGAGTTCCTGAAGCAAAAAACTAAATATTCAGAGAATCACAGAAAGGTTGAGGTTGGAAGGAACATCTAGAGATCATCTAGTCCAATCCCTCTGCTCAAGCAGGGATGTCTAGAGCACACGGCACAGGGTCGCATGCAGGAGGGTTTTGAAGATCTCCAGAGAAGGACACTACACAATCTCTCCTCATATGGGGATGGAACTTCCTGTTTCAACTTGCACCCATTACCCCTTCTCCTGTCACTGGCCTCCACTGAGAAGAGTGTGGCCCCATCCTCCCTACGTTCTTCCCTCAGGTACTTATACATATTGATCAGATCTCCTCTCAGTCTTCTCCAGAATAAACAGACCCAGCTCACTTAGATGCTGCAGTCTCTTAATGATCTTTGTGGCTCTATGCTGGACCCTCTCTAGAAGCTCCATGTCCCTCTTGTACTGAGGACCCAAGAAAAGCACACACTACTCCAGATGTGGCCTTAACAGAGCTGAGGATCACCTCCCTTGCCCTGTTGGCAACACTCCTTCTTTTGAAGGCCAGGATCCCATTGGCCTTCTTGGCCACGAGGGCATATTGCTGACTCATGGTTAACTTGTGAACCAGGAACCCCAAATCCCTTTGTGAGGAGATGCTTTCCAGTAGGTCAACCCCCTAATCTGTACTAGTGCTTGAGGTGGTTATTCTCCAGGTGCGGGACTCTGCACTTGACCTTGTTGAACCTCATGAGGTTCCTCTCTGCCCATCTCTCTGTCCTGCCTAGGTCTCTCTGAATGGCAGCAGCTGCTTCACCACCTTTCCAGGAATGGAGGTGAGACTGACTGGCCTGTAGTTTTCTGGCTCCTCCCTCTTGTCTTTTTTGAAGAATGGAGTGATGCTGACTGTCTTCCAGTCCTCTGTTTCCTCCCCCTCTCTCCATGACCCCTCAAAGATCATGGAAAGCGGCTTAGCGCTAATCCCCACCATTTCCATCAGCATTCTTGGGTGCATCCCATCTTGGCCCATAGATTTATGGGTGTCCAGTTTGGCTAAATAATCTGTAACCCAATCCTCCTTGACCAGTGCAAAGTCTTCCTCTCTCCTGGTTTTCTCTTATGTCCATATTATATATGATCGTCCAGTTTATTCTGTCTGTTTTCAAAATAAAATGCTATTTTCTACTTGTATGGAGACATATATATGTATGTTTGTATCTATCTATATATTTATTGAAATACAGTAATTCCACAAGTGGTACATTTACACCATTAACACAGTGCAGTTGACCAAGCAAACAATTCTTTTTTCATAATTATAATACTTTTGTCATGAAGCTATTACAGTTAAGTGCTATTGTATCTATGCTAGACTATATTACTGACGATGCATGATAGTGTATATACACAAGCTGTTTGCAAAGGCAGAAACATTTATAGTCAACTTTAAATAGTAAATTTCCTTCTGCTTTGCTCTGGTATGTACATATTTATGTTATCTTCATTGGCTTTCTAAATTGTAGGGAGGACAGTTTTGTCTGCCAGAGCTATAATTCATTCATGCGCTGGGAAAAAAAAAATACAAAAGCATAAGTCTGTAAGTCTTTGCTGATTTCAGCTAAAAGTGTTTCTTTTTCAAAATCCCATAATTAAACATTTTCCTCGTTGGGTATTTGAAATAATGTACACAGTCCAAAATGGAAGCTAATTAGCATTAGTGACTAAATTATGCATTCAATGGAGGTTGTGTGCAGTAATAACCAGTTGTCTCAGAGCATTGCTGTGCTCATATCTTCTCAGCCTGATTCCTCCAGTGATTCTATGACTTTATTGTTATGCTACTATGCTATGTTATTCACAATAATGATGTATTAACATGTACATATTTTTTATCATATAATGCTTAATTATACCCTTCAGCTCTGGAATTTCACCATGGTGTTTTGAAGACACTGAGTCCTCCACAGCATTCATACTGAACGTCAGATTCTTCTGAGCTATGAGCAGAGCTAATTCCATATCTGGCTCTTCTGAAAACCACAGCACACACTATCAAGCACTGTCTTGACCACACATGCCTGCTTCTGCATCCTTACACATTAGCTAGTCTCCATTTTTGGTTTGACAGAGTGTTGCTGGATCACCACTTCAGTGAGTGATGCAAAAAATATGTCATTTAAGGTTGTAAGGAATCATATCTATTAGGGCAGTGAATTAGAAATGAAAGATGAGTAATAATGATTCGTGACCACCTTTGAAAACAAACCAAAAAACAAATGAGGGAAAACAAAGCCGGTCCATATGCTTGAAAGCTGAGGCCAAAATGAGGATTGTCTATGTTGTCAAAAATGTGCTTATGCTTGATTATGAATTTGTTTTATATCCATGCTGACATATATAACTCCATACTAAGATTTCTGTTGAGGTTTTGTTTTTGAATAAGGAAAAGAAAGAGTAGACCCATACTCCTTTAACACAGATCCAATGAAACACTATCTGTACTGCCAACTTCCACTGTGCATCTTATTTTTTCCAAATCATCATAGAATCATGGAATCATAGAATTATTAAGTTGGAAGGGACCTTTAGAGATCATCTGGTCCAACCCCCCTACACACGCAGGGTCACCTAGAGCATGTGGCACAGGACTGCATCCAAGTGAGTCTTGAAGATCCCCAGAGAAGGAGACTCCATCAACCTTTCTTGGCAACCGTAAGACTGGAAGGTATTGTGTAGGATTTTAGATAGTGTGAGAGGATTTTTGTTAACAAACATCTTATATTTGTGGATCACAACAATGGAGATACCCTTAGAAATCTGTGGATGATTTCAGCAAATCTTCCAGGGGCCAAAAAAAGACAAATTAGGTGAACAACAACAAACAAAAAAAAATTAAATCTCTTTTTCATGGACCAGGTACTATCTAGGGACAACATTGCTATAAAGGTATCTCTTGTTTTCCTTTTAGATGTTTGCATACTTTCAGTGCAAATTTTCAAATCAATGAGAAAAGATTGATTACCTTGCTAGAAATTCACTAAACAAGCATAAGGTTCCTATGATCTGATAATATAAAAACATACATAGCAGTTAGGCTGTGGACTAAATCTAATAAAGATCATGAAAAATATTTAATTATTGATAGGAGGTTTTACTTGTTCCTCCACTAGTCCTTAACATTGTGAAAGATTGCGATTATTACACTATTCTAGCAGAGAGAAAAATTAAGCTGAAATTTGTTCCAGCAGAGAACTGGTATGAACAGGAATCTGTTCAAGAAAGCAATAGTTATTCAGTGAAAAAAGAGAGTATTACTTTCTCTTCTTTTTAGCTGGTTTCAGTACTTTATATATTTCAGTCATACATATATATTCACCTGAAATCTTTGAACTCTTCAAATTCTGCTTTCTGTCTTTTTTTTTTTTAAAAAAAAGAGAGATTACTGAGGTTAGTGTGATTTTTTTTATGATCTATTTGAAATGATCACACTTCATTTCTCACCAATCTGCATGCCAAGTGTAAGATGGAACATATCAGGATATATCTTGATAATGGTTATATAGATATAAGCAGCAGAAGTATTTGTGGTTTAGTTTTTATCTTAATCTCACTTGTATATCTGTGTACTCACACACATATACATACATGCATACATATACACATATGTATGCATATAGACAGATATCCAAACAAGTGCATTACAGCTTTTCTCACCTGTGGGTTTTCATTGACTAGAGAGGTAATTAGCTTTAGATGTCTAAGCTTTATCTGAGGAATTCTGCCTTTATATACACAGCAATGTCTAAAGAGATATGTTGCTCCTGAAGCTGAGGTACCCCCTCAATATTTGTTAGCAACAATTTGTACATTTGGGTCCTACACACCTAGAGTATCTGTTAAGGACCTTTCAAGTGTTTTCGGTCCATCTATCCCTGAAAAAAAATTAAAAGTCATGGAAAAAACTTGAAAGAAACAGAATATGAATTATAAAATTCCTCAAACTAGACTGGCTGATTAACTACCATTCTTCAAAACACTTCAAAGAAGTAAGAATACTAAGATACTCAGATATAAAGGTACTAAGGATGATGGTACTGTTCAGTTTCATCTTTGACATGGACAAAAATGCTATTTTCTATGTAACAATGCAAAATAAACTAGCTAATTCTTCAGAATTTCTATGGGATCTTCTGTTCTGAGATGTACGATTTGCAGAATTCTTACAGAAGGCTTGCCTTGCCTGAGCCTGCCCTGCTCTGCCTTGTCTTGCCATTGTCCCTCCGTCTTTCCTCCTTTCTCTTCTTACCTTTCTCTCTCTTCAGTCAGGTGAAGCCCGGATCCTACTTTATACTGAGAAAAATTGCTAGTAAGATTTATTTCTTCCTCTCTTATCAGAAAGATATGCTTCATAATACATACCTTATTTAGTTTTGCAATGGTAAAAAATTTAATATTATAATTTAGTAAATAATTGAAATATATGCGATTATAAAATGTTATAGAAAAGCCCAGAAAGTTCTCTGTGCAGAAACATTTGCAGAAACATTTAATATTCACAAACTGACAGCCATGTGGATAAAAGAAAAGATTTGCATGGATTTGAGCACTTCTTTCTGTCATTTTTTTTTAAAGTGAGGTTAGTGTGAAATGTTTTATGATCAATTTTAAATGATCACACATAATTTCTCACCAATCTGCATGCCAATACTTTGACAAAAGAAACAAACTGTGTACGATGTAAACAGAGTTCTAGCCAGTGACATATTCTTACTGCAGTGCCATATAAAATAAGAGAAAATGAGCAACTTCTAGTTAGAAGACAGAAAGTTATGGAACCACAAATAAAAATGACAAACTGTGACATGTTAATTGTTAAATATCTCTTTCTAGTTAGACATAAGCGATGCTAAGAGATGTTTAGTAGGTTTTATCTGACATTTCCATTTCATGCTTCTCATTTTGCTTTCTCTTCTGTCCATAAATCATTTCTAATCAGCTATATTTTTTAAATCATATGTCCTTGTAGGAGAAAAAGAAGTCTAAGAAGCAAAACTACATTTTAAATGAATAACAAAATAATGAAGAACTCACTACTACCCAAAAGTCAAACTGTTTTCAAAAGAAGTGACAATAGAAGAAAACAGATTATTTCAGTTAAGTACCAATAGCTAATATGAAGAAGCTCAAATTTTTACTTAGTCCTGCAGCAGTAGTGGAATAGACTCACAAATCCCTTCCACTTCATTGAAACTGTGGTCTTGTAGGTCCCTTAAGGCAATCATAACTGTCACTCAGTGGATCTGATTTTCAGTTATATGTTTCAAAACCATATTTTAACTTGTAGCAATCAAAATAATGCCAGGTCAAATAGAAAAATACACACATACAAATACCTCTCCCATATGTATATACATATATATAAATATATATATATATGTATATACACATGGGGAAAAAAGAACAAAGTCGGTAGAAAGAGAATGATGAATATCTAATGTGTATATAAGCCAGCATCACTAAAATAGCATGTGCTTGAGAGCTGTTTTTGGTGCTGCAAGCCTTCATTAATAGGGGGCATGTGATGCTGGTAATTCAAATTCTTTCCTCTTTGAAAGATTACTAATAGAAGTTTGGCAAGTTCTGAAAACCTTTGTTTTACTTGGTAGTTTATCTGAGGATGAAGTTCACAATTAATATTTTATGATTTTTTCAATTAATTTATGAAATATTATTTGTTTCTTAATACTGAATTAATGGCACACATTTTTTGTTGTGTTTATTTACAAAAATCATCATAACAAAAAAAAAATGTTACTTGTGCCTTAAAAGAAAAGTACATTGACTGAAATGAGCTGATTTTTTTTTTTTTGGTGCAGTTAAATTTCATCTCTATTTTGTATCTTTTATTTTATAAACCAAAACACCTATTAATTTAACAAATAAGTCTAGAGTTCAAAATTCACCTTCCTGTGAATTTTGGGTAATATGTAATTTTCAAGTGGAAAAAAGAGTAAAAAATTTTTTACTTGTCTTTATAAATATCTACATTAATAAAACAGATTCTAACAATCCCAGAAATAAACAAGATTAAATTGTCCCATACATGATAAAATACAAATTATTTTCCAAATATGAGTTTTCTCTTTCTTGTAAGCCCATATAATCTATAATTTCAAATCTAATTTAATGTCTTCAGGTTACATATTTAAATATATACAGTATGTGAAGTAGAAATTCATGAAACCTTGAATATTTTTCCTCCATGGTTTCATGCACATCAACCAATATATGAATGCATAAATAAGCTAACATGTTTATATCTCTTTAGAATAAATAAATGCTTTCTTTCAGACTTCACCATTCCCATATTTTAAAACCTGTTTAATATCAGCTTCCTCAGCCATTGAACAAATTGACTGAGGTAAATCTCAGCCAAATGAACAATATCAACAACTGCTAATTATTGAATTATTTCTTCTGAAACTTACACTCCCTTGAACCAGAGTGGGATAATCTGGGCCCCTGCTTTTAACTGTGTATCAATGCCACCACTTTCTCCATATTCATGGATCTCACCTTTATACTGATACTTCCTTACCAATCTGTACTTTTACAACCAGCTAACTCCAGCTAACTTTCTTGTTTTCTTTTTTTACTTTTTTTTCTTCTTTTCTTTTCTTTTCTCCTTTCCCCTCTTTCTCAACTCTTCCCAGCACTAAGGCCCAGCCTTCTTAGACCTGATGATTTCTATTACGGACACTTCAGTATCATGGCTTGAACTCCTGTGTTTCAGACTCTAAAAGTGCTAATTAGCAACAAAACTGCTCTTTGGGAAGATAGATAGGGAATGTCCACCAAATTTACTTTTTGCTTCACATCACATTAGTCAATCTGTGTTCTTCCTCAAAACCTGCAGGGAGATGGAGGATGGAGCAGGGAGAGGATGAAGAAGAGCCGGAGAAAGACAACCATAAAAGAGATAAGAAAATCTACAAATTATGTCTCAAAAGGTTGTTTTTTTTTTTTTTTTTTTTTTTTCCATTCAGTGCTCACATTTCACTCTGGACTGTGTGATATAGCTGTGGTATTAATTTGACATAAGTTCCTAGTTTGAAATGGAGACACTCAGAAAACCAGCCTTGAGGCTATGAAAGGAATATAAATGTAAATATAGATAATTACTCACACACACATATATAATGTATAATGTATATAAATGGATATAATATCTAGAGGTATTTTGTGCATATATGTATTTTATACCAATGCTTATGATAGCAGAGGTAAAAAGCCATACTTAACTGACATATGAGTACTTATGGTCATTTAATTGTTTCAAAAGTCTTCAGAAAATTATCCTTGATGAGATGTATTTTCATTGCAGAAATAAGACTGAAAGCATTGTTAAGGAAAATTAAAGACACTTTGACATGAAAACTGAAATACCACTACAGCAATTTTCAAGATTACACCCTAGATAAATATTCGTAATCATTTAAAAAGTACTTACTGATGAAGAAATAAAAATAGGGGCCTAAGAAAAGATCATTCTAGAGGTGGAAACTATATAAAAAGAGTTGAATTAAATAAACTCGATAATGTGATCATTATTTTTATGGTGCAATATTTATTGATAAAAATGTTCTTCAAAGCATAATAAAGTACCTTGAAAAAAGCTACTCAAGCTGAGTATCTATTTTGGTTGCTAATACCTTGCTCAGAAAAAAAAAAAAACCTCAGAACAACTGCCTGTGTTATCAGTGGTGATGGATCATCTGTTTTCATTTTATCAGTGGTCAAAATCTAAAGCTCCAAAAGAAATAAACACTTCACAGGTACAAAGCTGTCCAGCTGTGCATTGCTGATCCTGTAGTTCTCAAACTCCTTGCATCTAAAAGCAAATGTTTCCAGGGTTATTTGCTTTTTTGCAGGGCCAAAGGAGAGAAGGAATATAGCATGTTTAATTACAACATTATGTTTCAGTAACTAGTTGTAGCTCTCCTACAGACCACTTGGACCGCACAAATCCAAAGATAGCTTAATGATTAATGCTTAGGAACATTTGCAACAGTAAATCAGTTACTAATCCAACTGCTTTATATAAGCAAACTGGTCTCTTTCCAGTGCCTCACATTTTCTCGGTTCATCTGTAGTTTGTCAGGCACTTGGATTTTAGGACAGTTAGAGAAATCTCTCTTGACATTAACTTGGTTCTCCTAAGTGAAATCTGTTTTCTTAGGTTATTTGCTTTCTTAAGGTGATTTTTGTCTGTCTTTTCTGAAAAAAAAAAAAAAAAAGTCACGAATGAGGTTGTTAAAAGGTTGTTTTTTTGTTTATTTTTTTAATCATGGGTTAGACTAATTGTCCATTTCTTTGTACATATTTTTGCCATCTGAGCCTATTAGATATAATCTTTTGTTGTTTTTAATTTTAGACTGCTTTTAAAGCATTGCATTTTACCAGATATTTTTGCACTGGGGGAGGGAGTAGGGCTATGTCTACCTCAGAATTAATATATTAGCAGTGTTTTCACATACACATATTTCCAAGGAGTAAATTGCTTATTGTATCCTGGAAACAAATTAAGTAGTTGGAAAACTTTACTTATAATTGTACTCCTGTAAACAAATTTTCTCAACTATAAGTTCTATCAGTGAAATGTCTAAAATTACTTTAAATTATGAATTACGTTAATGGTAGGTGTTATTCATTGTTAGAATTTTAATCAATCTATCAATGATCAATTATCATATGTTTAAATTTATGCCTAGATATTTTTACCTGAAAAAAAAAAATTACACGATGCCTTTGATGAGTTATGCATATAAAATAAAAGGACAGTTAACAGTAGTTGGGAATGTATTATCTAGACTAAATCTTGAGCAACTGAAAGCAAAATGAAGAAGTTAGTTGGCTCATTCAGCAAACCAGGCAATTTTTAATGTGTATTTGCTAAAGTAGGTATGAAATGGAGTTTGAATTTGGCCTGTGAATGTTGAATTCCCTTATCAGGCAAAGCATACCATCAGTGAAATGGATACTGTGATGGACATACAAAAGGTGTAACCTATTTAAGCAGCAGACATAATCTAAAAAAAAAGCAAGCTATGCAATACTACAATAAAAGTACATTCCTGCCTAGTTTCTCTGAAGTCCATAAATTGCAATCAAGTGCTCTGAGCATATACAGACATGAAGGAAGAACGCAAAAGAGACACTTAATCTGTATAGTCCAAATGTAGCTAAAAGAATAGTGACAATAATTATGAAGCATTCAGGATATCTCTTGAAACTACACATAGTTTTTTTTTCAGACCAACTATTTAGTGGATTGAAAAAAAAATGATCATTTGAGAATCACATGGAGATCTTGGGATGAGGGCTATATATGTTGTGGTAGGATAGATACCTGTGCATATATGAGTCAATCAAAGCAGAATCTGGAGATGTGCCTGCTCTGAGGATTTTGTCCCAAATACTCATTCTACTTTGCATATTGGTTACAGATTTTAAATCACAATAGATAATGTGAAGAAAAAGGAAAGAAAAAAAAGAAAAAGATTTTATTAGCTCAGGGAAAAGAACTGCTATTACTTCTAACTCTTTTACTGAGTCATTTAGGGAAAAAAAAAAACCTTTCTCCTCTAGTTCTAGAGAAGACCAATAACATACATACATACATTTTGTAGCTACAAAAGAAATTAAGAGATCATCCTTATGAAACAAGAGGAGGATCTGTTTGCATGTGACTCCTAAAGTACAAGAATATGTGTTACACTGAAACTGTACTTTTATAAATGTAGCAGCAGCAATGTCAGGAAATATGAGTAAAAAACACCAGTAAGTTTGCTCCCTTCTGTTCGTTCGTTTGTTTGCTTTCTGAATAGCCCAACTATTATGTGTAAGTGCTGGTGAGAAAGCATAAAGCTTTCCTCAGACATAACTGGTGTGATAAACTCTGCAGCTTACTGATAGCTCTTAGCAGCACCTCCATGTCAGGTTTTGGATGCGATTGCTTTGTATTAGCCTCATTTACCTACTTAGTTTTCACAGAAGCCAACTAAATGTAGAGGTCTGGTCAGTGCATAAACATGTTGAAGTGTAAGGCATAGGGGGAGGCTACAGAGCAAAAGAGAAGACACATTTATGTGGATGAGTGCACGAAGGGCTATGGTTGGTGCACATCCAGTCAGGCTGAAGATTGGACAGAGCAAACTGTGCCACTCCACACCTCTCCAGGTTCACATACCAAGTGTTTTCTGAACATCCACCTCAATTTTAGTCTCAGAGTATCTGTGATGTGAAAAGCTACCATTGAGGGCTTCAGCCCTCACTGCACTGAAGGCAGTTGAAAGCCACACAAAGGATTTACTTTTTTGGCCAGGGCTCATAGTGAAAAAACAAGCAAACAAAAACTCTTTTTTTTTTTTTTTTTTAAGTGTTCTTAGTATTCAAGCAAAATTTAAAACCTATTTGTAAGTTATCATCAGAGAATTTCCACATGCTGTCCAGCATCTCAATAGGTACCTGAGATTCTCACCTTTTGCATATGTTTCTCTGAACCTTTTTACCACACCAACTGAAATGGTGTCTTCTTATCTTCTAAGCTTTTTTGTTGGTTGTTGGCTTTTGTTTTTTTGCTTATTTTTAGCATACACTTTTCTGGATAGTCAGGGTTAAGGTATTTGCATAAATTTTGGATTTTCAACAGAAAATAGAATAAAACAAAATAAAACTCCAATCAAATTAAAAAATCTTTGTGATAGGATTGAAGTTTGAGAAGGTTTTCTTGAGGAAAAAAATCATAAAGATCATTTTTAGGTGCCCAAAGAATTAGCCAATACACAGAAACCAGAAGCTTTCACATATAAAATAATGTTTTGAATTTCTTTTTTTTTTTTTCTTTTCAGATCCATTAGTTTCCAAGGAAACTACAGTAGCTGCTGCATCTTTTAGCTAAATATAATATAGGTTGCTTAAAAATTAAAAAGAGACAATTAGCATGATTTTGAATTTGAATTACAAATTCATCTTCTTGTTTTCATAACAAAATATTTCACAGATTCACAGAAACTTAGAAAACATACAAATGTCTTTTATAAATCACCCTACCACCTAGGGGTCTTTTGCCTTAATATTCTGTAAAAAGTACACTTAATGCTGTTACATCTTCTTACAAGTTATAAACATAGAAAAGAACACTTTTGGGGGATAACCAGAAAAAATGGTGGAAAGTTTCTGTTGGAAATAATGATATATTCTACTTATTGAAAGACCTATAAAGCTGTTTAATAGGGATTTAATTTGAGTGGCAGAGTCATCTCACAGCTAACAGAATTCTTTGTAATAAATCCAAATTCTTTCTGGTGGGTTTATATATAAAAGCTGCCAAAAATCTTATCTAATACTAAAATCCCATACAGTTTAGAAAAATGTTCTTGCCATCATAAGTTTAAAGAAAGGAAGCTAGATAGACATGCAGTACCTAAATGGAGGTAGGACCTGATGAACACAAATCAAATGCGTACTCCATTCCTTCGATGAGCTCGCACTTGTCTTTCTGCTCAGGAACAGGAAACATCTCTTCTTTTGAATCCTCTCTACACAGCTATTTTTTTTTTCTTTTAGATAAAGCTCTATCTAAATCAGAGATGAGGATGTCACTTTGATCTTCTCTGGGCCTGTCAACAAGATTTTCCCCTGTCAAAAGTAATTGAAAAAGAAATACCTATATTAAAGTTTGTCTTTAAGCAGCTAAATTTGTCATGAAGCTTTAAGTTCTCACTGAGGTTCTGTTTGGAGAGAAAGGATGTAAGTATCTGCACTGTGTGTCATGTTCCAAGCTGTGAGTCCTGATTGAAGAATGTTTTACACTTTTTTTTTGTCATGAGCAATATCTTTATGTTCAAATATTTCAATCTTCTCATCAGTATTTCCTGTTTTCTAGCTTTAAGTATTGCTCATCCAGTTCAGAAGTTTAAGTCTCTGTATTGGTTAGACTCCTTATTTGCTTTATTAGTTAGAATCCTTATGTTGTTATAAATATAAATGACTAACTTATATGATAGAGGAAGAAGAAAGGAAAGTAAATGGTTTGTCAGTAAAAATGTGTTTAAAAGACAGATGTTATAGAACACAATATTGCAAAACCTAAGACTCTTGGCAAATCCAGGCCTAAGGTTTTTAGCAAGCTGTGGCACAAGACACAGAGATGATCCAGAAACTTTACAATTGTATTTGGTTAGAGAAAGAATTGCTATTCCTATGAAGAAAATTATATGAATTTATCATTTTCAAAGTGAAAGCTCATTGGAATTACAGTATCAGTGCTGGAGGAGAAAATAGAAGAATGAATTTTAGATTGTCTACAGATGTGGAATAAAAGCAATTCAGCTGTTTAAGCCATCAAGGATCTATGGCTTTGGCAGCCTTTTTTTTTTTTTGGCCTTAGTAAATTAACTTTATCCTTCAGTATCAAGTTAAGGAGCATAACTTTCTGCAAACTATGTGATATTGGAAATTAAACTTTGATGATGTAGTTTCACTTACTTGACATTACTCTCTCAGTAAAAAGAAAGTGAAAAACATTCCATATGAATCACTAAAAATGAACTTCTATTATTTTTGTGACACCTGTTCAATTGTTTTGGGTCAGAATCTGGTCAAAGCATGACATGTCTTGATTGAAATATATTCTTCCTTCCTTGATTTTCTTGATTTTCTTTGTCTTCTTACATTTTACTCCAGGCTGGAGAGAACATTCATAGACAATTTACATTGTCCGTCTCTATAAATGGAAATCATATGCGAACAGAGATAATCTGTAATAGTAGAAATGTTGATAACAGACAAGCTAATAAAAGATATTGGAAATGTGACATCAAAATTGAAAGGAGGAGGAAAAATACTGCTGAATCTTTAACGTGGTAAAAATTTGGAATAATTCTGCTGCAGATAGTCAAGTCATTAATCTTCAAACATTGATCTTAAAAACAAACACAAGATGTAACCACTAAAAATATGACTTCCAACTAAACCTCATAACACACCATACTTCTTTGATGTTTTATGCCAAAGCATTTTAATTTCCTAATGAAATGAACTTTAGATGTGCTTCATCCAAACTCATTAATCTTTCTCATTGGAACAGTACCAATCTTTTTGCTGAATAGTTCCATTGTAGTAATGATGTGCTGATATTTTTGAGTAGTTATTGATATCAGGTCCATCGCTAAACTGGATGTTTAGTGATATTTTATACTCAGTAATAAATGTAGTATATTTATAGTTTGAACTATAAATAGTAGCAGGCAATCGGAGTATAAAAAAGCAATTGAAAAAACTCTAGTGTTTTCGCAGAGAGCTGGCTTATTTAGAATTTACCTAGCTTCAGATACCTGTTTCTTTTAACTACAGTAAAATTTGAGTTAGAAAACCAAGTGTTGCCTCCATATGTTCTTGTGAAGTCCTCTTGTGCTCAGAATTGCTTGAGAAAGTTAGTTTTTCCTATGTGCATTTTGAAAATTGCTTCTCTGCTATTTGTTTGTAGTCCTGAGCCATCTCCCCTCTTTGAAGGACTTGAAGATGTTACAAACATCAAAGAAGAGTTGTTCTTCTGTTATAAAACTTTGGATTTGTTGGACTTTTCTGTTTCTGTAGAAACTGAAAAGTCAAGTGTGAAGTTTGAGAAGTGGCTTTCACATGGTTGACTATTTGTCCAAGTTCACACAAGGCAATTCCTGTGATCTGTAACAACTACTGCATCAAACATAGCTCTCTTGAACAGATTTAAGCACTTTTTTCAGAACTATGATTCAGGCTCCTTTCTGAATCTGGAAAGTTGGATTAGATACTCAGTCACATGCTTCATACTCTATATCACTCTGATGTGAAATAAAGTAAGACATTTCTTGCTTCTATTGGAGGCGTGATATCATGGCAAGGCATTGAGGAGTCACACAGACGGGAAATGAAGAAGAGCATGATGCTGCAGCAGCGTTAGCAAATAGACTTTTAGTTGTGATACCCGCTTCTTTGCATTATGTCTTCTTTTATTCAGCAGTTACTAAAATGGCCTGTGAATTCAGAAGAGTACCTTTCCCAGACGAATGCCCTAGATCTTCAGGGATGGGATTAGATGTATACACAGCTCATGCTTTAATGCCATGGCTAGCCCAGCTTGTTAATGCTTCCACAATAAAGATGACAATTATAACAATAATATATGATAAGCATCATGCTGACATTTTTATCATGATTCAAAGTATATGGATAAAGGCTTTTTAGTTGTTTAAAAATAAACCAAATAGATTCCATTAGTGATGGAATTTGACAAGTTCACACCAATTTCTCTAAAAAGTCTTTCAAAGCAGAAATCCAGTTTCCATTTATAAGCCTACTGAAACTAATTAACAGAGCACCAAGATTTCTTTCTCTGTGATATCTTCTGTGATACAGCTAATTTCATGTAAAGAAAGTATCTTTGTTTGATAGAATATGACTTCACTTTTTTTTTTTTTTTTTTTAAAAAAAAAGGCAATTTTGCATTCCAGTTTTGTTCTGCAATAACTTCTAAAGCTACAGTCAATCACATGAGTCCATAACTGGTTGAAGTCAATCCACTCCAAATTTATTTCACTATATGTAGAATTTCAATTCAAATATCAGATAATAATATGCATGCTATAAAGATTTCCCTCTCTGCCCACTTACTTTATAGAAGTATATAACTTTTCTGACTTCTGTGGAGAGATAACAGTAGAAAGCATCCTTTTTTATGAGGAAAGTTAGTATTTTTTTAAAAAAAATCATGCAGTCTTATTTTAAAATATTTTATGATGTATATTCTTGTTCCTAACGTATATTAGTAAGATAAATCATAGAATCATAGAATCATAAAATGCTTAAGGTTAGAAAGGACCTCTAGAGGTCATCTAGTCCAACCCCCCTGCACACGCAGGGTCACCTAGAGCACGTGGCACAGGACTGC
>JASSRY010000270.1:378402-389099 GCA_032466555.1 Tinamus major | reverse complement strand
TTCTCTTCTCCAGGCTGAACAGGCCCAGCTCCCTCAGCCTCTCCTCATAGGGCAGATGTTCCAGGCCCCTGATCATGTAAATTATGTAAATGTGTACATGTAAATGTGTGTAAATTAAATAGATAGCACACACTCTTCAATAAGCAGCAAAGAACAATCTTTTATTAATGTTTTACATTTGTCAGAGACAAGATTCTGGCCTTGAGGAAGATAACCAATGTCATATGAAACTGGAGAGGTGTCTGATGGGAAACCTTTCTAACTAACTGCCCCACTGATCAGTGGTGGGAACCTGAGGCCAGATATTAATTAACTCGCTTACATTGGCTGCTATTTCTAAACTTGAGGGTAAAGTAACAAAATTATTCTTTCCATTGACACGCATGTATATTAAGTTACACTTTTTAGATTCTCTTTCAAATTCTCTTACTACTCTTTGTACATGTTCAAGCATATACATTCCCAGTACTTTGCATGTGTAATAGGATAAGTCTAACAGTTATCAGATTTATCTTATTAAATGTGATGTTTCTATCTTGTGATCATAAGGCAGTATGTTGCTTTCTGTTACATAGTTTAAATGTGTTAATTCATTAATAACTGATAAATTGGCTACATTCAGCACTGAAAGGTATAAGCAAAAAGAAGTTCAATGTAAACCAGATTTCCAAGCACTTGCAAAGGGTAGCAAGCAAGTTTTAGAGTCGATACTGCTACAACTTCATTGTTATCAGTGTTCAAACTACCTATTTTCCCTTAAGATAGCAGAGTAAACATATCTGAGAATATTTGTGACTTTTCTTTTCTAAAATATATGGACATGTTTTACACCAGGAAAAAAATGTTTGTGAAACTTCTGATTTTATTATGGAAGATAAGTTTGGAGAATGTGATTTCTGTTGCCAGCACAACATTTTCTGCGAAGACTGGAGTACTCAGAGTTTGTTATTAAATTGTGTCTCTACTTAGATACTTATTTATTCAATGAAGTTTGGTAATCAAAATGTAAGTCTGAGTAAAGAAGTGGAGACTGAAACAGAATGTAGTTATTTTAAAGCTTTGCATCTTAAATTAGTTTTGGCTAATTTAAGACAAACAGTAAAGGGAAACAAATATGTAAAAAAGATGTGTTACAATTGAATGTTATTATCCAATATCATAATAATGGTCTGCGGCTACAGTTAGATTGCTTAAGTGGACCATCAGTAATTTTATAAACAAGCAATGTAACTGGGAATAAAAATACCCACCTTTTCAACTCCCTTCAAGAACTGAAATAGGAAATTTAATCTTCCTGAACATAGTGCTAAAACAAAAGGTGGCTTGATTGAGACTCCCTAGAATCTCCTTTTTATGATATATTAGACTTAAATTTACCTGAATTATACAAGAGGGATGCTATTCAACAAAGAGATATGAAGCATGCTGAAATTCTCCCTCTTTTGAGTGTGATCATTATGATCACTTCCAAGATACAAACAAAAGCCTCATCTAAAATTTAATATGCCAATTAACTTTCTAAAATGAAAAGTAAACAGCAAAAATTCTTTGCACAATATTTTCCCTAGTTACTAATGATTTAAAACCAAAAATATAGATGCATTATATTTTCCTCAAACCCAAAATATTAAAAAAGAGGGGGATTTGTTAATGAACAAGCAGGTTTCAACAGGAAAATATAGTTTAATTGCAATATACAATTGTCAGCTTGTACATAATACACATAATGAATCTTTAAAGTAATGGTATTCATTATCATTAAAGTGTGCTTATAGCATGTTACATATTCTGCCTTTTTTTTTTTTACCTTATGAGATTTTTCTCTGCCTCGATTATCATTATTATATCTATATACCTCTTTCAGACATGTAATTATATAATTTTTACATAATTGCAACCTGTTTTTCTTGTACAGAAAAGAAAGAGGGGGAGTTTGTGCTTGTGAGAAGAAGAGAGGACATATGCATACTAAAAAATTACTTTCACACCTTTTTGTCTCCTTTGCAATAGTTCCCATTTTACAAACTCTCATAAATCACCCTTACATTATTCAGAAATTTTATATCAGGATGAATAACCTCATAAAGGTAAGATATTTTCTAATCGACTTCTTTCAGTTTAAGAAATCCAGCATTGTTTCCTTTTCAGCAGTCATAATCCCCTCTCCGCTCATACCTGTGCATACTCATATCCACTTGCTTGAAAACAGTCAGAATTGCCTTTTAAGGTCTAAATATACCAAAGTTCAACTTCATTATGTGCTAGGAGGATTCAGTGCTACTACATGCACCTGTACAATAGCAAGCAGTGACCCCAAGAGTTATGCAGCACTGAGATTCTCATGATCATTTAATATCCATAACTAACTGTCTGTGAGTCCAGCACCGCTGGCCTCCTGGGATTCATTTAAAGTGGACTGCCAACTACCACAGCAGATGCTGCAAACTGATGATGAATGTCAAATCATTAGTATGGCTATTTTGCTGTTATAACCATCATGAGAGAGAGGTTTTCTTTCTTTTTCTTTTTTTTTCTTTTTTTTTTTCAAAAGCAAAAATAGCTCTGTGAGTAGAAACCCATCTCCTTTTCCTTCAAGATATCAAAAAGATTGAGGAAAGTACTTATTGTTGTTATGTTTTACTTTTGTATGCCTGTAAATAAAAATACGCTTTCCAGCATCATTCATGATAGATTATAATAAAATCCCAGCAACATTAAGCCCAATCCTTTATACAAAAGACAGACAGACATCTTAAGAGACTGCTTCCAGTTTCATATCATTAGACTTCTGAGAAGGGATTTTTTCCAAAAAATGCATTAAAAAAAAAAAAAAAGTCTGCAAGTTCACTTCTTTGGTAAGTGGGGAAGTTCCTGTGAGCTGACTACTCCTTTTTGTCCCAGGTATCAGAGATGTGGTAAATCTGATATATAAGGCAGATTATTACCTGCTAAATTAGCCAAAGATCTTTTACTCAGTGCTGTTAATTATGAAATTTACTCAGAGACCAACAGAACAGAATGAATAGCACTGAAATCACTTTCCCAAAAACATGCCTTTTAAAGGAGTATTCTATGTATCAGTTTCTGTCTTTAGTCAGTTTTAAACTGAAATATAATAAAAAGTACAATGCAGTAGTCTAAATTCTGAATAAAAGTTATCCTGGAGAAAGATTCACAGCACAATTTCTGGGTATGTTGTTTGGATTACATCCATTCCAGTTAAATTATTAAAGATCACTTAATAAATACCTCTGAATTAAAGGAAGAAGGATTAATAGCTCACAGTTACATACAGATCCCTCTGCAGAGATCAGAAGCATGCATGACAGTTAATGGATCTAATATTAAAAGCACCTGATCCCTATCCATTATTAAATGCATTTCCAGGTGATTACTTTTGATATGAGCGTTGCATTATTATTAAAAGACATGATTTCAGGGAAAAAATATATATGTTTTTAAATCCGAAAAATACTTTGCCAGGGTTAAGCTCTAGTACTGAGCTGCAGAACTGTAGATGTTGGAAGGGAGATCATCTAATCTGGTTCTTCTCCTCAGAACAGTCAGCATCAGCAGGTTGCTCAGGGCGCTGTCCAGTCAGGTGTTGAATGTCTATAGGGATGGAGACCCCATAGTATCTCCGGGAAACCTGTTCCAGTGCTTGCTCACCCTTACAATAAATAAACAACAATCAAGTTTGTTTATTATCTATTAACAGAAATTCTTGTATTTCAGCCTGTGTCTATTACAGCTTGTCTTTTCACAGAGCACTGCTGAGAAAATGGGCTCTTCTTTACTCTCCCCATCAGGTATTTGTATGCTTGATATTTAAACACATTGTTTTATATTCCTCCTCATCATATATTTATACACACTCTTTTCTCCAGGCTGGGAGTCCCAGCTCTCTCAGCCTCTTTTCAATCGTCACATGCTTCAACCCCTTAATTTTCTCTGTGTCTTTCACTGGACTGTCTCCACTAGCTCCCTGTCCCTCTTGTACTGCCCAGAACTGCACCCAGAACTGCAGACGTGGCTTGACCAGGGCTGAGTAGAGCGGGAGGATCACCTCCCTCGACATACTGGCATTGCTCTACCTAATTCTGCCTAGGATCTGTTGGCCTTCTTAGTATGAGGCCACATTGCTGGCCTGTGTTCAGTTTGCTGTCCACAAGGACCCCCTAGGGCCTGGAAAACTGCTTTCCAGACAGTTGTTACCCAACATGTTATAATGCATGCATGACATTATTTAGAGATTAAATACATGTCTTTTTATTATTTTTTAACCTTTGTGGCATCAGTGATCATAAATCTATGAGGGTATATTAGCTGACCTGCTACATATGGCTCCAAGCAACCATAGATGGAGAAGATGTAAATGATTTAATTGTAATAATACTATTTTAGATACATGAGATAAGAAGAAAAAATAAAATAAAATAAACTTTTAGATCTTGAAGTGTTAAATGGCAGTTTTGTTGCTTACAAATAATCCCATAATGACAATAAGAACTGTTCTTGATCATGTTTATAAAATTGATATAGGAATAACTATAGGGACTAGCTGAGGTTTTTTTACTCAAGAAGGATAAGATACTCCAAAAATAAGAACTGGAGGTCTGCAGATTAAATTCTGTGTGTTTCAAGGAGCAACTGCTACAATCTTTTTGTTGTTGTTCTTTGTTTCTGTTTTGTTTTGCTACTCAAAGCTGACATTTGTTTCTCGGACCACAGTTACATAAGATTATAAACAACATAAACAATATTCTGTTTTTTAAATTATAAACATACTCAAAATTTATAGAAATATCTTTTTCTTCAGAAATTTCACATAAAATGTCATTTCTCCCTTTGCCAAACATTAACAATTTTTAAATATTATTTTTGAAGTTGTTCTTTCTCTTTTAATATTATGCCAACCTCCAATCAAACTTTTTCTCCCCACAGAGTCAAAGTATCCTTTATTCCCAAGACAGCCATCTCTCAACATTGCCCTTTTAAAATAATCCCCATTTTTCAGCATTCAACTGCTAATAATTAATTTAAAATTGGATAGACACTTCCCATCTGGAGGTAGCAAAATAAATGGTGTTTTCCCTTTGAAAGCTCAAAAGTCCTCCTATTGCAGAACAAAGTCTATTAAGACAGCCTTTTATATGAGTCTCATCCTAACAAGTATAGATATCCAGATCTAAATTAGTTACTTCAGGCCCCCTTTATAGCCATTAGAGAGACTGTATTATCAAATGGCCGTGTTGACATCCTGGTAATTTTGTATCAATTTAAATTTTTCTTCCTGCGGAAAGTCAGGGAAAGAGGCTATACCAATACTAGTGGTAACACAAGTTTAACTCTTTTGATTAAAATATTGGATAGCTGATCAAAGTAGGGCTGTGTAACTACACAATCCTATTTTGAGCAACAAACAAAAGTTTGCCAGGCGCCTTCTCACATCTTCCCAACAATTTCATTAGCTTCTCTTGGCCATTATCAATCAGTTATAATGTTACCAAGAAAAGAAGGAATGAGAAAAGTTTATCCTGTCACAGACAAAAGTCCAAATGCTCTACCACAGATGAGAGCTCAGAGCAACATAGCTTCTAGTAGAATACAGAAAGAGAAATAATATGTAAATATAGAAGAAAGGCCATATATTTGAAAAAAAATTAATAAGTTTAATTATGTTGTGAAAATGCGATATAAACTGCAGTAAAATTAACCTTATGATGCTTATCTTCTCTTTCTCTTTCATTCTTCCTTTGATATTGAACTCATTGAATTCAGTGAGAGGCATCTTAAATCATAACCACGAAAAATGTGGTGTCTTTTTATAACCATTTTCTCATCAAACCTCTCTGCTCTTACCTTTGATGGTTCATTTCAAGCCTTCTGAAGTAGGCTTTTAGAATACTATTTTTTTTATCTGAGAGAAGGAGGGGGAGGGGATATAAAAAGGGGAAGAAGAAATTTCAAACCAAGTTTTGCTATTTTCATACAAATTCACTAGTTTCAGGTTATGCAACAGGAGAAAATTAATGAATACTTTAAAATACAAGGCATAGAATAACTTCCTATTATTATAAACCCTGCTTAGATATATGATTTATTAGAACATTTTAAAGAGGAAAATTAATAGAATATTGATCTATGCATTAGTTTACAGCCATTTAGTCAGCTGTCCACACATAAGTATTCCAAAACAGTAATAAAAATAAATATATTACATTTTTTAATAATGAAAATGAGGATTGCTAAATTCACTAACAGTAAAATACAGGGAAAAATGATTTAAACTTCCTATATGTTAAAACCATTGAGATATGAGTTAAATAGGAAAAAAAAAAAAAAGTAAATAAGAAGAAACAACCAATACTTTTGATTGTCTGCATGAGTTTTCTATTCTGTTAGGTTTTTTGTTTGCTTGTTTCATATGTTTATTCTCTCTCCATTTATTGCTCTCCAGGACATCTTCATAGAAGGCCCATGTTTTTCTTTGATGATCTATTAAGTTCTTAATAGCAGTGATCCATGACTTGGAGATCAGGAAGTGATTGATGGTTGTCAACAGGTCTAATAATAGCATTGTCTGAAATAAAAAATATAATTCATAGAGTCTGACAAATGGACTGATTTCCAAAGTTTTTGAAGTGTCACACGGATTCCACGTCTACTGATGACACTAACACTGGTGTTTATTATTCATGTTAGCCACAGTTAATGTTTGAGGTCGCATCTAAACCAGTCTTAAGTACTTTTCTTATATGCTGTATTATTCATCAGTTCAATTCATGGCTCACCAAGAGAGCCCTAATTTTTAAGTAAGTTAACTACTTACATCATCAACTTCTAAAAGTTAATGAGCAGCTTAGGGAGTTAGTTACAATTTACTGTCAGTCCACCAAGAAATGTCAGTACCCCAGTGCAGAAGAAACAAGTGGCATATAACAGGCTTGTGGATTTTTTATGCAGCTATAAAACAGAACATAGAAATTCAGATAGTTAACTGAATCTTTTTTTAAAAAAGGCAAATTTGTTTGTGAATTAATTCTCTGAGCAGTTCTCTGATATGTCAAAGAACCTTTTAAATAATGCAGTGTATAGAGCAAACAATAAGGATTTAATAACAGCAGAACAAGGTGAACCAGTTAGAGAATAAATAGTGTCATATTGCATCAGTTATAATAAGTGCTTCAGCAAAGCAAGCTAGCAATTAGTAGTAAGTGTTCAGTTAAATTTAGACAATTCATATGTAAATCATACCTTTCTGTAATCTTACACAGTTAACATTCTTAAGATGATTCACTGAAAGTGTTAGGTCAGGTCTTCACCTGTCCGATAAAACTTTTATTGAAGTGACTATTTTGATTGGGTTAGATTTCTTTTATTAGTGTAAGTCACACTGACAGACAAATATAAGGGTGATTTATGTCAGCATTTCCATTCTCTTCTTTTATGAAAATAAACTTAATCATACAGTGTCTATATCTATGTTTGTGTATGCCACAGGAAGAGGAGGGCAAGAAAGCAGCACTTATTTTATACAGAAAGCAGTACAATTTCCTAGAGAAAAAATTCTCTACCTTTCGCCAGAGAGGATGCCACATTCCCCTGCATGTATGATGTTTGTCAAAAATGAATTGGAAAGAGTGTTTGAGGTTTGTATGGTATGTGTGTGTGTTGTAATTCGCTGGAGTGCATTTTTATTCAGTGTTTATATTTCAGTATTTATAACAGTTACTCAGCTTGTTTTTTTTTTCTAATTTTCTAATAATATTATTCCTTATGCCCTAGAATGACTGTGGGACTACAACGTGAGGAAGTAGAGATCTACTGATGATAACATTATTATTAAAATCATTATTATTATATCATTGGGGTTTGCTGCAATGTTCATTTTTGGATATTAAAGTCAAAAGAAAAAAATGTTTTTTTTTTGTTTTTTTTTTTTTTTTTAAGCAGGATTTCCAGTATTAAAATATGCTACTTCAAATTATTAAATTCATTCAGGTAATCCTGACTATAGAAAATAACACAGCTTCTCTCCCTCATCTGAAACAGTAACTTTAAGAGTTAAATTTTTGTACATATCAGCAGCCTTTAAACAAAAACGTGAAAATGAAATATGGATATTTCATGGTTGCTTATTTTAAATCAAATTCCAAAAGATGTGTTGAACCTAGCAGACAAGATGTCTCACCTTTTAGATGTCAAAACCACTGTCTCCTGTCTATTTACTAAAACTTACTTTTGTGTGTGTGTGTGTGTGTGTGCAGGTCATTCTCTAAGCATTATCAATGCATAGATCTGTGACTCACCTGGAGATAAAAAGAATGTCACTGTTATAAGAGTGTGTCAATATATAACCTGGAAACTACATATCATCTCTATATGAACAGAACTGTGAAATCAAGAAGTGGAAGACGTATTTCCTAGACACAAGGTCACCTTGCCAAAAATTTCTAAAGGTTGTATATGATTTAAATAAGAATATGTATGCGTATGTATACAGACATAAAATTAAACATGAAGTCAAACTTCTGTTTCAGAAATTTAAAACTGATGTGCAATGGTTTATTAATGTCAACATTAATGTGAAGTATAGATATTTGAAATCATTGCAGTACCCATCCAAGAACACTGTGTAGTCATAACTTTTTTCTAGACCGTGATAAAAGTAAGCTATTCCAAAAATTGGTGAAATACATTCCTTTCTCAGGTCTGACATTTGTAACATATTTCATAGAAAACTTTTTATTTAGTGTAGTTTCAAGTAATATAATTCCCACGCATCAGTTGAAAGTTAATCAACCTGTGGCTGGTACATTTGTCAGCATTCAACACTTGCAAAAGTGAAAGTCATAAAATCTGTTTTTCCAGAACTGCAAATAACATTTCTGCTCTGCATTTACCCTATTTAAAAAAGGGGGGGGTATTAAAGTGTCGACTCTTTCAGCACAACATAGCATAATCACTTTATTCTAACAATCAAGCATGAAAACAAGGACACAAAAAGACTGAATATAAACATACAAAAACCCCAAAGAAATGATTTTTTTCACCTGCAGGAATGGTAGCTTGCTCAGGGACACAACAGAGGAAACTGCTGTATAGCCAAAGAACATATTCATCTCATTTCACTGGTTTGCAGCCGGACGCAAGTTCTCCCTGAGCTGTTCTGCGCTGTCCACATCTAGCTGTAAACTTGAAGTCGTATTAAGATAGCATGAGTTAATGAGTCCTGCTGAGGGTAAAAGTCTGGAGATTTACTAGAGCAGTGCTAGGTCTAAGCACAATTTCTTTTGCAGGAAGGAATCTTTATTTTTCTACTAGCCCTGTTTGTATCATATCAAAAAGGACTTGCTGTGCAGATCCAAATTAACATTGTTTAGGGAAACAGGAGGGAAGGGAGAAGACAAGCTTTCTTGGTTCTCAATAAGCTACTCTGTCTGCTTACCTATATATATATATATATTTGCATACATATATTATGCATTAGCAACTATTCAGGCAATTTCACTAGTATGGCCTTAAATTCTTAGTTAAATAGGTCTTACCAATAAGAAAAATAGAAGCGAGCTTAATTTAGCAACTACAAATGTCATTAGTCAAATATGTACTCTTCAGACTTAATTAACTACTACACATTACAATATCAAGTGGTTGAAGACCCAAAGTGTAACTGTCACTGCCAGCAATGTAATAACATCTTAATAATTTAAAATACATTCTGCATAGAAATTAAAGAGAAAGCATCAGAATTTGCTAGCAGAGTTAATCATGAATCTGCCAAACAGTGAATAGACTTATATGAAAATGTTAATTCTACTCCTTATTGTTCCCCCTATTAGTTTCTGCATTTCTTTTTAATGGAATATCAAAACTCACTCTAATTATTCTAAAGCTTATGTGTGATGTCACATTTTAATACAATAAATATGTTTACCTGTATTTCTTTTAGTCTGTGAGCATATTTCCAGCAATGTATTTTTGTAGAAGACAGTTCAGGCAATCATAGAAAAATCTCTTGTAGACATGCAGTGAAAAAAATCTCTTGTAGACATGCAGTGAAAAAATCTCTGATTTTCATCATTATAAGGGTAAAAATCACCACAAATTCTAAAAAAAAAAAAAAAAAAAAAAGACTTATGTGTTAGTGTTTGCATGGCTTACCTCTGGCAAGTGGTGGTCTGGATCAAGTCACTTGCTAGGACAAGGCAGAGGGACATGCAAATCGGTGTGTGCACTAGCAGGCTGTAGGGAGCAACACACATACACATGAAGCCTATACACATGAAGTCTGTGTACACCCCACGGGGTACTGGGAGCACTGGTAACCCACAAATCCTTCAAGAAGTGATGCTGTGCTTGCTTGTGCCTGCACGTGAGGGAGATTAGAACATTTGGGGATTAGTTACAGAAGAATGTTTAGAAATAGGTAGGTGTCCTTATATGTGTCTAGTTTTGGCTTTGACTGTTGTATTGCTGATACTGATCCTGAGTGCACAGTTCACTGATTGCTGGTTAATTTACTGCTAATAAATCAACAAGTCCTTTCGATCTTGATCATTTTGAAGAAAGAGAGAAAGAGGGGAAAGGGGAGAAAAGGGGGAAAGGGGGGAAAGGGGGGAAAGGGAAAGGGAAAGGGAAAGGGAAAGGGAAAGGGAAAGGGAAAGGGAAAGGGAAAGGGAAAGGGAAAGGGA
>JASSRY010000270.1:324317-351932 GCA_032466555.1 Tinamus major | reverse complement strand
GTTTTTTTTTTTTTTTTTTTTTTTTTTTGGTATTAATTTACCTGTTTGGAAGTTGATTTATGCCAAGCAAATTCACACACTTTTGAGGAGTTAAAATTGAAAAAAACCAAACAAACAAAGAAGGAAAACTGTTGGGAGTACACCAGTTTTTAAAGGTGTCTTTTCTTCGTGTGTGTGTGAATTCACATGAATTCACGTGAATAATTTTCTCTGAATGAATTTACAGTTATTATTGCCCATCTGCTGCATTGCAGATCTACGCTTTCACACTGAGGTATGATATGCAGAGCTAATGGGTTGTTTTCCTTGAAAGATTTCTGGAAAGCACAGTGCCTCAGATTTCCATTGACGTGTTTTTATACAGTTTTGTCTAAGATTGGGACTGACTCTGTGTGCTGTAGAGCTACCCGAACACTTGTTTTACTTGAAATAACCCTCATTGAAAATCTGAGCTATCCTGTTTTTTGCGTATTTAGACTGTGGAAGAAAAGTAGACATTAGAAAATAAAGAATTTACCAATGAGAAATGACTTACACCAACAATAAAACTGAACTTGTTTTCACTTTTTTTTTTTTTTTTTTTTTTTTTTTTTCCCCAGTTCTGGGGCTGGTAATTTGAACAAGTGACATATTGCAGGTACTTAGAAAAGTGCTACATAAGGAGGTATGTTCACAAGCAGCTCTTAACGAATACTCCTGGGAGACTAGTCTCTTAACAACCTGGTGGATAGATCTGTAGATAAGGAAACTTTTGTGTTAGACCATAAAAAGACTCTAAGGGAGAAAAAAAAAAAAGTAAAATAAAACACAACAAAGCACTGTTTTATCAGTTTTTTCACTTATCCTAGGACTCCACTAGGGCAGTGATAACTGCAATTTTTTGTTAATGACATGGGAAATAGGTAAATGGGAATAAATAGGGACTGTTTCTTTGCCCATTGGCCAACATTTTGTCCTTGAAAAATTAAAAAGATTGGAAAGGATCATCCTGTGATAGCTGCACATCTGTAAGAGTGATCATTACTCTGAGGAAGAGAAAGCTCAAGGTTAAACACTTACACCCTTAGCAATGGAGACTTATTTCTGGAAAGAGCGAACAAGCTGCCAAAGAAAGTCACCCACTTCCTTGAGTATTAGCAACATTAGTTGTGCAACTATAGACTGAAAATATTAATGCTGTGAGGATTCAATTAATTAAGGATCTTCAAGATTCATTTAAATATAAATATAATATATGTATATAATGTATTATATGTATATATGTAATATATATACATTATATTTATAAAAAATCTACAATAAATGACAATAACATACATTAAGCATTATTGTTGTGAAACAAATATATAATTATTAATTTATTAAATAAATTAAATAATGTCATCCCACTAAAAATAGGATGCAGTGGATTCCATAGGGATACTGAACTTTATATTTAGGAAGATAACACAATAATCTCTCCTTGAAAATTAATGGATAAAAATTAAAAAAAAAAAAAAAAAAACTATAATAACCATGCAAGTATGTAGGGATGCACCTGAAGAACTGGGCTTGCTAGAAGTAATTTTATGATGCAGTCCACTCCAGTTGAGGCTACATTACTATTAGCCAATGACTTGTGATAGCAAAACAATTATTATTAACAAATAATAAAACATATATCAAAATACATTTTTTAAAAAAAGTAATTGAACGTTTTCTTTCAAAATATGCTACTAAATTTAAATTTATTTTATAACATATCATATTTCTTATTCCTCCAAAAATTGTAAAAGGTAATTAACATATGATTATTGCTGTACTTACAAAATACAATCCTGAAATAATAATTATAAGTTATGTGGTTTCCTGGCTGTTAAAGGATAAGCTATGCAGATGGATATATTGTCTCCTAGATACTTACATATCATAAGGAAACACATGCTTATAGACTGATAGACATTTTCATATTTACAGAATATGAATTTACATGAAATAGGAAAATAATAATTTGATTTATACTTCTGAAATAATTAAATCTGCTTCTGATGAAGGCTGGTTGGGGTTATGAGGCTTAATTTTTATATCCTGCTAGCTGAGGTCATTTTGACAACCTGATGACGCTGTTTTTACCAATGTAGTCTGAAACAAATTGAGGTCAGTGTACATTTTCTCATAGCCTTGCTCTCAGATTTCTTCCATGAACTGCAGAAGGTTTCAATTTACTGAAGCACTGAAGTAGGTAAGATCCAATCAAAGTAAAAGCAGAATCAATAAATGCTAACCTCAGAGGGCTAAACAGTAGTGACATCTGTCAGGGGGAAAAGTTGTTTGTGGAGTCAAAATGCCATTGTCCTGTACCAACACGAAAATGAAAATGAAGCTATGGTTTTGTAAGACTTGTATACTGAGATGTATTTAACATGTCTGACAATCAACAAGATGGATTTTCTACTTAGGATAGGAATGTGTATACGTATTTAGGTGAAAATTAAGACATTTAGGCAAGCCATGGAAACCAGTTGGAGACCAATCCCATCATCTCAGTATAGTATTTTTCATTGCTTTAATCTCTTGATATTTAATAGCTGAGGGAGGCAAATAGCACATTTTAAAATACTATGGATAAATAAAAAAATACATAGCACCCACATAAAGACATATGTATTTAATTGGCAGTGTGAGTTTGAAAAGATATGTATTTTAAAAATTCATTTGTCTCTGTTTTCCTTTTTTGGTAAGCAAAATTACTACATGAAATTGTGTATTAGTATTCAGATTTTTTCTTTGTCAGCATTATGCTATATAGTTTCTATGATTTAAGAGGAAAATGTGTAATCTGAAAGTAAATGTCATATGTGCATGTATATACTTTTAAGCTTTTTTAGAAAAGAAAAATGTAATTTCATTTTTAGCTCAGTATCAATAAAATTGCATTATGTTCATGTAGATCTGATGTGTCAGCGTTCATACATGTTCTTTTCCCACCTCTCAGGAATTTTATAAGTCAGCATGAATTGTGATTTGACTTACCCTAGTCCATCAATGATAACAAAAGTATTTTGTGTTTTCTGACAGGTTTTATCTGGCTTTCTTCGGAGCCTATACTTCGATATGGATTACGGAAATAAAGGACCAAATTCCTTTTAAAAACTAGCTTCTGACCATGTAATTGTCAGAATTTGGAACAATATCATGGTCAGTAATATTTCTTTGGAAAAGAAAAGAAAATCAGGGTAAGTATTTCCCTATATTCTCTCTCAGCTGGAATGTATTGTTCCAATTAATCTGGTTAACTAATTCAGAACCAGGCATACAGAAATCTTTGATACATTATAAAAAATAAATGAGCAACTCTGCTGAGAATACACCATTAAGTATTTGTATGGATAAACGCCTGCTAAATCTTTCCAAGAAATGTGGAAATATCCACATTTCCCCAGCAACAATGTAGTTGTGGGAAACAGCTGGGAGAATTTCTGTTAGAATGTCATTAGACTGAAGACACTATAATAGTGGCCCATGAATATTTAAAGCAGAAATAACACCTGAACAAATTGTCTTTTTTCTTCTTGGTAGCTAGCTAAAACATGAGAATAAAGTTCATAAACCAGAGTTGTGTGTGCATGTGTACATATACACGTATGATACACATACATATATATATAAATCAGTGTAAATAAATCAAAGATACATTTCGTAACAAATCAAACATTCTTTCTAGCTCAGGGCATTTGAAACTTGTTTTTTTTTTTTTAAAGTGTTGATCATAAAATCATATAAATGGGAGACTACTATGGATTCTAAAAGGTCACAAAGTTAATCTACCTTCACTTGACTATACAGCTAGACTATAGATGACTATAGATATGGCCAGAGACAAATGTCTGATCTGTACTTAAATAAGGTATTCTACAACCTCTTTCTTAATGTATTCACATAATTTATTGCCTTTATTATGAAGAAGATTTTTCCTAATATCTTAACAGCTTTTTTTTAAACTCACAAAGCCATGATGCAAAACAAAATCAGTGCCCATGCCCTTTCCTCGCAATGTGTGTTTTCATATTATCCTGTCATTTTTATTGCTATCTTTTGCTCTCTCTTATTTTTACGGTAACTTCCTTCAAAAGTGGGTCCAAACTGAGCCTGAAATTTATGATCAAGAAATGATAAACTACACCTAAAATACATAGTTTCCTAAATGACATTTGTACGACATTTGCTTTCTTTCTTTTTTTCTTGCATGTGATAAGTGATGAAGAACATCACTTATTTTTTCTATTTTTCTTTTTCTTAATGGTTGATTTATGGATCAATGTTGGCCTCTAACTCTCTTGAACAGCAATGTTGCTTACTCATTTATAATGCATTTTATGCTACTAAAATTAACATAATTCAAGTGTAGCACTCTACTACTGATGAATGATTTTTTTCTTGCTGATTCCAACTCTCTTTTTAACTATAGTATCCAATCTTTTACTATGCTTGCAACCCATCAAACTTGTGGATCACATCCGCGATGTTTAGAATTCTGCCCTATATTCTGCCAGCTAACTCAAATGAAAATATTGAACAAAACCAGGGTTAAACCAGAAATCTTGCACACAACTCAATTAAAAATTTGACAGTTCTTCATTCAGTATGACTTTCAGTCAGTTGTATACCCATCTCTGAGGATTTCATCTGGGAATATGTCTCTGCTTTGATTTTGAGAATGTCATGTAAGTAAGCTTTTTGAAAAGACACACGTCATTATTTCCATTGTTTCAATATTATCCACTGAGCCAGTTCTCTTCTCAAAAAATAGTTTATAATTATGTCCTAATTTGTTAATGAGACTCAAACATAATAACATTTTGTGTACCAATGACTAATATAAAAGGCACAGCAGGTAAAGACCAATGCTTTTACACTAATAACTCTTGCTTCACATGATTTGCCTTTCACTTGTCACTGTCAGTTAAATATTGATAACTTCCAGCAGTAGTATACAGACAGTTAATTTTGCAAGCAGAAAACAGACAGCTAGCCCAGTGAAGTATTTTTATATGCTAAATCTCTACTTCTTCTTCTTCTTTTTTTTTTTTTTTTTTTTTTTTAGCTGTTCTGGCTTCCTGAAGTTTTGTGTTAGGAATTCACAAAGGCAGAATGTAATTGATATTTGCACTGTGCATGTAAATTGTGGTGGCTATGTTAGACATGTTTATCCAATTCTATATATGAAAATGGGCTGTGGACAGAAAATAAATGCATCAAATTACCACACAGAAATGGAAATGACCTAATAGAATTTACATTGAAGTATTTTTTTCTTCACCCTGCTCACATATTTTACTACATCTACAAATGTTCATTCAAAAATGCATAAACAGGTGATTTTGGTTTCTTTCTACCTCTCCTTTCATCTCTCCTTCTGTGTCTCTGTCTCTCCATATATAAGCATAAAACTAAAGCATTTAAAAAAAAAAAAAAAAAAAAGCTAAAGTAATCATTTCTACAAAACCCTGAATTCATTTTTTTTTTTAGGAAAAATTGGGATGATAGATGCTGAAAATCCTTGGAGGGTCAGCATACAAATGAGTTGAGGCAATATTGGTCCTAAAAATGTAAAATAATTAGATTCGCTTCTTATTATGATCATCATTTGTTAGCATACTTACACAATGGATATGAAAACAGCAATTAGTGTTTATTTTCCCAAAATCACTTCAGTTACCAACATTGGCAATAGTATGTAATAAGCAATGTTTTTGGATATTATTTGATTTGACTTATAGTATCTCAGTCTCCAAGGTTAGGAGCTAAATCAGAATTACATCCCATTTTACATGTACAAAAGTTTATATAAGCTCACACTCTGCATATTTAATATAGGCTATTTTTGTTTTGAAATACTATTTCAAAGAGTTAAAAATCAGAGGCTTGAGTCACAAATATATATATATATGTATATATATCAAGTAATCAGAAAATGTATTTGCTATTATATACAAACATTATTTCCTGTTTAGAGAGATAAACATTTGATGGTCTCATACTAAAAGAAAGTCTTGATATTATTTTTAGTTCCAAAGCAAATCTCTTTCCCTTTATACAATATCAATGGCTTTGCTTTGTTTTAAGTAGAATTTCTTTTTCAGTAGTATATTTGTTTAATTGTTTCAGAATATATAATTTTTAGAAGTAGAATGCTTTCAGCAGTTGGGAACGTTATCTGAAAATAGAGCAGGTAATATATAACCCAATTTCCATCTATTTTTTTTAAAGAGAATGGGAGATAGGATTTAAAAGAAAAAAAGCTGTATGTTTCTGTAGTCATAAAGTCATCAGAATCTGCCATTCTCTTTGCTGCTATTATACTTTAGCTTGTGCAGCAAGTATGATCTGACAAGAGAACCTGAGGGTGCAATCACTGTTATATACAGTTTTTATGTTCAGTGAAGAGGTCCGCATCTGAAATGCAAAATTGGTAAATGAGAGAAAGGCTTTGTGGAATGTAAACAAATAAAAGGTAAAACTTGTCAAATGGTATGGCTGGAAAGATTGAGTCTGTCAGCAAGATTTTCTGCCCAGGACTCTACTTAGCAAGACTTTATTACTGTGAAGCCCACCCAACATGAGCAATTTCCGCTATTTACTTTAATACAATAGAAACATAAATGCACATTGAGGAAAAAAAAAAAAAAAAGATGACAGTGTATTATAGTTGAAATGTTTGTACTGTACTGACGCTCGTACAGCTATGGCTACCTCAATAGTTCTACTCAGACTCCTTTTTCAGAAGTTTGTATTTTATAGTAAAAAGTTCTCCCCCAGGGTGAATCTTAAAATGATGTTAATTTATTTCAGTGTCATTAAAGAAATTCAATCACTTAATTTCAATCTGTTTGGAAGCATGTGTTTGTTCTACAATATCTCAAGTAGTGGCAAATTAAATGTCCTTGATATGCATTTAAGAACATATCAAGGACATGAAGAAAAGGAAGTAAAACATTTACTGGATGAAAGTAATACTTTACTGAGTAAAGCATTATAAAAACTGCACCACTTCACCTACAAAGGTTGTGCATAGCAGTAATGGCATATTGCTATATAGTTTCACAACTGTGAGTTTAAATCTTGCTCTGCATTTGGGTTTAAGTTACATGTAATCTTTGGACAAGAATCTGACTCATAAGAAATAACAATAATAATAAAGGCAATCTAAATACAATAGCAATAATACCAGTTTTTTGGCTTCAGGTTTCTGCAAGCTTTGACCTTGACAATCCAGTAATTGCCCCCCTAACTCTTTCTGTTCAAGATCATGAACTTGTTATTAACTAAGAAGACAGGCAAGCAGTGAAACTCCTGTCTGATAATATGCTCTCTCCAAAGTAACTCTTTCTTAATTGATTCAAAATTTTCTTCTGTCTGATGAATGAGTTACCTAAGCTATCAAGCAGGAACGTTTTCTATCTAATGAGATAATTATCTCCTCCCTCCTCAAGAAAAAAAAAGAGGTTTATTCTTCCTTTTACTACTTAAGATAGATTTAAGGAACGTCCAAGAAAGTCGGGATATTGAATTCCTTGAAATTAGCAGATTAGCAGCTGGAAAATTTATCTACATTTACTGGTGTTTTCTCTAATTTGTGTAGGGAATTCAATAATATGGTGACTGACTTTTAGAATATGAAAGTAGTTACATCTTACCAGGCTGAAAGTATATTGGTCGTATTAGTTTGTCCTCCAAAGAAGACAACTGTTATGTGAGTTTTATGTACTGTGTGAAGAAGAATCTTTCTTCTCTTTCTTCTGTGACTTTTGAGTTTTTTTTTTTTATTTTTATTTTTATTAAAGACTGACCCTGATTTCTGCTTTTCCATTTCATGCCTCTTACTGGAAGTGAAAGCAATACCTATCAGCCTTCTTCATGACACCCATGACTGAGCAGACCTCTATCATACTTCCCCTCAACATTTCTTTTCAAAATTGAAGTTCATTGATCCTTCTTCTTACAGAAGCTGTCCCATAATTTAAAAATCTTAATTGTCTTTCTTTAAATTTTTGTTTGATATAATTCAAAACATTTCTGATTTGAAGCCAGAGCTGATCACCTTTTTTAAGAAGGTGTGAGAGAATAGCTCGAGAAAGGGGAACTTAGAGAAAAATAGAGCCTAACAGAAGGTATGACATTGCAGAGGCTTGCCTGAGGTGAGAGACAGTCAGCTCTTCCAGGATGGTTGGTATGTGTGGTTCGTATACTTCTCCACAATTCACTTGGCAACACAGTCTTCCCTCTCAGCACACTCTAATAAGAATAAAGGAAGAGTGGAGCAGAACAGAGACATCATGGCCAAACTTTGTTATGTTTCCTGCAGAGGGGATAATCTGATGGTGCCATGCAGGCGATGAGTGAATGGAGGGTGGAGCGGAGTGAAGACACCATGGCCAAACTCTTGTACTTCCCGCAGAGGTGGCAAGATGGTCGTACCATGCAACTGATAAGACACGTAGTGTGATGTCTGGTGCTGGGCCAGCAATGGTGGTAGATCAGTCCCTTCAGATGGACCTTGCTCAAACTTCTCCTTCTTCTAATCTCAGTATAATACCATATGCAAACCATCCCATTGACCACAACTCCTCACTGAGCATGCTTTCTAGGTTTTCAGTTAACTTGGGAGATTTTTTTAAACAATCAATAATGAAAGTAATTTTGTCTGGAGTCACTCAAGTTCCACCTAAATGTAAAACAAAATATATAAGAGGTGAACTAGGGAGGAAGGAATAATGGGGTGGCAAGAACCAGGAAGGAAAAATGGGGTAAGAATGAGAAAGGAAGAATATGACGGTAAGAACGGAGGAAGAGGAATTAAAGAAGAAGGAAGAGGAGAGATGAAAGATTCCATCGTAACTTCTGGATCAGTCAACAGGCTGAACTCCTTTCCTCCCCTCGGGTCAAGGCACTGCCTGAGGAGACTCCTCAAGATTGAGAGCCCTCTCCCATCTTCTGGGCGAGTGATGATTGTGCATTTGTACACTAGGCACTAGCTAAGAACCCCACACTCTAGCAGTGAATTTCCTGTACTGACATCAGAAACCTGTTTTCCAAATGTTGCATTTGGATAAATTGTGCTATTTGTGAACTCGAATATGTGTTTTGAAGGTGATCGGACCAATGGTCAGCAGGCTGTCAGTGAATCTGACACTGCCAGAGTATAGCTTATTGTTGATCAGACTATTTGGAAACTCGATTTGCTCCTAGGAAGGCAATTGAACTGGCGGCCAACAGATTGTTCATGAATCCTGATACTGCCGGGGTTGGGCATATAGCTAATACAGTATTTGGTATCTCTATTAAGAGATGAGACCAGCTGCCACCAGTCCCTCTAACCTTTTAGGATCAGCTGGAACACGGGGACGAGGCGGACAAGGGGATTCAGCTCTTACCAGACTTGCCCCTCCAATCAAACCGCAACAGAAGGTAGATGACATATTAATACAATGTCTTTAATAACAGTCTCAGTTTTGTTCTCTAACTATGTATAGTGCAGTTCACATCTGTGTAAAGTAAAGTACATAGGCAAGATTTTTTTTTTTTTTAATATTGCTGAAATCTAGTACCTAGCCTACTTATTTAAAATACTATTGTAGATTATCGTATGCTATTTAATACTAAGATACAAATATATATTACCTCATTTTTTGAAGTTCCTAGTAACATAGTACAAGATACAAAAGTAAAACAGAATAGCATTTAAAGATGAGCTAAGAGCACACAAATTTAATTCACAGAAAAGTAAATAATTCAGAATTCAGTAGTGTTTGTATAGCTAATAAACTACAATGGATATACCTGAAAGGACTAAGGACTGTTCACTGTGGAGTTTTGGGAAGAATTATTATTTTCTCTCAAACCAGTGAGCCCTGAGATAAATATATTTTGAGCAAGTAGACTACAATTTTTTCAAATATTCCTCACCACAATTTAAATTCCATCAATAAAAATAAATACATATTATAATTTAGCAAAGGAATTATAACTACTCACATGAAGGACACAAATTAATATAACTTTATCTGGTAGATGAATAGGTTATCAATGAGTGTACTGTAGTAGCTCCTGAAGCAGAGAATTGCAGAGCATGCTTAGAAAATAAAATCAAATATTGATACATATTAAATATTTATTTAAGTATAAATCAGTAATTCCTCTCCCAACACTGTATTCACACTTTCCTTATCTTTGAACTATCCTGCAATTTTTGAAATTAAATATAAGAAAAACATGTGGCTTGCCATGGTGGAAGCTGATGAAAGTTTATTCAGATAGAAAAGGAATGGAGTGATAACTGCTACAAAAAAATATTAGATTGCCTTTACACAGGTGCTTGCATTGAGGGAATAACAAAAGCATGCTTCCACAGCTGGCTTAGGCTTCTCTGTATATCCCTGCTGAAGAAGATCCATCCTATCACATTTCTTCTACTTCTTCCCATTGCCCAGGCATCAACTTTTGTTTTCCTTCCCTTATGCGTAGCAAGTTCCCAGTAAGTTAGATGTACCTGCTCATTGGGCGAAAGCTTTTTGTTTGTTTGTTTTTGATTTTGTTTGTTTGTTTTGGTAATGTTAGTTTTCATCCAGATAAGCAAACTACTTTGCCTTGCGGTACTGACCCTTGGTCACATATAAGAATGTTAGTCCTTAACCTACATTAGTATACAACAATGAAACTGTTATCAAACAGTTTTCACTGATGTCTGCAGTCCTTGGTGTCTCTTACCTGCCAAAGTCAGGACAATCAGATTTAATAATTCATTAGCAAGAGAAGGCTGAACTCAAACGAACTTTTCTTCACTCTTCTCAAATTTTCCATACGTAGGCCTGACATTTTTATAGTAACAACCTCCTTCCAAAAATTGAGGTTTGTGTATTCAGCCAGTTGTTCTGCTTATTTGCAACTCTTTCTGCCTCTCTTGTTCTTCCATTTCTGTCACTTGGATGACTCCAACCTGCAACTATTATGCCCCATCCTTCTTTACCCTTTCAGTGTTCACATTGATCTCATACTTAGTAAAATATTTTGTGTCTCACTATGCTATCACAGTGTTACTTGAATACTATTGCTGATTACACCATTTCAGCATTTAGGTTCAAGGCAGACTAGTGTTATATTCTGACTATTGTACTTGAACTTCAGATAAAATGAAGATGCTTGACAGTTTCCACTAAGTTTCAAAGTGAAAAAATATGTGTAACGATTTATTTCTTTTGTTTAGTATTTTCTCTACTTGCTTTTTGACCATTAAGCACTTTGATAAAATAAAAAGTAATACATCCAAATGTCCTTCGGTTGGCTATTTTTTTTATTATTTTTTAAAAAAGTAGGAAATATTTAAGCCTTTCAACAGCTTGCCCTAAGAAAAGGAAGTATGGTTCCTATTGTGTGAGTAAGAAAGGCAGGCACAGACAGTTTGAACAATATTACATATTTCATATAGTAGATTAATTGCAAATTTAGTTAAGAATTTTCTCTTCTTAACCTGTAATACTCAGCTGTTAGAATATGATTGATTATTACCCCCAAAAAGAAAGTTATACTGTGATATAAGGGCTTGCAGTAGTTTGAAGTCCCTAATACAGCAAGCTTACAATCTCTTCCTGTCTGTTTAAATAATACTTCCTTCTTCTGTCTTCTTTCCTTCTATGTATTTTAGCACTCAGCTTAAATTAATGTAATATTCACATAAACTCTAACTTATGCTTTTCTGTGTAATTATTTTTACAGTGCAAATAACAAACATTAACATGCCTTTCTGTATAATTTCTTATTTCTCAAGTTATTTTAAATATCACTTGATATTTTCAAATATTGCTTGTCTGAACAAAGCAAATTATATTTCTTAGTCACAGAATGCTTAAAAATAAATTATTATTCAATATATTTGTCTTCTTTGTCTCTTTTTCAGATTATTTTCCTGGTTAGATATCTCTCTTAACTTACATTCACATGAATTCTAAAAATATTAGCATGTTTAGGCCTTAATAATAAGATGTAGTTCTAATAAGTTTGTTCACACATATCCTTACCAAAATATTTTTTATTTTTCAATTTGAAGTGCACTGACACTTTTGCTTTAAAGAAATATGTTTTTAAATAAACATAAAGGCTCAAGTAATGAATGCTATGAATATTATTCCTAACCTGACTTCTTGGTATTACATTGCTGTGGTTAGGAGCTTATTCCATATTGCTAGATCAAACTAACAACCAGCTACTATGCTCTGCCATCTGGAGTTTAGGTCCATAAAAAAGGAAAAGAAAAAAAAAAAGGAAAAAAAAAAGAAAAAAAAAACAAAAAAGAAGAGAGAGAGAGAAAAGTGGTGTCATTCTTGTCTTGCTTTTTTTTTAAAAAAATACAAATATCACAACCTGTGGTCATGTACCTGATGTATTATTATTCTGCAGTTGGCTTCTGTATCTGGATGAAATGTCTGCCAAGAGACTAGAAGGACAGTTAGTTATGGGCTCTTAACCACATGGATGTCGACTTCATTTGAATCACAGAATGGTTAAGGTTAGAAGGGACCTCTACAGATCATCTAGTCTAATCCTCCCTGCTCAAGCGGGTACAGCTACCACATGTGGCACAGGGTGGTGTCCAGGTGGGTTTTGAAGATCTTCAGAGAAGGAAACCCCACAACCTCTCTGGACAGCCGGTTCCAGTGCTCTGTCACCGTTACAGTAAAGAAGCTCTTCCTCATATGGAGATGGAACTTCCTGTGTTTCAGCTTGTACCCATTACCCCTTGTCTTGTCGCTGACCACTGCCAAGAAGAGTTTGGCCCCAATATACGTATATACATACGAATATACATAGATTATGGTTAAAAACTATCCTTGATGCTTTGTATGCTTATTTTGTTTAGAGTGATTTGCATTTTCTTGGGAGCATTATCATTTTGTCTTTCCTAGGATAACATTTTTTATTTGTGACCTTTTTATTATTATTATTTTATTTTAATAATAGATACTGTTGCCCAAAACCACCTGCATAGTACACCTAACTGGTAATCAGGTAGAAAACAATAATATATTTAATTTGATGGCACAACGAACACCTTATGGCCTGAAATGCATGTAGAAAATATAGCATGAATAAATGTAAAATGGTGGGATGTTTTCTTCTGATATCTGCTGTGCTTTTTCTGAAAGGAAGTAAAGTCAATATGCAGGTAATACATAGATGGGAGCCACCTATCAGTTAAGCCTCCTAGCATGTGTCAACACCATACAGATGTATTTATGTGTGAGCTGGATTACTGAGTTCCCGGTGTCGTAAGATCTATTCAAAAGAGAGTGAAGAAAATTGTTCAATATATCCCAAAGTAGATGTCTGCACCTGATAATAATGACCTGATAAATGTCATATATTTATGTATCCAAATACCTAAATAGAAGTGTCTGAAGCTGGAGCTGAATCCTACTCAAGAAACCCAAACTGTGCTTTACTCTCAATTCTTCAATACATTTCTAGGGAGGATCCTTTCAGGGCCTCTTTTCCTTGATTACATGTTCTTTAACCCTTGAGCAAGTAAAGAATGGTGAACATCTTTCATGCCTATTTTGTCCCACTTAAGACTTAAAATTTTGAGATTATTGAGCATTACAGTTCATCTTTACATAATTTAAGTTTGTAGTGCAGTAAAGAGAACAGTGATTCAACAGATCTGAGTATCTTGCATAAATACAAACAGAGGTTACAAAATTGGAGTTACGGTCTCTCAGTTTATAAATATATTGACATGAACCTAACATGAGGTACACTATGTGATCAGAATAATATGGCCACTATTCTTCTAGCTGCAGCTACTTGTTGCAGAAGAAAAAACAGAGGAAGAACAAAAGTAGAACAGAATGATCCAAAGGAAAAAAAAAAAAAAAGTTAATGCGGATGATACGAATTTTCTTTTCCTCAAAATACTTTGAATGAATGTACAATGAATGGTTTGTTCAGTGCTTTACAGTCTCCCTTCATGTTGGAAGAAGATTTTATTAATTAAACCCTGCATGATACTTAGGAAAGAGAAAGGTGAATAAAAATGCTCTAAGCATATGACACAAAATACACAGGACTACTGAAGATGTAAGATTTGTCTGAATTACTGTTTAGTTTAGATCAAGAGTGAGCTTTTGAAGCAAACTTCCAATTATTCCCATCTGGTTAGTATTGTGGAATGGTCTCAGGGTAGATGAACCAGATTTGTTTCAGATGAAATTAAACAAGAAGATACTCCACAGGAGCTCATTTAGTGCAATTCCATCTCATATGGCCATTCTGTTGATCTCAGGCACAGTTAAGAAAAAATAGAAGAACCAACTCTCCAAGAACAGAGAAAGCACACATTACATTTTTTTTATAAAACAAATTTAGAGAAGATTACTTTTAACTTTTTTACCACATACTCATAAGAAAAGAATAATGTTAAGAATAAGGTTCCCGATAATAATAATAATAATAATAATAAATAAAAACAGGAAACCAAAATACATGAGTTGATGATACACTCTGAGCTATCAGTAAAGTACTGACATGAGTGTATAATTTTCCACGCTTTCTTTAAGAGACAACACTAATATTGTCAGAATATTTTGCATGTGTCTTTCTACTTTGATATACACATAAAAATATCTATGGCTGTCCTTTCAGATTGACTGTTTTTCTTTAGCATCAGAATGCATATTATCCTATTAACATCAATAGCATTTTTCACAGTATATATATTTACTCTGCATTTCACACTAAACAGCTGTAATGAGGTAACAAACTATGTTCATTTTATATTGGTTGTATTTCCAGTAAAACATTCAACATCACATGATACTTTACCAATCGTGCATATAATGAAACCAAATAACTGCTGTATCCCAGTAGGCTTTTTAGTGGTACTTTCATTAAAATGGCTGAATGAGTCAGAAAGCAGGCATTTTTACAGCATTTCTGTTTTGATATCCAATGTCTTTAGAAGAATATTTCCAGCTAATTCATGCATATATTCCACGATATTTATAATCTTGTAAGCGTGGCAGGGCCTACACTGTCTGAAATACTTGGACTAAGTAAAACAAAAGACCTTCACAAGAAAAAAAAATAATGTTCAATCTTCAGTTGCTAAGTGCAATTGCTAGCCCTGCAGAAATTGCTGACATGCTGGTAATAGACGCATTGTCAATAGTATGAACTACTGCTTTCTACCATCATTTCCTCAGCACATACAAGAAAGGTGAATACGATTGTGAGAGAATTGCTCGAGAAAGGGAAACTTAGAGAAAAATAGAGCCTAACAGAAGGTATGGCATTGCAGAGGCTTGCTTGAGGTGAGAGACAGTCAGCACTCCCAGGACGGTTGGTATGTGCGGAATCTACTTCTCCACAACTCCGTTAGCAACACAATCTGCCCTCTCAGCACACCCTAGTAAGAATAATCAAAGACTGGAGTGAAACAGAGACACCATGGCCAAACTTTGTTGTTTTCCCTTCAGAGGGGATAATCTGATGGTGCCATGCAGACGATGAGTGAATGGAGGATGGAGGATGGAGGATGGTGAAGACACCGTGGCCATATTCTGTTGTACTCCCTGCAGAAGTGGCAATCTGGTTGTACCATGCAGCTGATAAGCCACATATCCTTATGTTTGATGCTAGGTGGCATGCTGGTGGTAGATCAGTCCCTTTGATGAACTTTGCTAAAACTTCTCCTCCTTCTAATCTCATTATAATACTAATACACAACCCTATCCCAGAAGTTATGTGCTTCCAAGGAATGACCACTCCTCACTGAGCATGCTCTCTAGATTTTCAATTACCTTGGGAGACTTTTTAAACCAATGAATAACGAAAGTAAGGATGGCTAGAGTCACTCAAGCTCCACCTAAATGTAAAAGAAAAATGTATAAAAGGTGAACTAAGCAGGGATATAGAAGGAAGAAGGAACGAGCAAAGGAGGAAGAGGAACTAAGAAAGAAGGAAGAGGAGAAAGGGAAGATTCCATCGTAACGTCAGCAGGCTGAACGCCTTTCCTCCCCTTGGGTCAGGACACTGCCTGAGGAGACTCCTCAAGACTGAAAGCCCTCTCCCATCTTCTGGGTAAGTGATGATTGCACAATATACACTAGGCACTAGCTAAGAACCCCATGCTCTAGTAGTGAATTTCCTGTACTGACATCAGAAACCTGTTCTCTAAATGTTGCGTTTGAATAAATTGTGCTATTTGTGAACTCGAATACTTGTTTTGAAGGTGATCGGACGAAACAGTTGACAGGCTGTTCGTGAGCCCAATATTGCCAGAGCCAGGCATATAGCAGATCATACTATTTGTGAATTCAATTCACTGTTTGGAAGGTGATTGGACCTACAGTTGACAGACTGTTTGTGAATCTGGTACTGCCAGAGTCAAGCTTATAGTTGATCACACTATTCAGGAACTTGATTCGCTCCTAGGAAGGTGATCAAATGTGTGGTCAACTTTTCATGAATCCGCTACTGCCAGAGTTGGGCTTATAGTTACCACAGTATTTGGTATCCCTATGAGATGTGTCCACCCGCCCCCAGTACGTCTAACCTTTGAGGAGTGGGGATTCATCTCTTACCAAATTTGTCCTACCCATCAAACTGCAACAATGATAAATACTACTCGGTTAGCATCATCATTATCAAAGGAGAAAAAAAAGCCTGAATCACTGTATTTGCTCCCTAGGATATTATACAAATAATATACTGTAATAAGAGGTAATTTCTGGTGTGGTATAGTTCTGTGGGACTGTGAAAGGGCTGTAACTTGCCTCCTCTTATTTGGCAAGTGTAATGACATGCCCTAAAGGAATGGTATTCTTCAGGTTCTAAAAGTGCTGCCATAAATTTTGCTTCTTTTGGTAAATATTGTCAATTGCCTAGTGAAGCTATAATTTGTTTTTGAAGCCCAGGGGCAACATATTGTTCTTAATAATTCTGATCTGCTACAGTGAGGTATAAAGCTTGAAGACCTGGAACAAAGTTTTAATGCTTTTGGCTAGTGAGAATTCAAGGGTGAAGGTTTCACCCTTCAGAACCTACTAAAGCTATTCTTTGATCACTATGCAGAATTGCTGTTTGAATAATGTAAAACTCTGCTTCTCCTGCCCTACTGCTCGGAGGTTAAGCAGGTTACCTACTCAACACTCATCACCTTTGTAAGCCGTGCCTAGAAATCCAAATAAACCATGCAGAATGCATTACAGATCAGGAAACCAGTTGCATTTTTACCTTTTATTTATCATGCTGGAACATATGTGGGAACTAGAGAGGCAATCACCAGAATTGAATAATAGAATCCAGGTTAGCCATTGTTCCAGCCTCCAGGGTACAGGCACAGGGAAGACTGATGAGAATCGTGCTCTCATGTAATCAGGCTGCTTAAATTAAGACCTTACATAAGGATAAACAAATATAAGCAGCTCTACAGCAGCTACATATGCCTAAAAACATGAAAAGATTAAATAGCTTGCAGGTAACACCGGGCTGTTAAACGGACATGGATTGTTTTAGCAGGGAAAAAGCTCTTCTTTTCCATGGTTTCAAGTTTCCCTTTAGCACAGCGGTGGGAGGGGCTGTCATGAAATCCATTATGGATCCCTAACTCTCAGGGCATTGATGATGCCTGGTGTACATTCGAGCCACTGGAAACTATTTTCACTTACACCAGTTCTCTAGCATTTCTAAAGGGTCAGGCATCAGCTAGAGTTAACTGGAGTGGACTTCACCCAAATCATACCTTTTTCTACTCATTTTTACATGCACTAGCATTGTGGGTGTGGCTGCAGCCAGCTATGCTATCTTGAGAATTAATCAGCATGTTCTGCTAGCTTTAGCCCATGTAATTTCCAAACAACACAAACACATCAGTGATATGCTGAATGCATGTGCTGAATGAATACAAAGTACATGTAATATGAACTGGGAATAGAAAACTGCTGTAGAAAATGAAAGGCATTTTCAGACATACTTTGTTATAACAATTCACATGAATAACTATCCAGAATATAGATAACTCAAAAGTGGCTTTAAAACTTTTCAAACTTAAAAATCTGAACCTCAGTGTATAACATAAACTTCACTAGGATTTATAATGCATGAAAATAGTCTAAGATACTATTATAAAAATCAGCAGCTAGATCAGCAAAGGTGGAATACAATAACCTGAGTCTTGACCCAGCAAATTCTTTTATAAAAATTTCCATCAGTTTAATGCCAAGAGGAATGAAAATACATGGGCATGATGAGAATCACAGAATCACAGAATGGTTGAGGTTAGAATGGATCTCTGGAGATCATCTACTCTAACCCCCCTGCTCATGCAGGGTAACCTAGAGCAGGTTACCTAGTACTGTGTCCAGATGTTTTCTGAATACTTGTACACATTAATAAATGAATCCTACTTAGTCTTCTCTTTTTCTTGCTCTTGCAGGTCCATGTCTCCCTTGTCCTTGAGAGCCTAGACACAACAGTACAGGTGTGGCCTCAGCAGGGCTGACCAGAGGGAACGGATTACTTCCCTTCTTCTCTGGCAATATTCTGCCTAATGCAGCCCAGGCTGCTTTTGTCCTTTTTATCACAGAGGCATATTGCTGGCCTATAGTCAACTTGTTGTCCACCAAGGAATCCAGGTCCTTCTCTGTAGACCTTATTTCCAACAGATCAGCCACCAGTTTGTAATGGTTCATGAGTTCATTACTCTCTAGACGAAGGCCTTGCCATTCCCTGTATTGAACTTCATAAGGTTTCTCTCCCATTTCTCCAGCCTGTCCAGGTCCCTTTGAATGGCAGCACAACCCTCTGGTGTATCAGCCACTCCTCTCATTTTTGTATTGTCAGCAAACTTGCTGAGAGTGCACTCTGCCCCTTCATCCAGGTCATTGATGAATAAGTTTGAAAGGACTGGACCCAGTACTGAATCCTTGGGAGAGGCACTGCTAGCTACAGGGCTCCAGGGAGTCTTTGTGCCACTGATTGCAACTTTCAAAACCCTTTCCTTTCTCTCTTCTTCATAATCTACAAGGGGAATTAACCTATTCTGAAGCTACCAGATTTCAGATCAGCAGGAGAACTTCTGGTGCCATAAATCATCAGCTTCCAGACTTAGCCATCAGGGGAATTTCCATTTTCTGAATCATAGAATCATTCATAGAATCATAGAATGTTTAAGCTTGGAAGGGACCTCTAGAGGTCATCTAGTCCAACCCCCCTGCACACGCAGGGTCGCCTAGAGCACGTGGCACAGGAAAGCAATAGACTCTACAGTATCTATTGCACTATTAGTGGTTTGCACTCCTGAAGCTGCAGAGTCTCAAAGATCCCGCTGATCTCCCCTCTAAATAAAGATGCCCTCTGAATAATAATAATAAAGATCCCCTCTGATGCTGCACAGAGTGCAGACCACTTGCCGCTCCCCAGCAGAGCTCCAAGACCCAATGCACAGCTCTTCAACCAAAACAAAATCATAGATTGAGTTGGCAAGTGGTGCATAACTTAAGCTTTTGAAGTATAGTTTTTATACTCACTCCCTTGATACTTTTAATTTAGAAATAATCTGACTTGAAGAAGAGAGAAATAAAATGTGAGACCTGAAAAGCAGAAGAGGGAGAAGAAAGGAAAGAAGGTATTCTGAATGAGGTCAAGGATGCATCAGTGTGGAGAAGAGCAGACTTTGTTTGGGAAGGTGGTGGAAAAAAGATAATGAAAAATGAAGAAAAGAAAGAACCAGATTGGAATTGAAAGAATTAGCAAGGAAACATTAGTTGAAATGCTAGAAATGACAGTGGAACTGTCAGTTGAAATGACAGTTGTATATAAACTGAGGGGTCTCATCTGGGTTGCTAGCTGGAGTGGAAGCAAGAAATCCACCTAAGACAAGAAAAACTGGTTTCAGCTGAGACGGGATGTTTCTTGAAACCAAATTACCTTTAAAATCAGAATATCCATGCAGTGGTGCGAGCAGGACTATATTTCCTATGCTCCACTCTTAATAAGTGTCGTCATCACTTAAACCTGAGGCCATTGCCTACCTTATATTTCCTGAGTGACCGAGTGATTTTGCTTCTCTTCCTTTGCCTCCACTTTCTTCTTTTTATCTTACTTTCTATTTCTCAGAAAAGCAGAATCTAGCGTGACCAACAATCAATTTACTGCAATTTAAATGAGACAGCAAACTGCACTTATTACTGTGTGCTAATTAAATTTTAAAATTATGATATTAAAAGTATATATAATGAATGATCACAGTTTAAGAATTATCAAATTAAGAGGACTTCTCTTTGAAGTGACCAAAAATATTAATCTTAGAGATCCTGATGATATATATGAAGGCAAGAGAAGTATGAATAAATATATGCACCTGCACATGAACAGGTGATACTAGTTCAGTACAACCAGCTGTAATCCCAATTTTCATATATACAAACAATTTTTCTATATGTTTTAAGCATGATCATCAAGAGCAAAAAAGTGTACAGGGAAGGTACTTTATATCTCTGGATGATAGTTTGGTTCTTACATTGTTTCAAAAAAAAAAAAAACAAAAAATAACAATTAGATTTTTATACTATTTTAAACTTGAAAAAACATATTGACTGTTTTTTTGAAAACTTAAATACAGTGTAAAATAGGGAAAATAGCTTGAAATATTCATATTTTCTTGCCTTTTTGTCAAAACATCCAATTATGAATGCTTTCCTTTTGAATATTATAGGGAAGATATGAGTTTTTTAACTCAAGTGTAAAATTAAACTGAACATTTACATTATGATTTTTCTGTAACAGTTAAAAAATTAAGAAAGCTTTTCATAGCTTGTTGTGAAGATCATTATTCTTATACTGTTTCATATATTTTCACCAGACAAATAGTGACATACAATTAAGGGTAAAACACCAGTCTAACTATAAAATATTTGGCAAAAAAAAATCAAAAAATCACAGAATGGTTGAGGTTAGAATGGACTTCTGGAGATCATCTAGTCCAACCCCCCTGAACAAGCAGGGTCACCCAGAGCATGTTGCACAGGGTCACATCCAGGTGTGTTTTGAATATCTCCAAAGAAGGAGACTCCAACACCTCTGCATGCAACCAGCACCCTCAAAGTCAAGTAGTTTTTTTCTCATTTCCAGGCAGAACTTCCTGAGTGTCAGTTTGTGGCTGTTGCCTCTTGTCCTATCTCTGGCCATCACTGAAAATAGTTCTAGGGACCCCTGGGTGGGCTACAACCTGGCCTCATGTGGGTTCAAGAGAAGGGGAGGATCACCTCGCTCAACACCTTTCCTAGTGCACCCCAATATACCATTGGCCTTCTTGGCACATTTCTGGCTCCTAGTCATCCTGTTGCCCGTCAGGACCCCCAGGTTGTTTTTGCAGAGCTGCTCTCCAGAAGGTCAACCCCCAGCCTGTACTGGTGCATGGGGTTATTCCTCCTCAGGTGCAGGACCCTGCATTGTTGAACTTCAATGGGGAAATAATGCATACATGTAAAATAAAACATGTTTTATAGTATGAAATATAATTAGTCTTATGAAAAGGCTAATAATATTAATAGGAAATTAAACATGTTTGAATTAAGTTAAAGATACTGAACAGTAACCAGTATGACAGTGCTGATAGAAAACTCTTCTGGTAATGAACTTTATGAACTTCTCTAAGCACTCAACAAGTATGGACAAAAAGTAGCCCGTATTTGCTTGAGAGAGTTAACAAAGCTACACGACAATGTGAACATACAGCTTCACCGTCTAGAAAAACCTATAAAAGTTGAGGCAGTTCAAATGTCCAAGATGTTGCAAACCTTCATTTTTTATTTCATTATAGCATCCAGTCATACCTGGTTAGTTCGGTACCTAATTTTGCAGTGTTTTGTAGTGTGTGAACCATGTTAACATCTCATATAGCAACATCAATAGCTCATGTTCCTTATGCTTAGTTGGACAGGAATCAGGAATTGGACAAACTGGTTTTGCTTTTATATGGATCCATGCTTTTGTTTCTTTTGCTGCTCTCTAAACTGACCTAAAACTGCAAACTGTTCTTCAGCTTTTCTTAGGAGGAAATTTATTTCTTAAGAAATCTATCTACTGGAAAACCCTACTCCCTGAGTCTTCAGAAGCACCAGCTACCATAAACACTTCTAATTGTGTTTTGGCATATCAAACCTAGACTGGGATATGGGAGAAAAAAAATGAGGAAGGTCTTAGGTTCCTAGAAGAGGATTTAATGGGAATTTTGAAAAATAAACCTGTAGTTTACACATGTAATACAGTTTACCACTGAAATTAAATTCATTAACTACAGTGACAAATGAATTTCTAAGCTGTATTTGATCCTGGAAGATACGAAGCAGGATATGTGGGACATGTATATATTTCTCAGCAGACAACTTCCAATTATCTAAAATAATCTGTGACATCTCAGATATTATTAAACATCTCTAGTTGGCAATTTGAATAAAGCTCTACTTTCTATGGATTACTCTGGGGCCTTAATTGTATATATCATGACATTAGGTGGCTTTGGCCCAAACATAGTTATGTGGTGGGTGGTCAGAAAAATAAATATCCATACAAGCTCCATCTCATGTCTGTTATCTTTCTTACAGTGACTCATGGCAATTTCTATTTCTAGTCAGCAAATCAGTTTAGAGTTTTTTTTTTTTTTTTTTTTTTATATATATATATATATTTATAGCATAGCCAATGTCGAATGCCATGAGAGGCAGATGAGAAATATGAATTGTTGAGCCATACTTACAGTTTTCCAGTAGACATGGTAGAGAATCTGAAGATTGCATGAGAGCATTTAATTTCCTGTTTTTTTGGGGGGGAAAGAAATACTGTAGGTTATGAAGGTTTCTCAAAAGTAAATGAAGCACTTTCATGAAGAAAAAAGAAATACAGATCAGATATAGGATTTTATTAGATGCAAGAAAAATAATAACAAATATCCTCCAAAATCACTGACTAGATGATGTTTATAAAACTAAAATTATAATGAGAGTTTATTTTACTCTCATTTTAATATTAATCTAGATGGTTTCTTTTGATTTTGCAAGTCTGTTTTCCTGGATGACAGAATTATATTTTTAATACAGAATTATATTCATGATTCCTACATGACAAAATTATATTCTATTAAGATATAAAATACGTTCTGACAAAAATGGTTGTCAAAGAGGGTGTCTGCAGGGTTTTCAGGGGAAACTCAAAATGTAAAGTTGATACCATGATTTTTTTTAAAAAAAACAGTAATTCCATAGAGAATTTTAATTGCATTCTATAGACAATTAAAGAGGAAACTCATCACACACACACACCAAGTGTGATTTACAAAAAAAAAGTCATGTTGAAATATTAGAGATATTTTAGGACCTGTCTGTAAAGTGCTAATGGCTCTTTCTCATTGACTGTAACAGGATAAGACACGTTCCAGTCAGACATTGAAAAGAGACAGAATTTTATTTAAATGGCATGTCTTTTTAGTTCAGCTACACCAAAGTAGGCTAAAAGGCAGCAGTGAGAAAGCTTTTCCTGCAATTTTTGTGGTAGCTCACTCTAACTGTTATATTTTTGCAAGCTGCCAAGATTCCCTTACAGTATATTCAGTCATCTATCTTCAAGTTCTTGAAGTGTATTTTGCTGCAGTATGCATTATATTCTGAAACATGTTTTCAAATATTACACATACCAATGTCATTTGGTGCTCGAATTTGCGAGCTCTAGTTTGTAACCTGAGGGACACTGCTGGAAGGCAGTGATATAATGGATTTGTCTGATATCTCCCAGGAAGACTCAGTGCCCTAAGACGATTAGGAGCAAGGACTGTATAATTTGAAAGTGCATTCCTGCTCTGAAAAGTGTCCCAGATATCATATTTTTTGCTGTTTTTCATGTTTATGGCAAACTTCTGTGCTAGATTTACAAGTGAAAAAGTTTATTTTCAAGCTGCAAGCACTTGAAACAGCCCATCATTTTTTCCATTACTAGTACTAAGCATTTTGGAGGCCAGATCAGATCATGAGACATACTTGTGCAGGCCGATGGTCATCTATAAAATAAGAGTCTGAAACTCATCTGCTTTGAGGTATATATGAGACTGTTATTGTCACTAACAACCTAACAAGTCTTAGTATATATTTCAGGGACAGGTTTGTTGATTAAGGAGCTGGGTTCCCCTCTTTTTTAATAAGTGTTTTTTAGAACACAAGACACAAAAATAGTTCTATATGATTGCTTTATGGAATTTACCAGCTTTTTATGAAATGATTTTAACACAAAGTTGTATCAAGATTATTTTGGTTATGAAAAATTTTCATATAAAGTTCCCTATGGGTTTTTCTTTATTCCTCATTTGGCAAAATTGAGGTCCATATGAGTTTCATATATGAGTTTTTCCATATGAGTTTTTCCATATGAGTTTTCCCCATCCAATAAAATTAAGCCATTATACACCTATCAACTCTTTATGAAACAAAGTATTTTACATTCAGCTACTGTATAATACACTATATATGCTTTTATGTTGCTCCTTGCAAATTGACGAGTCCTAAATCATTTCAAACTTTATTCTTATCTCATTCTTTCTAGTATAAATAACAAGTCACTCGGTTGAAATAATCAGGGTTACAGCAGTAACAATCTAATCTAAGCATAATCAAACATGATACATTCAAGCTTTTAAACTTATTAACTTTCTGAAATATCTATTATAAAAACACTTTTGAACAAATCCAAGAACAAGATAGGTAGCAGAACACTAAATCAAAATGTTAATAGAGGAAGTTCAACAAAACTTTTAAGAAAATTAGATTGTCAACTTGCAAAAAAAGTGAACCCAAAAGGATTTGATGATTCATATTTTTGTTTCCTGAAATGTCTCTGCAAGTTTCAAAATATCTGCCACACCTAAATATTTCATCATTTTAATGTGGCTCCATTTACTAGAAAAAAATTAATATGCCTATGTATAGACAAATTCAGGCTTTTTTTTTTTTTTTTTTTTTTTGAATGTAAGAATCCAAAACATCCATAGCAAACAAACTTACTTCATAATTATTTGTATTTTCAATTACTACAAATACAGTACAAACAGTAGAAGCATGATGATGGTATACGAACAACCTTAAGGCAAGACTTTTTGTACTGCTTGTTTCATATCAGACAGTTTTGATAAAGTAATTGACTTTCAGAAGCTGACAACTTTGCTCATGTATCTTAAGCTTGGCTGAGACTTTTATTAGTTCAAGCAAGCAAAAATATTCCAGTGCCAAAGTTGAATATTTAATATATCAATGGTCATTAAAAAAACTATTAAGTTAAGAAATGAAATGCTCCACTCCCAATATTCCTTACTAAGATTACCTTCCCTTCTCTGTTTTTTTTTTTTTTTACAGATATTTCAAGGAGGTGTTAAAAAAGCCTTTGTAATTTTTTTCCTAGCTCTTTCACACTTGCAGTAGTGCCTCTTAAATCTGAAGTAATGTGAATCATGTTATAATGTGTCGTATCATATCTTTAAAAATGAATGTATGTGGAATGATGTAACACAACATGACATGATACATGAGGTTAGAAATGTGGAGATTATAATGACTTTACATCTTTCTTTTAAGCTCATAACATAAGTCATTTTAATCAGATTCTAATTAAAAAAAATGCTGAGGAAGTAGAGTTTATAATGTACTCCAGACTTTAAACATATATGAAGTATTAAAAAAAAAGGTTATAATATGAGAACCAACATTTGTGTAAGTATCTCTGAACAAGTAGGAGTGCAGTTTTTCCCACCATTAAAAATTCAATATGATAAAACAAATGAATCCATAAATCTGTAGTTTGATTTTGGCTGTAACACGGAACATTGTGATTGAAAATTATGTCAAGCTCTCCCCATTTCACCTTATTACCCCCGAAACACTTCCACTTGTGTGTGAGTTAACATGCTAAAATGGTCATATCTTGACATAATCCTCACAGCTGAAAATGAAAAATATATATAGCTACAAAATGACAGTACCTGCAATTATTTATATAAAGCATGAAAAAAGATATATCAGCATCAAGGTAAATTGCTGCATTACTCTGTCTTCAGCCAGTGCTACACTGACAACCAAAATACCTTGCTACTAATCAGTGAAGAGAAACTTTCATTGCAAGGAAACCACACAGATGTGGTTTGACATTGCTGCTCCTGTCCTTGTTGCTCTGCTTCCTGAACAAAGGAATTGCATACTGTGGCATAAAGAGATAGATTTCCATATATTTCAGCATTCTTATCATTACCAGTCTAGCCTTTCTGTAAGTAATTTTATTCTCAAGCAAAGTGAAGATTAAACATTTTCAGTTCTGCAGACAGAATACCAACCTGAAGATGCCTCTATGGATCACATAATGGAATATAATTCTAGGTTAATAGCATTAATGAAACATTCATTCCCCTTTATCTCTTCTACAGACTGTAGAAAATATAGAATTTTTGCTTCCGCTCACTGTTCATACAACTATTTCCTCAGAGAATCTCACAGGCATCTTTTTCTTACAGGTGTGCTCTACTTAGCAAAATCCTTTGTTTGCTCATGTTTCTTTGGTATTCTGGGCTTTCCTTCCAAAGACATTTTTTTCAGCTTTCTTCCCTATTGTCTTGAGCAGTTAGCAAGGGTGTTCATATGCAACTTACCTTGAGAAAAAGAAAGAGGACACCTATGCTCCATATGCCTACAGAAATTCATCACTTAGAATGACAATTCATTGGAAATCAATACCAAAAAAAAAAAAAAAGAAAAAAAGAAAAAAGAGTGAGAGGGAAAAAAAAAAGTTGTCAAGCAAATTTTTTTTGTGGGCATAAACTTCAGAAAAATAGTCTAATTTATGACTGCTATCCTATCTGTGTGAACTACAGTATGGTCAATGTATACATTACATATCTTTCTTTCCAATCCTTCCCATTCTTCCCTCCATGTGTTATTGTATTTTCAATAAAATAATAACTAGAAATAATCACAGATAGATGTATGAAATACGCACATATGTAGTTCTTTCAGCTCCTGAAGGTAGTGAAGTATATCTGTTATGACTGCTGTGTGTAATCTAATATTTTAAGCTGTCCAGAACAGTATATTCTCTGAAACTGTATGCAATATACTGACACAAATAGATTATTTTCTTTCTTTTTCAGTCCCATACATCAGTATTCCCATCAGTTCCCTGTATGCTAGTTCCTCAGTATTACACTAGTAAGAAGGACTTACTAGTGTAATATAGAGGTGGTCCCTCATTTCCACTAAAGAAATATGCTTGGATCTTATATTATATTGACTTTATGTATTTTTTCATGTAATTTAGAGAGAAATCTTGTTTTTTAAAAGTTATTAACAGTAGTGAAATTTATTTCAACACAAACAAGATTTCCTCTTTATCATTTCTTATGAAAAGTGTTTTTTCTAAATTTAACTTTCATAAAGTTATGTGATGAATTTATCCTACTTACCTTCAGCCACCCAAACTTAACTTTTCTTTTCTTTTCTTTTCTTTTCTTTTCTTTTCTTTTCTTTTCTTTTCTTTTCTTTTCTTTTCTTTTCTTTT
>JASSRY010000270.1:285688-316362 GCA_032466555.1 Tinamus major | reverse complement strand
TCCCTCGACCTGCTGGAGACGCTCTTCTTAATGCACCCCAGGATCCCATTGGCCTTCTTGGCCACAAGAGCACACTGTTGTCTCATGGTCAACTTGTCATCCATCACAAAGCCCATGTATCTCTCTGCAGAGCTGCTCTATAATTGATTGAAAAGAATCCCTCCATACTGGAAATACAAAGAATTATGGAATATTCTACCTGATGCTCTCAGGAAAGCATAGAAATAGTGACTATGTCCCTATTTTTGAACACCAGGGCCATTAATTGCCTTCACCTTGTGGCAAGATTGCTGATGGTTGGCACAGATCATGGTCAACTTTGTTTCAATGTCGATATTTACCAGTTAGCGCTTTGGAGCACTTTCCAATTTAGCCTATACTTAGCACATGGTCAGTATAAACATATTGCCCTCCAGTAACAAGCTGATGCTCAAGCCAGAGCCAGAGCACATAGCACTACATCAGCACCTGTATATGATTTCTTCATTCAGTGAAAAAAAAAAAAAAAAAGCAGAACTGGTATCAGCCCCATCCACTTACTTGTCTGCTATGTCATTAGCACTACAGGGTACCTCAAGCAAGATGCCACATGGACCAGAGGAACTCTGCATTTAACTGTCACTCTGGAAGACTTACATTCTTGATTGTAGCTCATCAGCTCCTCACAAGCTGATACCTGCTGTGAGAGAAATGTCAGAGATGCAGCTGAACAGAGAGCAGCTCCTGTTGCGCCTAGTGACTGACGGAGGCAAGACAGGGAGGTTGATGCCTGAGGGAGTTTTTGAGTAGACCTCACCATCCTAATCTGCTATGTAGGCTGCTACAAAGAGTGAGAGGACATTATAGCCACCTCTGTAGCGGTGGGTGGGGGGCAGATGGGCAGTGACGAGGGTACATAGTCTCTAAGAATGCAAACAGCACCATGAAGAGGTACAGCTCACAAAATAAAGTAAAATAAAATCATAAAGTGATGGAAAAATAAAGTGGACTATCCAATTAAGCTTGGAGAAACTGGGATATATGCAAAGTATCCTGGAAAATGCAGTCCCTAAGAAAGTGTGTAGGAGAATATCAGAAGGTTAGATGGGTTCATTGACCCTAAATGTGAGAGGACCCCAGGGGTACTTTCCTAATGATGGTCACAGCTTCCTCAGAGCTTTAGACCTGCTGAATGGCTCATGAATTAAAGACGAAAATGCTAGACAACTAGAGTACATGATAATGGCCCTCCCATAAAAACCTTATAACAAAGGTGTGGAAATAGCCAATAAAATCAGGCAGGACTTTGCAATGAGGCTTTGCTTACTCAGAGATTTAGGCACAGGAACCAAACACTTTCATAAATTGTGCACTTAGAGATATTTTCTTAGGATAAATGACTTGACTGCTAGGATTCTATATTTTACCTACCTGCTCTCAACTCAAAGGAAATCTAGAGAAGTTATATGCTCATTATCTTTAGCCTCTCAATAATGTCTTTCAATAGTGACTTTCATCAGTCCTTTCAATAATGACTTTCTAGATAATATGAAAATTTTGCATAAATTTCTGACACACCAACCATTCATAAAATGCATGACATTAGGCTTTTCACCACAGGCTAGCATGTGCCTTTTGTCACAACACATTTCATCTTCTGTGACTGAAACCTTATTAAAAGCATACACATTCTGTATTTCTAGAAATGGTGTTTTGATTTAATATCACACTGATGTGAATTTGACCCATGCTAATTGTTTAAGACATAGGAGGTCAAATTTAATTCTTGATAACAGAAATGCAGAAAAAATAGTATATATAAAATTTCCTTCACTGTTATCTTAAAGAAATAAGCCATATACTGAGGAACCTTTGCTATTTTTTCTGTACCTAATTAAATTATGCATTGATATGGTGATTTGATACTTGGAGGAAAACAGAATGTATCTTATAGCTCTATTATTTAAATTTAATAGTACAGACATAAAAATAAAGGAATTGGGGAGTTTGATGATTTAAAAGTAGACAGTAGTGCCCAAATCTTTGTTATGAAAGATAATATTTCAGGTTTCTCTGACACCCTCCTTTTTGATTCATCCTCCCAACTCTATGCATATTTTTATCCAAAGACAAAACTAGGCACAGCTGTCATTTCTAATTAAATTTCAATAATTCAAGCTGGGCATTTGTGAATTTGATTTAATTGTGGTAACATAGTTTTCAATAACTAGAAAAGAAAACCTTATTTTTCAGTATAAACAGGAAAAATGTGTACATGAAAAATATCTTGGGGGAAAAAATGAAAGAAAGCTTTCTCCCTGGGACTATATTGTAAAAGTGAAGCACAGGCTGAGTACCTCCTATTTATATTGTATGGTTACATTTCTAACCCTCTCTCCACCTTATTTCTTAGAATTCAGATCCATGTGCAGTAAAATACTAAATATTACCTAATAAAAGAAAGTAAAGTTTCCTGCAAGTTTTCCAAAGTAGAAGCATACAGAAGTTATCTCCAAAGCCATGTTTCATTATTATTTTATATGTTTCTTAAGAAATAAGGTTCATTTTACCATATATTCCTTTGCTCACTGAGAATCACATACAACATAGTGTCATATCTAATGATTGTTTTCAATCTGATTTATAAGAAAAAATAATTACAACAAAAACAAAGCAATACTTTTTATTTAAGTCTTCTTATACATCACATTTTAGATTTTATATTCATATGAAGAATTTAAGTTTCCAACATATGCAAGTTCTCAGATGAAAGCTTGAGAGGAGAACTTAAATAATATCATGCACCACACTCTGGAAATATTGAAATCTTTTACCACAAATTTAATGAGTTGACATATAATGGAATAATTCTCTACTGAATGTAGTTGTAGCTGAGAATTCCAGGAGAAGGTTCTTATTCAATAACTTGAGATACTAAATTTAAAATCTCAATAAAATAAATGACGGGATGACATTGGTAGCCATCAACAAAAACACATATGTTTTCATATGTTTTTTGTCACATATGTTTTTTTTTTTTTTTTTTTTTTTGCTTTGTTTTTTCATTTGGTTGAGGCTGTGTTGGCTCTGGGATGGAAAGAATACTTTTCCCTAACTGGAAGGATTGTGCAAAATGACACAACTATTGTTGCCAATCAAAAAAATTGAGATAAATATGACACTGAAAAAAAAAAAAAAAAAAAAACTGTTATTTGCATTTATTCTAACACTACCTCACAGAAAACATAAACAAGATTGAGGTCTGTACTAAACAGAGATTTGAAGTCTGTGCTAAACAGAAATGCAAAGTGAAGGCAACTGTAAAATGTTCAAATCTCTAAATCAATGATATTGGTTATGCATAGTGCCTCAGAGACCTAGGAAACTGATGGGAGTAGGAAAGAAAACTAACGGAAGAAGTTCAAGGAAATTTGTAGCAAACATGCATAGGTATTTCTACCTTGTCTTAGTTACAATTTGCTAGCAAAGTACATGGGGTACTCTAACACAAAGTAGGGTTGAGCACATTATTTTCCCCATCCCATTTTATGTGCAAAGGTTAGCCTTTGTGCTAACTTAAACAATAGTAAAATTGAGATGCATCATGAAATCTAAAAAGCTAATTTAAGGAATATATCTCCATAAATTCATTTTTTTAATAAAGATAAAAGCATTGGACACTGAAGAGCCGTCTTTTCCCATGAAAACAAACATTATCCATTAATAGTAGTTAATCCCCAAAACAAGGTGTGGAGGAAATATAGACAAGCTTGATTAATAAGTTTAAAGGGACTTGAGGGACTAAGGGACTTCTGTCCTTTTTCATAAAAGTAAGCATTTAATTCTGTATTTAGAGAAAAATAAAATGCTAATGTTCTTTTGGATTCAACTTTTCTCTTTGTTCATTCTAATTGTGGATAAGGAGTCCTGATGGCTCAGTCTGAGATTAATATGTCTGATACTGAAAGGTATCAGTAAAGACTCTTCAGACAAATCTTTGTGCAACAGCTAAAATATATCAGTAATTATCTGGCAATCTTTCATATACTGAAGGGGAGATTATGGAAGGAGAAAGTGATGCAGGGATTAGAAAATATAAATTCAAAAGGCTACAAAACATAAAGACTTTAGTAAGGAAAATACAACTGAGACAAAAAATTACTGTAGGCGTGCTCTTTCAAATCTTGTAACTCTACGTTGTCGCCTCTAGCTTATATTTTAGGCAAATATATACATATACAGATATATATATTTATTTAGATTCTCTTTCTTAATGTTCATATTTCCTATTTGTTTTACATCCTTCTGTCTCAAAAATCTTTTTTTTTTTTATTTCTCATTACTCTGCCTAGCTTTTGTTAAACTCTTTGTAAAAAGAAAAGGAAACCATTAGAAGGTAAAAGAGGTGTATATATAATACCTTTTAAAAAAGAACTAGGGATCAAGTACATATATATTCCTTTAAAATTCAGAAGACTTCAAATATAAAAATATATATTTTTAGATTTCTTCTAAGGATATGGGCATGAAAAACAAACAAACAAACAAACAAACAAAGTCCTTGCCAAAAACACACAGTTTTATATATATATATATATATATATATATATGCATATATGCAAACAAACTATCCTTCTAAATTGGTTATTTGATGAAATTCTCACCCCATTACATACCAGGAAAATTTCCTTCTAATTTCAGTGGGACAGAATGCCACTTTATTTATTTATTTATTTATGTTTAAGCAAAGTAGATTCTGCATAACCATTGCATTAATTTTGTGACTACTTCTTGAGTGTTTGATTATATGATTAAAGGGCAATCATGGCATAGGGAGGAGACCCAGCCGAGGACTGGATGAACAATGGCAGGCAGGGGAAACCCAGCAACCTAACCAGTTCAAATTGAGCATCCTCACCCAGCAGATCTCAGAAGAAATAGTAAAAACAAAGTCAAAACAAAAACCCTTGCGGAATGAGGAGGTTATTGTCTACAAGACCCAGTATGGAATGCAGGAGGAAGAGCATTTGATGACTATGTAAAGCTTATTGTGGGATGTTTTAAGGATGTTTAAGGATGCATACACATGTATGCATACATGTATATGTAAGTATGCTTCACTCCTAAAGTGAAATTAACTCTTAAGATTTCACTAACGTTTGTGTGAGTGTTGTTGGTGTTTATGTGAGTGTTGGTAAGCTACTGTTTTCTGTCTCTCTTGATCTCCGTGGCTGGCTGTGTGTGTGTATTGTATGTAAGCCTGTAGGTCTATCAGTAATATATGCATTCAGTCTTGCTGCTGGCTGAACTTGCAAATGTGGAGCTGCAGCAGCTTCATATCTACTGGGCTACCAGATAATTCAAATTAAACATCTATTTAATCTCAGAATACCATTAAAATACCGCCTTTCCCATACATACATCCTTAAAAATCTTATTTTATAAGATCCAGCTCAACAGGCTTCACTCAAAGCATTGGACTACTAAATAACAAATGCAGAGATTCTTCAAAAACTATATTGACTTACCTAGACAGAACTTAGGAACTTACTTAATTGTGCTATAAAAGTCTTTGATACATCACTTAGCACTAAAGTTTTTCCATATATAAAAATACATACCTAAAATAAAAGTGTACCTGTATGTTTATAGGTACATACATATACACATATATTTTATATAGTCAGCTAAACTCTTTCATGCCTTAGATTATCAGTTTCTTCAACTTTTTAGAGTAGAGGAAGGCAGTGATTAATATAGAACACATTAAAGGTACTGCATGGAGATTTTTTCCTACACAATCCAAAAAAACAATAATTGAAATTGAACCACGACCATATGGATGGTAAGGTGAAGAAAGTTATTTTAATTAAATTATGTCTGTGTGTTCTAATATTTGTGTTTTTTCTATACTATTAAAAAGGATGTTAAACACATCAAGCAGTAATTTCATCAACTATCTGTGGAGAATTTAACAATCTATTGTAATATTTTACTTGTTCTCTTGTAAATTCACTCATTATGTTTGAATTCCCTTAGCTCATTCAATAACATGTTATAGTAATAAAGCAACATTATTTGCTTTGCTTCAGAAAGATATCTGAAATATTAGTGAGATGAAACAAAAAGTATTTCTGTTTTTATTGTTACTATTTTATGCTATCAATATGTATATAATATATATACTCTGCAGTATAATTATATATTAACATCTTCAACTTTATCTTCTTTATTATCTATGAAACATCTACGAATCAATATGCTGCCATTATTAATATGTTATTAATATTATAAAATCATTATTTCTTGTATTCTTTTATTCACCAAGTTTCAATATCTAACCCTTAATTTACTGACTACTCCATTTATGGGATATCTCTCTCTTCATTTGTTTTTTCTCTATGATTTGACATTAGACTGCCATCAGTTTGACCCCACCTGCCATAATCCAACCTCATGGAATCCCACCCTACTACAGACTGAAACCTATTAAATATGAATTTGTTCAGCCTGGACTGTGTGGAATTGCAGTAGTCATCCTCAGCATCTGTAAAATGCTATGTGCATTTGTTTTGGATTAAAGTGATATCTGAAACCTTTATCTTTGTTTAGATTTTTCTCCATTCTGATAATTAGTGTATATTTTACACATTCTTCTATTAACCTTCTGTGAAGGTGTTATTTTCACTGAGGTGTTGGTAACAATGATTTAACAATATGATCCTTTCAAAATATCTGAATCAAGATTGCAATTTGACACAGAACACAACTTTGCAGAAAAAGACTTTATTTAGAAAATTTGGGATCCATATACTCAAATACCAACATCAGGACTCTTTACTGTTAGTTGTCTGATGCTTTTGAACATAAATGTGTTCATATAATTTCACACTGATCTCAACACACAAATATCCCTGTGTTTATACGTATATAAGTACATGCAGACATGTCAATGCATACACACATATGTATAAGTTTGTGTGTATATAAGTATATGCCGGGTAACTAGAGAAGACTGTGAAGGGAGTGTTTGGAAGACTGATAAATCAGGCCGATTTTGAAACTTTAGCAGTGAATTGACTGGATTGACATGCATCAGCAACATACATTGTACATGATTAGTTCTTGAATATTATCAATCACTTACAGATACAAAATAATTCTTGACAAATTTACCCTAAATTAGCTGTGATTAAACAATATGACAGAGATGATGTTATGGTCCTTATGTTTTTTTTTGTCCTGAGATGGAAGATCAAGAGATCAGGAACCGTTTGAGAAATCAAGCTGGAACCGAAGCGAATTATCTTCTTTCTTCACCATCTTTCCTCATTTTTGGGATTCATGTTCACTTCCCCCCCATCCCCAATAGAAAAAAAAAAAGAAGGAAAAAAAAAGTGTGATCACCTCCTGACATAGTTCATCTTATTTTCAGGGCCAGAGGGTGTCTGTGTTTCACGAAGCATCTCTTGCTCACTCTGCAGCATTATTCTGGTTCCACAAAACATCTTTCACATTTATTACACAGTCTTTGTTACTATCTTGAAGAATTACTGTTTGTATTTGCCATCCTGTATGCTGTTTGTGCAACTGTTTGCAAGTTTTGCTGTTATTACAAGTCTTTTGCCCCTCTGTGGATATATACTATTTTTATAATTATGTTTAAACTGTACTACAGAATGTGTGTTGCTGGCTGATTTTAAACTACACTGAAGATGATTAACCTTCTCTCCATGGACTATGAAAATCAGATTTAGTTGCCTTATTTTCAGATGCATTTAGATTCTTATGAAAAAAAAAAAAAGTAAACAAATTGTTCCCTTTTCCCTTAATCTGTTATCCCTTAATCATTCCTTTGTGCAATTTACCATATTATTTCATTTAGAAATGTTAAAGTTTAAAAATGGTTGTTGGACCAAAGACATGCTATGATTAAAAGTGTGTTTAAAAACATATAGCATTAAATATAAAATATCTTGCAAGTACTATTCATGTTTATGATTGGGAAGAATAAAGAAGAGCCCTTCCTCCTGCTTAGTTGCCTCTCTCCTTATAGACTGAATTTGAATATCATATCATACTTATTTAAATTCAAGATTTTTCCAGAAATTAATAATACAAGCCCCTTTAGAAAAGGAGAGGGGTTTTCTCTTAGGAAAACACATTTACTCCTTTCTCTTCTAGTGGCGACTTGTTGAAGAATGAATCATATATTAGGTTTTATTCAGATCAGGGCATCAGTCCTGGATGTTACATATTCTGATTGTCACACAAAGCTTTGCTAGGACAGTGACATGAGACATAATCCAACCTGGTTTATATATAGCTGCTACTATGGTTCTTTATTGCACAAATCTCTTTTTAGCTTTAAGCTCTCATTTTCGTATGGGTTTAAGGCCATTTTCTGAAATGTTATTAAATAGAGCTTGTCAAAAAAATTCCGCAGAAACATTCTTTTAATAGAAGAATTATTTTCAACTCTCTAGAAAAACCATGTAAAAATCTGAAAAGCAAAACCAAATAAGCACTTATTTTGTGTTTATCAGATTTGGGCAAAACAAGAAAAAATATGAAACTGTAAAATTTATTCAAAATCACATTGTAAGTTCTTAGTTCCTCAATAGGATATTAGAGAAGCCATTAATGTGCAATAATCAGAAACAAAAAGAAAAAAAAATGTAAATTCAAAATTGAGTAGTAACTCTTTTCAACCCTTCCCTAAATTTACTGCCAGACCTGACAGTCCGTATAGCAAGAGAGCTATGGCAAAAGCCAGCTTATTAATTAAGATAAGTCAGTCATAGGAAAACTTTAATTTTCACAATAAAATATTCTGACACACAACTGATATGCTTTTATAAACCAATTAGAAATCAAGTATTCAGCTGGAGACATGAGCAACTTCTTGACATTAATACAAGCACCCAGAATAAATGACTACAACTATAAGTCACTTTGTGTAATGGGGAAAAAAGCTGTTTAATATAACATTGTCATACTAACCATGTTTACTTCTTTAGAAATGAATACATTACACAACATTTGGGAAAGAACAAGAAGCCATTAACCTTTGGCATATTTCATCCTATTGAAAACATTTCCTAATTCTATGAAAGAATTGTGCTCATAATGTGTTGTCTCATTCTTAAATAAGAATCCAAATTATATTTTAATATTTTATCTATTAACATAAACCATTTAGTCATGTATTTTTTTTTCCATGCCAGGGGTGATTTATTTGTTTGCTGGTTTGTTCATTTGTGTAATTAAACTGAAATTAATCACTGTTAGAAAACTAAAGAGCAAACGTAGCAAAGAGAAGACTGAAGTAAGTGGTAGCTAAAGGGGTAATCAATGTCATCAAAATGTATGGTAATTTTCCTTTCAGCCTATGATATCCTCGCAGCCACACAACTCTGCTAAAACTAACTGTAAGTTAAAAGCTGCGCTAGGAACTGTTATGACTGGATGCTGCTTTAGACATATATTAATCATCATTGGGTGGTGTATTGACTGCAGGAAGGCTTTTGGTTGGTTAGTTCCATCCAGACATCTAAAGCACGAATTTAATTTATTTTGACTTCTGGCAGAACCTGATTAACTACTTTAGACTTCATATGATTAAAAATAAGTGTAATAACTCCTATTTTTACACCATTTCACTAATGCTTAGGTTTCAGTTTAAGTTAGATGTGGAAATCAAGCATGTTGGTCCAAAAAGGACTATTTTTTTCCCTGATGTTTTTAAATATCCTTGATTCCACTTGAGTTTAAAGTAAAACAAATCTTTCTCACCCTTTGATAGAACTTTCACATAGAAAATTTTTCAGTGAAGATGAGATTACTTAGCCATTATTTAGAGGGTTATTACTATTGAATACATACCAGAAAAAAATACTGTTGATTGGTCATCAATCTGTCAATTGATCAACTGGTCCTCAGGCATGTCAGGTCAACTGGTCATCAGGTCAAAGTAATGTGTTGTAAGAAAAGTCTCAAAAAAGACAGAGTAATAGTCAAATAGCTAAAATATCAATCTTCTCTTAGCGTGATTGCCTGATATATTTTCATTCTGATAATGATCCAATCATATACATAATATCCAGAAAAGTCTCAAGCTTCTCAAGAAGGGCACGGGCAAGGGCAAGGGCAAGGGCAAGGACAAGGGTAAGGGTAAGGGTAAAGGCAAGGGCAAGGGCAAGGGCAAGAGCAAGGGCAAGAGCAGGGGAGGAGAGGAGAGGAGAGGAGAGGAGAGGAGAGGAGAAAACACTATACAGTGTCAATGTGTTTGTCTTTTCTGAACATAGAAAAGACATAAATAATTTTTTTTGTGTTTTCTTATAACAATACAGTTATACGGTCATAGACCATTTGTCTTCAGCTCAGAAATATGTGATAACAGACTTACTAAGTTTGACTTATACATGTCTATATAATAGACTTACTTTAATATAAAGTTTGATGAGGCATCTTCTCAAGAGGAGCATTTCACATTTTCAAAAATGGTTATAGAAATAGGTGCAAAAAAAAAGTTTGAATAGTCTGCCTCAAAGAAGGAAAAAAAAAGAAAAAGAAAAAGGAAAAAAGAAAGAAGAAAAAAGAAAAAATAAAAAAGGAAAAAGGAAAAAGAAAAAAGAAAAAAAAAGAAAAAAGAAAAGAAAAGAAAAAGAAAAAGAAAAAAGTGATTCCTTACCATAGAAACCAAATATCAGAAAAAGCTGCACTCAGTTTTGCTGTTGCTAACGTGTTTTAAATGAGGTAGTGCTTCAAATTCACTGATGAGCAGACATGTGCGATTTTGCAACCTGTCAAGATTCCTACAAAGGTCATATATACTTTGTAATCACAACCCTCTACATTAGTAAGAGAAAGCATTCAACATATTGAGAAATAAGGTCAGCTGTTTCAAGCATAAGGTGTAAACGAAAGATGAGAGTGTATTTTTATATTGTTACTTTGTCTTGCGAATATATTGCATGGCTTTTAGAGCTGAGGATTTAATAAAATTTCCTGAATTTGTATACCTGAAAATGTTTCTGGATGGAGACATTTTTAGATGTCATTTTATTGGAAGACTTAAGGATGAAAACCAGAGGGAACACAGATTCACCATTACGTTTGCTTTCTTCATATTAGCATAACTTTCATGTAAAATGGCTCAGATTTCAGCAATAGAACTTTTGTTATATGTCATGAGAACTTTTGTTATATGTCATGATCTTTCAGGAGCAATACTCCAAGGCACACGTATATTATATATATGTATATGCATATGCATATGCATATGTATATGTATGTATGTAGAAGGGAGAATGAGAAGAACACACAAAAAAACTCTGAAATGCAGTACTGAGAAGTAGATGGGTGATAGTTTTGTTTACATCTTTGTTATGTATACAGAACTAATGACAATAATATATTAATAGTTACCAGCTGTTGATCCTACCGGGGCGTTGGGTGCACCATAAGATCACAAATGCAGCTGCAATCTGCAGTTACATATATCTTCTCAGACATTTTTAAATAAAATAATATCATCTGAGCTATTCACATACATTTCCTCTAGTCTTCTTTTTTTTTTCTTTAGTTGTTTTCTTAAATAATAGGCATAGCTATTTCATTTCAAATTTGATGTTACTGTTACTTGTTGAAACTCTTTCAAAATTCAAGTCAGTTAGGGAGCAATAAAGTTGAAAAACGGTCATTTTTTTCTGATATCTCTAGAATCTTTTCAGAAACATGTCCTATGGAGGGTTGTCTTCCCACTAACTCATACATCTTTATCACGACTGTTTTTTCAATGACCAGAGGGAGCGATGGTTGTTACAAACAAACAAACAAACAAAAATAACCTACATATTTCCACAAGAAAATGGAATGTACAAGCAGACATTAATGTGATACTGTCATCTTGACATCTTTATTGTGAAGATCTTTGTGCTTATTTTGCATTTTTCTTATTTTATCCCTCCTTTGTTTATTTTCTCTCCTAAGTTTTTTTTTTTAATTTTTCTTCTCCTAAGTTTATTTTCTCAAAATCCCTCACTATTTATCTTATGAAATTGTTTTATTTATCTTAAATGTGGGATAAATAGTAAATTAAAGGTAGTTTCATCTGCCTTCTCCCATTTGCACTCTCCAGTGGGGAGCAGCAGTTGCTGCACAATTCGTATCTCTCTATCACTGTATCACTTGTATCACTGGTTAAGCAATGTTAAGATAGTAAATTCACCTATACATTTGAGAACTTGACATACATACACTCTCATATTTTTTGCAGCTCAGATAATTTGTTCAGTATTCATAATGAAGTGACCTCAAACTCTCTGTTTCTTAGTAGCCAAACTCGCAAAATATTCCTGCATTTCTTACTGTATAGTCCATTCTGCAACAGACTTCTCCTAGGAGAAGGAGTTAACAATGCACAGCAAAAAAGGATCAGAGAGAAAGGCAGAACTTTCTGCTTTTGCAAGTATCTGTACAGATGTATTTCCCAAAAGTCACTGTGACTAGCCCAGGATCTGAATCAGTGACCATTTAAAATGAACGATGGAATTAACTCTGATTGTTTTTAAAGATAAATTCTTTAAATATTTTTTCAAAGCTGCAGAAAACAAGAACTGCACATTTCACTAACTTCCTTTACCAACATGTTATTTTTATAATATTAAAGACTGCAACATATACTTTTCTTCTTATTACCTGATGGCAAAACTAGAATGATCAGTAATCTGAAAGATATTATGTCAAAATTAATGACTGATTATTTCCAGTATGTTTGACATTTAATTAAAAAATAACACTATTTAAAAATTATTTTGAATATCATTCATTTAACTTAACTGAAATTAGATATTTACTTTTAATTCAGTTCAGAACTTTTTTTTTTTTTTTTCCTAGGGAAAAAATTAAATCTTAAGAGAATTTTCTAAGATATGTGGACTATTTCTTTTCATGGTGACTGTCACAGTAGCATATGATAATAAGATTTGTTTCAGTTACAAAAAACGGTTTCTTATATTGCTGTAGTAATGTTTAAAAATGTTGTACAAGTCCTTAAGGGCCTTCTGCTTTAATATCTAATCCTTCCAAGGATTTCTTCCACAACATTCAGAAGAAATCATTTGTAGGACTCTGGTGCCAATGATGCTATTCAATCCCTGTATGCCGTTTTGAACTCCCGATATGCTTTTTTGAATGTAATTAATTTTTTTTTTATAATTGTCTTATTTTAACAAACTCAGAAAACACACAACCTTGAGATGAGCTGTCTTCCTCGTAAGTGATAGGGCTCCTAAAGGAATATTTGTCTACATATTATAATGTGCATTTTCCATATCTCAGTTAATATAAAGTATGATAAGAATGTTTATATAGATAGCCAAGAGAAGAGGTAAAAAAGATCATGAGAGAAAGAAATGCTGAAAACAATAAGTAGAATAAAATGAATGTTATATTCCTCTTAGTACTTGAAAAGACAGTGGGGGAGCAGTGTGCATGGAGTAAAACTCTCAGGCAATTATCTTAATATTATTAAGAAAGCTTTTAAACTTCAAGAAAGGTTCATTTTATTTAAGTCTTAATCCTCTAAAACTGAGGAGAAATAAATTTCACTCCATGTCCCTGTCCATATCTGTAAACAAAAGAATGAATGTTTAATCGTAATGTCTACAATTCTTCTAAATTCTTTTTTTTTTTTTTTCTCATGTCAGCATGAAATGCACCATTTTCGCATGTCTTGTAGAAGTCTAGTAGATTAGTACAATAACTGGAATGAATGACTTTTTTTTTTTTTTTGCAGCTGCATATCATCTAACAAAACATAAGTGGCTGTAACCAGATAGTGTTAAAATCAACATTGTTTGTTCCCTTGGATAACAGCAGAAGTTTTCCTGCATTTAGACACAGGGAAATTTTACTATGGATTCATGAAAATTTCACTGGTGATTCTTTTTATAAGCTCACATTGAATTAACTTGTTGTGTAAATGCTGCAGTCATTTTACTCTTTCACAAGATGTTGCTTCCTTTGACTGAGAGCTAGATGGTACAATACCTCCAATATTCTCATGATTTATGAGTAGAACTCTTTTCTGCTCAGTCTGAACAGACACAAAAGTTTTGTGGTGGACAAAACCAACACATGGTTTCCTCAGTGACCACAAGGAAAAAGTGGGAGGAAAAAAAAAAAAAAAAGTGTACTAGGCAAAAATTGACACTTTAGTTTAAAGCAAAAAGATTACAATCCAGAGAATATGTTTTGAATACCTTGGTAAGTGGTGTTCAAAAAGTGAGGGAATTATAGCTGTTTGTTGAGATGTAAAGGACTTACTTCTAAACCCTTTACAGTGTTACTCTTCTCTTCCCTGATTATTAAAGAGGTAAAACAAACCGAGCCTTGATCAAAAGCAATCTCAGTTTACAGTTTACCTATAACCATAAAGAGGAGAGGAGAGGAGAGGAGAGGAGAGGAGAGGAGAGGAGAGGAGAGGAGAGGAGAGGAGAGGAGAGGAGAGGAGAGGAACATAAATTCTAAATGTGAACCTTTTTCTCTGTCACTTCAGACTATCATCTTCCATTCCCTGGGAGATGATACCCAATAACATACCAGGTTATTCAATTATAAATGGAAATTTCAGAAATTCAAATTTTGAAGTGGAATTTCAATTAATTTTTTTTTTTACCTTGGTGGCAGACTGATTAGAATCTAACTCATTCTTCATAATTTCTTTACCTACCTAGGTAGGAAAGCTGTTAAGTTCACAGATTCTATCATTTGTGAACTTCCATAATACAATCAAACTGCAAAACAAACAGAGGGAAAAAAATCTCCATAAGGAAAATAAAAAACTCTCTGGAAAAGTAGCTTCACCAAAATGGAGCTTAACTTTGTGTCATTGTGGGGACTTAATCAAAAAACACCAGCGATAAATTGAAAAAGTTCTTACAAGCCTAAAGGAGTCTGGACTTTTACTGTCAAAAGCAGAAAATAAATAGCTTTCATAGTATATCAATTTAATGTCTGTGTAGTTACCAACATCAACATTTTCAAAAATGCTTAAGATCCTGCTCATGAACTTGGGTTTCTCAGTTTTAAACTACTAGTTTCAAACATCTAAAATATGAATGTCTATGCTCTTTATAGTATGAAAAAATAGACACCTCCAGAGTAAAATTCATTCTATTCTAAAACAAGTACATCATATATTTAAGTTAATTGATTTCTAGATAGTCCAGGCTTTCTTAGGTGATGAAAATTATATGATGCCTAAGCTGCCTAATGTCAGAAACATCTTTAAAATATATAACGCACAATTAAGAAATGCTTTTTCTGTTTTTTTTTTTTTTTTTTTTTTTTTTTTTTTTTTTTGCCATTGTAGAATAGTGCATTAAACATAAGCAGTAATCTCACTTGTGGTGAAAAAATTATCAAAAATTCTTCTTACATTTGAATGTGATAATTTAGAGCAAAGATTAGTGTTGTGCTAGAAATGTTCCCTGAGAGTTCACTCACTGGAGTTCATTACCTGAGCACAGAAGTTCACATATAAAATTATTACACATATAAACAGACTTAGAATGATCGCCATCTACAAAGCAGGAAAACACACCCTCAGATGTCATAATTGACAGTAGCTGATATATTTTGTTTAAACAATGCACATTAAAGGTTCTTGGTACTTCCCATCTTCCTCTGTGTTTCTAAATGCATCCATAAATCTCCAGAGGTTATTTAAAAAGAGTTTTGTGAAAGCTAAATTGAAGGTTCTGTCATTTTTGCCATTGTTTTGACAATCTAAATCAAACATTTATTTGAATGCTAATGGTGAAGACTTCCAATTCTTAAAATGATTCCACAGGGAAGATAATTGAATTGGCTTTTTAAAGCAAGTCTTTTGATATTGATTATATAATGATAGAAAAAGTGAAAAGATTAAATTAAAATTATATTTTCTCATTAACAGTTGTTCTTAGTCCTTGTATTCTAGCAAGGGGACACAATATATCCTACATTTTTTCTTCCTTAATAAATCATCAGCAACATTAAAAAGTTAGAGAGAAATAAAATAATTGCAAGTCCTTCAGTTGGCAAGGGGGCAGATATATTTTAATTAGTCTGAATTTTTCTTACAGTTTATAGACAGAAAGTCAATTTGTCTTTTGGGTCACACAGGAAGTGACCCAAAAGAACTTGAAATATGGTTAAACTGACCTGCAACTTGCATTAACTTCATTAAAATGTTCTGCTATTATATGTGCCCTCAGTTTCTCTTGTCAATGCCATACTGACTTTATCTTGTACAAAACGAATACGTATGGCTCCTTAGCTGTACCAGAGTTACAGAGAAAACAACTATACCTCAGCTAACTACTTCAGGTGCCCTTGACCAAGGAAGGGACTTTTAGGTCACTAGTCTAACTTCCTTGAGATATGTAAGTTAGCATAAGATGTATAAATTAGTATTTATAATATTTAAGTTAGTGTAAGAACTATTGTTCTCTCTGTTGACTATGAACGAAAGCTACAATGGATAGCTCATAGATATCTAAGCCTTAGATATATAGGTCAGATGAATCTACATGCTCAGTGAAATTCCCAGCCTTATATGTCTTAGATTCTGTCTCTTAAAACTGACTCCAAGGTCAGCTTTTTAAGGAACTGGGTCCCTTCACAGCATCACAAACATTCTGCGAATTACCAGCTATCTCTGCTTCTGAGCAAATAAAATAATAATAATAAAAAAATGTAACCAGGATAGTTATTCATTGAGAAGAATGTGCCAGGCTTTTAAATGCACATACTGTGATCTTCACAGCAAGACCTAAAATCCAGGCCCTCTTTAATTACAAAATGAGAAAGTCTGAATCTGTTCTGCTGTTGTTTTTATGCACCAGATGTCCTGGAAAGGGGAAAAAAAGAGTTTACGAGCAGGAATGTCCGGAAAAAAAATCTTTTATTATAATCATACCAATTTACTAGAGGATTTAGAGAGCATAATATTATATTTATCCATAAATGTATTCTTAATACAAAAGATATAGAAAACTCTGTGGGCTTTTCTAATTATGATCAGGACAAAATATGTGCTCACATATGGCTTATCGTTCTGTAGATTCAAAAGATGGGACCATTATTTTGAGACCCGCAGTTCATTTTAATCAAGCAACTAAATATGCTGCAGTAATTTTCTTTTGTGTTTGTGATTACAGAACTTGATCCAAAATCTCTGTAAAGAGATTGATTTCCTATTGATTGACACCTATTGATTTCTTTAAGTTTATGATCAAGTCTTCAAGGTGTATTTTAACATGCAATTTCATGTTCTTTATGTCAATGTAAACTCTCATGAAAGAACATACCGAATTGATCAAGAAACAGTATTCTAAAAGGAATTTTTGATCCTGGCACCCATCGGATATGTTCTCATCTCCTCTGTTCTATGCTTTCATTTGTGCCCTCAAGGTACAGAAAAGACTTTGCTTACTTTGAAGACTAGAAAATATGATTTTGGCATGCTAGTGGAGTCATCGTATTGACCTGACAAAGAAAACACCATCAAGACTTTCCTGACCTGAGAGTTTCCTGAGCCTGAGCTGACTTTAGCCTGTTTTAGCTGTGATAGTAATTGTCTGTGAGTCAGATGACCATTGTCTAATTTGTCTTGGCTTCACTCTGTGACCACCCTATATTGTAAGGGTCTGACAGTACTACATAGCTACTAATGAAGAAACATTAGCCCTTTATGCTGCTTTGGGATGCTATTATGCAACTACCACTATCAACTGAGTGTTGCAGATAGCTGCACTTTTGATGGGAACCAATGAAAAAGAAATGGTAAGCAGACTTTTAGGATGTTAATGTATAAAAAATAACCCTCAAACTGAACAGGAACTTCTGCAATAAGTGTCATATTCTGGTAAATACCTCAAGATGCTTATGACTTCTCTTTAACTCTTCCACCCCAATTCTTGAGGAAGAGGGAAACTGCTGATGTTTGGATCCAGAGCACTGCCAGAGGGCAAGCATAACGCCAGAGAAAATGGGTCCACTAGAAAAAAAATATGTATATTAGTCTTAATTGTATTAGTAACTGTGAGTGTTACTGTCATAATTGGACTAATAATAACTTTTTATTGCATTTTGATTAGACTCTTCAGACTATAATTAGACTGATAATAAACTATGGAACACATATCAGTTTTCTTCCTCTTTGTCCCTAACAAAATTTTAGGCACAAGAGTTTCAGTAGTTATGACATGAGTCTCTATAAACATCAAAAAGAAAAAAAATCTGCTTAGGTTATGAAGATTTGCTCGCTTTGATGGTGATTGAGTCTGTTTAACTGAAGGGAATGAATATTGCTCTCCCTAGGTACAATAGTTAGCAAGCTTTTTGTTTGTTTGTTTATTTGTTGCTATACATTTTTTTCCTTTGCTAAGGAATCTAGTCTTTGTTAAGGAACCTGCCATTGAGTGAGCACTATGAAAGAGTACCAAAGCTACATGCAGGCTAGTAAATAAAACATTTAAAGGTCTATTTTTTTGACTGTGAGACCAGCTGGGACAGAAGAACTTACTTTCATTTTAATTTTTCTTGCTCTCCAAACAGTATGGAAACATCCTGTTTAGGAACTTTCCTTCTTCTATAGTAGAAGATAGATGACACCTGGGAATTACTGGGAAAAGTGTTAATTAGTTCAAGCAAAATATGCCAGGGACTGTTCTTATAATTCATTATTACTGAAAATTGATCTTTACTGACTGGAGAGGGGTGATATAGATTTAACTTAGACATTTAATCTATCTACATACCTACATGATACCTTCATTGCCTACTTAATTATTACCACCATTCTAATAAATTAATACACCTCAATCAATTTGTAATTTGTGTAATTAGTGACTTTGCATGGTAGAGAAATGTTTAAATTTAAAGGATGAGGAATAAAGTCACAGAAGGGGTAAAGAAAAGATCCAGTTGAAAACCTTAAATAGAAACTGGGTATCTTTTCTCAAAAATCCTACAACACCTAAAATGGCAATAGACACATGTTTTGGTTTACATAATATAAGATTGTCCCTCTCTAAGTTCTTTAGCCAGCAGACAAAGGACAGGCACCTCCAGGGTTGTTTAATACAGGGGATCTAAACTATTCTGTGGAGATAACTATCTCTCCATTGATTATAGGAAGCCTTGGATACATAGTATCCTAACTAGGGCACTTTAGTCCGGAAGGAAGGATCTGTGTTTTAGAGAGCTAGTCAGGGAGCCTTAGGTGTGGGCCTGTTCCTTTGGAGAACGAAGTCCCTGTAACCCCAACCGTGCCCTCACTGTTGGAAAGAATAACCCAAACAAGTGAAAAATTGACAGTGGTGCCCCTATTCCATTTGTTTGACACAACTCTTCTGGAAGTTTAAAGAATCTTACAATTTTTAACACAGTTGCAACTGAACCAGTAGCTTAAGATATAGGTAATTTTTTTCTAAATTGAAGTGTATTTGCATAAGAACAAGGGTGCTAAAAAATCTGTTTCTTACAGGAAGTTGTTCTAAATATTATCTTAATACAGATAGTTGAATTCCACTTCAAAAAATGATTCAATCCAAGCCATGAAAGAATTGTATTGTAGTGAGGAAGAAACTTGTAGATATATCTATATCTGTATCATCTATATCTATCCATATATCTACATATCCATACCTATGTCTAACTGTGTGTGCATATGTAGTTATCAAGTTATCATAGTATCAGTATGTCTTTCAAACTATAATTAATTATGCTATTATTAGGTTCAAGAATATGAAGGGCTATAGCCTTATATGCCTACATTTATGGAAAAAAAAACCACAGTATGGCTTCTGAAACGATATTTTTCATTGGAATGTTATTTTCAATTGCATGGTAGCAATATACAGATTCATTGGTTCATATCCATACTCATACAGAACTCAGCTATGTGAAGCATTCAAGCATGTAATTAACTTAAATAAGGAATGCTGACAAGCCTGAGCTATTTCCTAAGTACGGTAAGATTATACATATGCTTAAAACTAAGAATACATTCAAGTGTTTTGAATCAAGTCTGAAAAAGAGACAGTACTGCTGACTCATCAGCAGTGCCAACTAAAGTATTCAGAGTTTTTGTTTTCATTTTTTTTCTTTCTTTTAATATGTTTTATTCAAATGCTAAATAGGTTTGCCTCTACTTAGCTTTCTAGGGTTTATAGATAGAGGTTCAACCTGGTTCAGGCAGGAACATGAATAATGTTGAAATCTTTAAATCTGAATAGTCTCTAAGTTGATTTATCATTGCCTTTTCTGTATGAGGATTGCTTATTTGTACTGCCGAACACCTATCCGTCTTTCTTACATTTCCCTGCTTAAAACAGCTACCTTTCCCAGACTATTAAAAGAATGTTTCCTAGCCAGATTTCTTCTAACTGGCCATAAAGTTTGCCATTGATCTCAGATCATTTTGAATCTGTTCCATTTCATGTAAAAAAAAATATAAAACTCATAGGAGCAGAAACATTCCTTTTGAACATATTACTCGATAGGTATTTTGTACTGTATTGTAGCCTGTTTGTATGTTCCCATCATCATATTGTTGCCTCTTTTTTATAAGGACATACTCAGAAAATGAGAAATCTAGATTCAAGTTTGGAGATTGATAATTCAGTTTCTCATTTGTTACCATTTTTATAATAACTAGCCCAGTCATCAAGGTTTCTAATTTTTTACGTTAGATTTTTTGAGAAGAAGTGGCTGACTACCTGTTACTATATGCCTCTCAGGGCAGCAGCTAGCTACAACCCATTTTAGAAAAAAAAAAAAAAAAAAAAAAAAAAAAAAAAAAAAAAAAAGTCAAATTAATTTTCTTTGGAAAACACAGCCAGAAAATAATTATTACTTACGCTATTTGATTATTTTTATATGGTAGTCTACTAGTTAGAATAACCATTTGGGAAGCAAATTACATCAGCAATTCTTGTTTCATTTTGAGGTGAGAGGATCAGATTTACCTCTTCAAAACAACTGTGTTAATAACTACATTATTACTTGGGATACTTTTTAGCCTTCTCCTCAACACTGCATATAGACCAAAAGCCAATTCAAGAGTCATTGACCATGGGAGAACGGCGGGAAAGAAGGAATAAATCTCATATATTAGGCTTATGGCAATAACATTTGCCTGAAAAAGTCCTGTAAAAGTCCTATGGGTTTCGGTGAAAAGCAATATCTACCCTCTGGCTGGGCTTTAAAAGAAAGAGGAGTCAAGTCTATTTAGTTTTAAAATATCAGCCAGATGAGAGGGTTTATTTGATAGATCTGAAAGAAACTGTTCTCTGTTCCTGAATTTACTCTTTCAAATCATTACTATTGCCTAAAGGTTTGTTTTGTTATCTTTACTCTGTAGTACTCCTCCTTGGTGCACAGTATATTCTGTAGCAGCTCTGATTAAGGGCATACTGGATGACAAAACAGTGCAGGAATTTATAACAGCATTAGCCCAAACAGAATGGAGCAGCTGTCCTCAAGCCCTAAGGGATTATCTTTAAAAGATAAGAAAGTTCAGCTGGACATAGCATTGCAAAGGGTCAGGGTGCAGTTAGCTATTTGTTACAGAAAGGGGACAAGTTTGGTCTAACAGCATTAGCAATACAGCTACAGGGGGGAGAAAGATAGGTTTTAACTGTGAATGATGGTCAAGGTCTAAAAGATGCACACTGGAAACTGATAGCAGCTTTTTATAAATAAGAACAGATGGAAGAATGATTCTATGATTCTATGAAATAATATATATTTTTAATTTACCCGTGAGTAAGATTTTAGAACAAAATACATGTTTTATAGACCCAAATGAATATTTATAAATATCTGGATGTAAGTGAATATGATTCCACTAAGCCAGTTTGTACTGCCTGAGTTGTCCCATCATAACATATATTAACATTCAAATATTGTGTCTGATTATATCTGAGGTTATTTCCTTATATTATTTATGATAATGTTCAAATATACTTTTAAAGGGATGATATGTCTTATTGTTACAATCTTCATGGGAGATTGGGATAACTTTCATGTGAGATATGGAGAACTTGTCAAAAGTAAAGCAATATTGTTTCTTGCGTAACATGGGAGAGGGGAGGTGCTCCACTGGCTTACCATTGTAGGTAAGGAAAACTAAAGCAAGTGTATATACTAGATTTTTCAAAACATAAGCAGATCTTGGGACTATAGCTAAGATAGCATGATCTTTGGGAATGGGAAGAATAGTAGAGAAAGGCCAAACAAGTGTCAAGCTTCCTGAGCAAATTAGATCAATAATCCAAACGTGAGGTCTTCAAGGGCAAGAATGATGGCTACACTCTTTACTGCAGGGTAAATTATTTTAATACCATGGATGAGACAAACAAGTTTAGAGCCAGCTAATGCATAATTCACATTTTACTGTTGTTTCTCTGGCCTAATGGCCTGATCCTCCTCATGTGTGAGAGAACAATTTTTTTCCACTGTCTACCGCTGGACCCAGAGTCCCCAGCAAGAAGCACCAGACTATTACCATTTGTGATCATTTTTAAAAACTCCCAGAAAAGGTGGTTCTATTAAACAAGATATTAACTCCTGTAGATAATAGAACTTTTTATGTCAGCTGAGATCAAAAGAGACAGATGGTTAGATATCCTTTGGGACTTAAAAACACAAAAGTGCATGATACCTTTGTTTCAGTATCCCCGAATTCTGCTTTTTGAACAAAGGAAACTTACTTAAGCACGTGGACCAGAACAGAGCAGTAGTGTTCTATTTGTCCTCTGATGACTGAACAGTTGAAGATCATAACAAAAACACTACAGATGCACATTTTTGACATCACAAAACTTTCTTTTTCTTCAGTTTTATTGATTTTCTGAACAGCCTTCATTATGGCACTTTACATACATCCTATTTCACTAAGATATGCTGTACTACTAGAATGATTGTTCACAATTTATTCTAATTTTACCTTATTTAGCCAATAATCCATCTTCTCAGTATGTACCTCATTTCCTGATTTTTTTTCAGGTAGTTTATAATATCTATACATGCTATCAGCCAGAATATGCACACACACAAAATTCTGGAGGGAAAAGTCCTGTAATTTTCAGATTTCTCACGAATTTTGAAGTTCTGTTTTGCTGTTATTTCTAATTGATGCTGTTTCAGTAGTACAGGGCAACCTCAGCAAGTTTCAGGCATTGGATAAATGTTTCATATTGAGGATAGAAATTTTTACTGCAAAGATAGAATTACAGAAGACCGTACACCGTTATATCTAGAAATGTAAGAAAATATTTACAAGACACATGAAGCTGTAATTTACAGTTCCTTACAGCATGCCCTATTGATGATGAGCCTAATACAGCCCAGCTTTTTCCTCCCTTCTCCTTTCTCCAACAACGAACTTAACAGCTGGGACCTCATACAGGACATATTTGACAGATAAAGGGCTCAGATGCCAAGGTCTAGAATAAATTTTTTAGCAGCAACATCTGTGTCTGTCGCAAAGCCCGTGGCTGATTTCTTGGCTGGATGCTTGGCTGCCTCTGCTGTGTCTGTGACTCCAGTGCTGGCGATGTTAATGGCCATGGCCATGTAATGGCCCCTGGTGCCCTCTTGGGGAATTAAGCCGCTGATAAGCTTTCTGGATTGCCTTGTCCCTGGGATCTACTTTTTTTTTTTTTTTTTTTTTTTTTTTTCTTCCTTAGAGCGAACTGCAGCTAGAGGAGTTTGTTCCTTATTTGAGAGGAAAGCACCGAATAAAAGCACACAAGTTCTGTGTGTGCAAGGCCAGTTGATGCTGCCAGAATAATATTTTCCTGTGAAGTCATGTTGCCTTTAGATATAACACCTTATCAAGCAACTGTAAATGTTGAAAATGGAGAAGCAGAAAGATTCTTCAGAGAACAGATTCTATAGCTACCACAGAACTTAGTCTGTTGTGAAATTAGGAGCAGAGGGCATATTACTTCCTTACATTTCAGAAGATGTAGAAATGTGTCTGTCTTTTATACTTTTCTAAAAGAGCAATGTTGTTAAATATAATTGCCCTGAAAGGCTCATATGGTGAATTTCTTCTTTTGTTGCCCTTCCTCTCTTTTTGTAAAGCATAGTTAATCTTGTTGCACATGGTAAAGTCTCTGGTTTTAATTTACGTTAATGCTAATCAATTCAACTTTTTCTAAGATGTCTAACTTGTTCCCCTAAAGAACTGTTTTTTAATGGGTGGTTGGCTCACCAGAAAGTAGAGAAGAGAACTCTATTGGAAAAAAAAAAAAAAAAAAAGTGTAGGTTTATGCTTTTGTTTTTTATACAAGAACTCCTAAAATAGATCCCAAGCCCCAGAGGATGTATGTACATATTTAAATTAAACCTTCTGTGAAAGCTTTTCTTTTTCTGTCTGTAGTTACTCAGACTCTGGCTTTGCCACAGGCTTGTAGTGATTATTCAACTGAATTTTAGACAAAATACTAATATTTTTCAGACTTACTCTTCAAATGCATTCTTGAAGATGAATAGTAAAGACAGGGTGATGCTCTCTGCCTTGGAGAAATCCTGTTCTGTTCCCTTTATGCACACAAATACAGTAACCCTTCAGGGCCTGATTGTCCAATTCCCATAGGTTCCTTTATGCATTTTAATGGTATAAAATGCCTACAAATATAGTAAATTCTGCCAACAGAGAATATTAGGGCATACGGAGCAGGTCAACAGAGTGGCTGAGAAAAGGGTGTGCAACTGAAAGCCTGAAGCGATTGGAAACAGAATGAAACAGCAGTCTGTGCACAGCTCTAATTTTTTCCAAGATTGGACAGGCAGGGCTTTGGCTTGCCTCAGTGTGCAGTTCCTTCCACAGACGAGAAATTAGACAAAACTAAAAATTAATCTTGGTAACTTCAGTGAGATGACTTAAACCAGGGGAAAAAAAAATAAAAAAGAGGAGGCAAGAAAAGAACAAAAAACAGTAGATTTATAACCCCGTGATATCTAACACCACGCACAAAGGTTTGACTTTGGTTCAAGACTGAGGCATATGACTCTTAGGTGTCCCGCTATCTGATTTAGAGTCTTCAGCTATATAATAATATTATCTATTAAATTCATGGAAAGACTGATGTCTCTGAGAATAAGATTCACAGATATCCATGATAGGCAGCTGGCTAACATAACCAGTTAGAAACATTTTGCAGAAGTCGGTCTATCTTCCCATAGAACTCTGCAACTCTGAGAGTTAGAAATTTCAACCAGGATTAGAGAAAAATAATGCTTTATTCAGAACAGCCATCACATTCCACATGACAGGAGGCTTTTTTCCCCCTTTTAGGAAGAATATTAAGAAGGAAATTAGTGCAATATGTTCTCAATTAGGGTATAACCAGAGTCTCCCAAATGATCACCTACAAATACTTTCTCTCTTCTTTTGCAGGTGTTTTCAAAAAATGACTACCAGTTTTGTGCCTATACTAGTGTTACAGTTGAGAAAAGCTTTAGATTTGGGGCAATAAGTACTCTATTTTTTGAGTATTATCTGCAAACTTTCTGTTGACATACTTATTAGAATATTATAAAAACAAAATAAAAATACCATATTATTTCTTATGCTGTTTCTAATTTCTCTTCTTTTATATTTTTTACTGTTATTTAATGCATAAACATACATACTAGATTGTTATCAATGTACTGAATACCCACTTAGGAAAGTTTTTGTAACACTGTAATGGATTAGAGATTTTTTTGTATATTTTATTGTGTAGATTTTGTGTAGGACTCTTTGTGTAGAACTTTTTTTTTTTCTTCTTCTCCTTTTTTTTGTGTAGAACTCTTTTTTTTCTATAAAAATAGATCAAAATCATGTAAAGTATTAGAAAATATACTGCAAGAAACCACTGCACATTAGTAAGGGGTTGGAATATACTGCCTGGAAAGTTGCTTCTTTCTCACTATTCTGTGATTCAGTAATATTTTAATTACATTATTGTCATTAAGGAAAAAAACAAACAAACAAATAAAAAACAAAACCCACTTCCTTAGGAGAATGCATTACTGGATTGTAGCTCTATGCTAAGTATTACCATGAGCCTTTGAATATCAATATGTAATGATAACAGTAAGATATTGATTATCACGATCATAAAACCAGATAATGAGTTCAAAAAACCTGAGTAATAGCATAGATTTTTTTTTCCTTTTGGAAATAAGATGATAATGTTTTAAAAATCACACAAATTTTAACTATATTTTGCTCTTTTGGTGTAGGATTTTATGAAGGATGATATATATCACTGTTTCCAATTGATAAATATTCAAGCAGTGAGATTTAGCATTAATTTGACTAAGCTCAAGTAGCAGTATGTCAGTAAAGGGACAAAAAAAAAGACAAATAAAAAAAAAAAGAGAGAGAGAGAATAACTTTGATTTCTTAGCTTTCTCTTTAATGATGTCTTATCTGTTGATTCTGTGAGTTGATTACTGACTAAATGAGCCTAGCAATGTACCCACAGGGACAGAACTGCAAGTATTTTGAGATCCACTTCCATATTTCTATCGTGAGAAATCAGGTACAAATATTTAACAATACAGGAATAAAGTGATGAAATCCAAACACTTGCTAATCATCAGGTTAAGAATCTTTAAATGAATATATCACTGAAAAGTTACTGGAAACCTTGCTTTATATTCAAGAAGATTGATTGTGAGAGCATGTCAGGACAGCTGCCTGCAACGGAAGTTGATATTTTGGAAAATACTGTCTAAAATAGTACACAAAAGCTAATTATCTGTATAGTGTGGGTGTGTGCATAAGGGTGTGTGAGTGTATGAAGTCTGTTGCAACAGAAAAAATCAATGAACTCACTGCCATAGTAACAGATATACAGTAGAAATTAACACAGATGTCATAAGCTCTCTTCCTGTTCTATGTGCACCTAAAGCTGTATATATAACTGTTCAAAAAAAATCCACAACACAGTAATTAGAAAAGCTTCTTCACAGTTAATAGCTTGATTTCTTCGTATGCATTATTGCATGTATTACAGTCTATGCAATCACAGACATATTTTTTCAACAAGGTTCAATGTCTAAAATGCAGGGAGCTTGTTGCCAAGCAGTTTTTGCAATATTTTTATATTTCTTATTTATTTATTTATTTATTTATTTATTCCTACACGCCAATCAAAAGTTGCTCCAAATAAGGAGTTATTTATTTCCTTGTGAGTTCTCCTTCTAGGGATCGAAGTGGGTCATAAACATTAGTTAATTCATTTTTAGACATCTCTGAGAAATGGAGTGGTATTATTTTGCAGGTGATGAACAGAAGCATACAAAAATTAACATGAAAGTTTTCCATTTATTTCACTTTTCTAGCTTCACATACTTGTTAACTATTATTTTTGAGTTCCAGGTTCAATGTGTCAGCTAATCAGGTGTCCATGCTTTCAAGACAGTTATTCAGAAAATAAGGAAGATACATCCATAGATATGCGTGCTTTCAGAGAAGGCAGACAACCATGCACTGGGTCATGTTGGCAAGAGCAGATAGCAGGACCCAAGAGTGTGATCCTCACCCCATACACAACGTTTGAGAGACCAAGTTTAGAATGTCATGCCCAAACTCAGGTTTCTCAGCACAAGAAAGATATTGGTGTACTGGAGACAGTCAAATGAAAGCTATCTAGCTAGTTAGAGGGCTGGAGCACATGGCATATGAGGAGAGCCTGAGAAAGGTGGATGTGTTCAGTCTCATCAAGAGGAGACCTCAGTGCTGTCTTCTATAGAGAATTTAGAGAGGAGATCAAATCAGACCTTTTTGGCAAGACACACTCTTAGAGTGAGACGACACATGCTGATAATGGGAAATTCTGGTGAGGATAATTAAATATTGTAAGAGTTTACCCAAACTGGTTGTGGATCTTTCCCTGAAGATATTTTTAAAAATGATTGGAAACATCCGTGAACAACTTTAGCAAAGTTTGCTCTGCTCTGAGCAGGACGTTGGACCAAATGACCTCTGGAAGACCCTTTCAAACAAACTTATCTTATGAAATGTGTAATTTTGAAAAAATTCCTAATATCATACAGATGTTTTGTAGCAGAGGTGGTAAAAGGGTAGAGTTCAAATCTTAGAACCACTGTTCTTCAATCAAACTGCCATCTTTAGTCAAATGCAAAATACTAAAATGGTAAACAGGTTATTCTTTTTTGCTTTCTAGCACAGAGGGGAGTAGAGGAGTACTCCTCTAGGAGTACTAGAGGATGTAGCTGTCTTTTTTTTTTGTCTTTATGTTCCATGAAAAAAATGACCATTTTAACTAGGAATTACTAATCTATCTGTTTTACACAACTCTCTATCTATCTCCATCAGTAAAACTCTTAGGGAGAACTCTAGACTGCTCAGATGACAGAATCCAAATATATGTCTTGGGCAAGTCCCTTTCATACAGTGAGAAAAATAGATTCCCCTATTATATCTCTAACTACTAATTGTAATGACAAACGCTATTATAGTGTGTTTTCAAAAGAAGGCATCCTGCCTGAGTAACATAAACTATTATTATGTTACAAAAATAATGTAATAAAAGTAAGTACTTCTTCAAACTCTCATACATGATTTTACAAAGTCAACATAGATATTGAAATAAATTCTTTTGGAAGATCTTCTGACAATGCAGAAAAAAAAAACACACTGAAATGTAAGTAATCAAAACTGAAGAGATTTCCAGTAAAATACTTCTATACTGAATTTATCACTTTGTAAAATAGTTATTATTTCCTTTTAAAATCCAACTTTTGGCAAAAAACATAGTGTCAGACTATGGTTCTTCCAGTTGCACTTCTATCAGGAAAAGCAGTTAATGTCCTCAACTCTGCCCCAGCTGCTCACCTCTTCTCCCAGCAGATCTGCCAGCTAAACTCCATGTTTATGCTCTTTGTAGCCCCTTTCAGGAAAAACAAGCCAAAAGTAATTTAAACAACACATATAACTAGTTTTTGTAAACTGAATTAATTTTCTCTGTAATGGTTTAGGAAGTGATTACACAGCTAACTAAAAGGGTGTTGACCATCCATGGGAGACTAGAGACAGGCATCTGTATGAGGACACCAAACTTCTCTTCACACAGATGCATCTGGACCAGTTTTGCCTACTTTGAAATTCTGCTTACTTGTTTTACCTAGAACTTTTCTTGTAGCTTGGTTATTCCTTGAACTGTGTGGAAAATTATTCATTAAAGTCCAGGAAGTAATACCAAAAAACAGGTCCAGAGAATTCTTATAGTGAGAGCTTTATGACTAATCTCAACTCTCTTGAACTAAACAACAAAATTCCAATTAACCTCAGTGACTAGCTCACCAGTAGACCTGAAATTCCTATAGTAAAAAAAAAAAAAAAAAAAAAAAAAAAAAAAAAAAAAAAAAAGTGGTAGGTTTTTCCTTAAGGAATCATTCAAAATAAAGTTTGTATATAATTAGCTTGTGTTCATAATAATCATTTGGATTCACTGTCTTCAAACCTATATGGTATTAACATTGCACTGAGTGGAATTCACTAATTTTTGCTAAACAGAGAAAATACACATTATATAGAACAATGTATTTTGATTTTCACATACCCATTCTTCTGGCTTCTGTTTGAAAGTATCATTTTTAAAGGAGAAGCCTCAGGTATACATTCCTGTGTTTACTTTCATGTAAGATTAGTATCCATTTGAAAGAGATGGTATTGTGTGCAACAATCCCTATGACCACATAGACTGCTTATGCCTTAAACCTCATCTGTTTTAATTCCATAGCTGGCTAGTAAATATGTGCTGTCTGAAAAAATAAGCTTCTATAGTGTATAGGAATTATTTGGATGGCATTGCAGATTTCTGATGCCAAGGCCTGAAAAATATTATTCCAAAGACAGCATCTGGCTCCTTGGCACATTGAGTTTGTACTTTCTCAATGCCTCTAGGTCAGTTGTATGCTAGTCACATTTGAAAATCAATTTTAGCTCCTACATTCTGAGAATAAAATATATTTACGACATTTTCTGACATTTCTAGGCATTTTCTATAGTATATGTGTAAATGCATATATAGTGAACATCTTGTATTTCTTTGGCAGAGGATTGTTAGTCCTCTACACTGGTATGTCTGAGAGTTACCTGCATTTATACTTATGTGGATATCTGTACGTGTTACTAAATACACATCTAAAAAATACAGGATTTTCAATCATGTGTTCAGTCTATTGCCATCTTTGTTACAATTAAGTCATCAGCAACCAGCTTTATTACTTCATCCTTAACAAAATGAGTAGCTGGACCCACATCTACCCCAGTGACGCATGATTCACTTACTTTGCAGGTGATCATCAACATTTCTCTCATTTTCTGAGTAAAGTGTATAGAATAGAGCTCTGACTGGTGATGGAGCAAAAATTATGCTCATGATCATTTGGATCAATTCACGTATTTCAACTTTTTATTCTCAAACCTCCTTTTATTCTCGACTATCAATTCTAAAATCAAACAACAACAAAAGACAAAAAGAACTTTTCTCTTTGTCCATTATTAATGTCATAGCCAAAATGATTCCCTCATTATTTTCTTTTCTTTTCTTTTCTTTTCTTTTCTTTTCTTTTCTTTTCTTTTCTTTTCTTTTCTTTTCTTTTCTTTT
>JASSRY010000270.1:265422-285588 GCA_032466555.1 Tinamus major | reverse complement strand
TTTTCTTTTCTTTTCTTTTCTTTTCTTTTCTTTTCTTTTCTTTTCTTTTCTTTTCTTTTCTTCTCTTTTCTTTTCTTCTCTTTTCTTTTCTTCTCTTTTCTTTTCTTTTTTTAACTTCACTCCAGATCCCTCCTCATTCTCAAGATCAGATCTTATCTCTTTCATGCACTGTATTTCTTATTGCTCTTTATTTGTCCTGCCCCAACAATCATTCTTCCTTCAGCTCTGTCCTCCTGCTTTCCTGCCTTTTTTTTTTTTTTTTTTTCTTTCACACTACTATCTATCTCTTTTCATGTTAAATTTATACTATCTTCTCTTCAAATTCACTTCACCTTTTTCTCCTTGCCAGGTAAGTCCTATAATATTTGTTTTGCCTCATTTTAGGTCTTGTCTTTGTTTTACTTTTCTCTGCTAGGGTGCAATGTATCAAAAGTGTACAAATAAACAAAATTTCACAAAAGTGAAATTGATAATATTATATCACGGATTAGGTTAGCTAGGTGGAATGCGCATTGACATTCATCAGTCACAGATTAGAAATAGCATAAAGATGACTGCATAGCTTCAACCATAAGCAAAGACGGGTAGCAACAGATAAAAACTAAAGCTAATGCATCAGTACAGAAAAGATTACAATAAACTGCCTTTTGTTTTACCTCTCCACTATCCTTATTCAAGACATTTAAGATACACACTTTTCAGACTTTTAAATAAAGGTGTAATTTAGCTAAAGGTTTGTTGAAAGGAGCTGTAATACAGATAAAAAACAAAATGTTTGTATAAGAGAATCTTTAAAAAAGGTATACAAACCATTCAGTGGGATTCTTTATAACATCCTTCTCCTTCGGAGTTCAAAGCACTGTATATCAATATGGTGGTAACTACCTTGATGGAAATATGATTCACTAACTTGGAGAAAATGGAATAATATAGATTTAGAAAATTAACACAGAAATAGAAGAGTTAATAGTTTCATTTTTTCCCCCTTGGTGATTTCTTTAAGATTTTTAAGTATTTTAAAGTTTTCAAACTGACAGCAGAAAAACAGTTCAGTTTGAGTCAATGTATGGTGTTATATCACTTGCCTTTGAAAGGATTCAGAAGGGGTGGGATTTCCTAATAATGGGAGATGTCACATTCAGTCTCAGAGTTTTAAAACTCCCACAGGGCATTTTAAATTCACCCCAAAACCCGATCCCTGCCATAGAATTCAAAACTTCATAATTCTGTCACTTTCCAGGGAATATGGACTTGAATGATTTTTAATGGTATTACGATAATGTATCTCAGAGTATTGGCTTTAAGGGAATTAACTTTGTCACCTTGTAATTGGCAGAACTGGGACACTTAGTTAAAGCCCAAGCAGCCAGTATTCATTTTATCAACAAGAGCTCTGCTGCTGATATAATGTTTTATAGATTATGTATGACAGTTTTACATCTGCTAAATATCTTTTCATACCAGACTTTTTCTCTTTTGTGTTAGAGTTAGTGGAGGATTATTTGAACTAAAATTATCTTCATGATTCCATATGCAAATGTAAATATTAACTGGTACATATGAACCCTTTTTGTGTGTGTGTGTGTGTGTGTGTGTGTATAAATGCCTCAGAAAAAAAAAAAAAAAAGGAAAGAAAAACATACTCAGACAAATTCACTGCATTGACAGCACTTCAATGCAGAACATTTCATTTCTGTACTTTTTTAACCCAGAACTCTCACTGACAAATTAATGCAGTTCAACCATATTTATTTATTTATTTTGTTAAAAATAAAAACCAGTCTTAGAATAATTAGACTGGACTTCTGAATGCATTCAGGTCAAAGATATTTTAAGTCACCTTGGTCAAGAGTGACATCTTTGCAGTTATGGAATTTAAAACTGATGTGAAATCAACCGTACTAAATGATGAACAACTTGCAGACAGTCTGCAGGGAACTCTATGAACACTAAGATATAATCATGATGAGTCTTATTTTATTTGTCATAAAAATTACAGTCAAATTTAACTAGGGCAAAAGTGTTTTGTCTGCACAGTTAAGGAAAAAAAAAAAAAAAAAACACCTTTTCCTGCTAAGACCAACAAACTTTCTTAATGATTTAGCTACATTTCAGACGGCTGTACTTCACTCATTCCATACTCACAGAATTGATTGTTATACCAACAGATATTGTCAGAAATCTCATTCTTATTGCTTAAGATTTTATACTTCCCATGTTACTGATGGGGAAATCGAGACCAAGACTGAAGGATTCCCAGCCAGAGAGAGCTGATATAGGGGTCACACATACTAGGACCTAGGTGGAAGGTTCCTACTAGGTTCCTAGGTGGAAGTGAAGTTAACTCTTCTAGAGGAGAGAGGAGACTTGGTCCTGACTTGCAGTGTCAGAATTTATCACATTCCAAGAATTTTGATGATGAAGGTGCTTCATTCAAAACACTGCTGGAACATGGTCTCTCTTTCTCTCTCTAAACATATATACATATATACATATATATATATGTCACTGGGTGCTTTCCTTCCACCAAAATCTCCTTTAAGACAAAAAAAAAAAAAAAAGTATCCTTACTCTTTTCTGTTACTCTTTTTGGTTTCTCCTCTGTTCTGTTCTCAGAGGAAATGTATGTTATCAAAAAAAATAGAATAACTCTCAAGCAAAAAAGAGAGCTCTTAGAGCAATTAGAGGAGTGTAACTGTGGATTATACCTTGATAATTAGTCAATTGCCAGTGTGTGAATCTTGAAGCAGGATTGTACAGTAAAACACAGGGAACATGTGCTTTACAAACAACCCCTAAACTTCATTTTCTCATATGAAGCTATGGACCTAATTCCAGGAAAGAGTTCCTAATTTAGAGTTGCAAATGGCTATTTCTATGTATCCAAAATTCTACTCTTTTCACTTACATTTCAGTCATATCTACTTTCTTGCCTGATTGCTTTCTGGTGATCCAAAAGGCAAATTAGTGAATAAGATTTCTTTGAGGAAGTAAAAATAGCATGAATAAGATGTTTTAATATCTTTCTTTTTTTGAGATCTGGACCATGATGCCACCACACAAACTTGGCTCTCGTGCCAGCTCAAATCAGTAGGAAAGTGAACATTGATCTTACTGGAGTTTAACTTATTCTTATGAACAAGGAGATGGATACCAAAACATGTTTCTACCTTTTCTCATACTTACTAAATCTGCATGGGAAAAAATAGTAGAATAAATTACCTTTGGAGTGATATAAAGCTAGAGATTAGCTTTGTGTCTGGAGTGCCCTTTTTCAAATTGCTCATATGTTTTCCATATAAAGCTGCACATTTTCCTGGACGAACTAGTAGTGCATGAAGAAACAAACAACAGAAGGAAACCTATATTATATATTATCAGAAGGAGGTTAAAGTGTAAACTAACAGAATAAATATTTAATGGAGAAAAAGAGAGAGAAGATTTTCTTTGTCAGATCTTATAACCACTGCATAAATTACATGATTTAGTTTTTTGGAATAATTGTTCCTAGATTTTTTTTTACCCTATGGCAGATGTGTTCATGAAAAATTATGCCTGTCACAGAAAATTTGGAAAGAGCTCTAGGCTGCCCAATTATGCAAGAGTTATAGCCCATGTAAGGGACACCTACTGTTTTAAAAGGGAAAGTGGGAATTATAAATTTTCCACAAAGGAAGCTCTGTCTGGAAGATTTAATGGAGCTGGGATCTGAACAAAAGGTATTCACTGAGTTCTGGCTTTTTTATTGTTGTTGTTCGTTTGTGACATCCATTTTGTCAACAATTAATATTAAGGACTGCAGTAGCTTGAATCCAAGCATAAGCATTTTATTCACACTTCCTATTTTATGTACAATATGTAAAGAAGAATTACAATGATAATATAGGCATATTGCCAAATGTTTTCTTGTCAAAGGATTTCTTTTTGATACTGTGGATGCATACTGTTACACATATTCTCATCTTCTCTTATTTATCTAAGTAAAATAGAATTTGAAATAAAAATAACTTTAACAGAGCAGCACTTATTATACAGTATTATTTGTCTAAGTAATTTGTAGAGTCTGTTATGGATGAATGATACACTTTACATGCAGGAGAGACATAGTAATATTTTTATTAAGAGAAGACTATTATTTTATAAAGTTCAGTGGTAAATAAGACAGCAGTTCAACAATATGTGATGTTAAGGTACATTCTGCTATATACTTCATAGAGGACAGGATCAGACAAAATTGTCAACAACATCCTCTCGTTGAGCCATGATGTTCAGACTGGACCCCCTTGATTTTCAAACTCCTTTCAGAGGAGTCTGGGGACAGCTGGATCCAGTCTTAGTCCCAGACTTGGTCAACGGTTTATGTCTAAAGGCATATGTGCACAATCAATCAGATATGCAACTTAGCAACATTTGCAAAGTTCCACTTATTTATTTAGTCAGTTACTGAGGATCTGTCACTGGTAAGGGATCTCTCAGCCTTGAGAAGCAAACCTTATGAGGCATCCTTACTCAAAGAGAAATCTGGGCAGACAGCCCGCTGCCATAGAGGAGAGCTCAATGGGCCTTGAATAGTACCCAATTTAAGGGGTAAAAAGTTTAACCTATAGTCACATTTGCATACCAGCTAAATTTTGGTTGGCACATGCTCAATTACCCCTTGGCTTATCTGTCTCCCCAGGGCTCCACTTAAGCAGGATGTTAACTTAGTTGGGGATGTAGCCACCATGACTGGACATATCCATCATGACTGCCACTGGTCGTTATTGCTGGAGGTGAAAGGTCAGGTTGGAGGGAGGCTAGGGAAGGACACCATCGCAGAGCCTACGGCGAAATTTGTTGGTTCCATACGTTTAATTTGATCTCTTCCATTACACAGGCTAGCGTAGGCCCTCACCTAAAAATTTCTGCTACAGGCTCATACTTGCAGCTGGAAAGTGGAAGTTCCATTTAAGCAAGTTCCTGAGATTTCAGATGTGTGCTCTGCTCCACATGGAAAATAATAATAATAACTGTACCAAAAATTACTTTTTCATAATAGATTTTTTTTAATGTATGTGACTAGATTTCCCTATATTGGAGATGGAAATTTCTGAGATCTGTAGAGTCATAAAAATCTCCTGTGCAAAGCAGAGGCCAGACCTTGGGAAAGAAGATGTTTGCCTGCCTAGGCTGAGTGATAAGGAGCAGGGATGCAGCTGCTCAGCCCGGTTCACAGGCAGCCCCCCCCCCCGGAAACCTGTTGAAGCCGGCTGCTCAGCCAGGCTTGAACCCACTTAACCGCAGACGTCCTCCAAACTGGCTTTGGAGGTCAAACACCCGGAAATGAGGAAGAAGAGGAGGAAGGCAGGACCCTCGAATTGAGAGCTGGGACCCCTGACTGGCGTGCGCGCCTGCGCACCCAGGGGGGAGAGTTGTGCAACTAGAGGCAGCGTTTGTCCGCCCCCGGGGCTGCCTCCTGGGTCGGACTGACCCTACGTGCCAGGATGCACCGGGCATAAAAGTGGACAGTGCGGAGAGAGCTGTGAGGGGGAAGGAGAAACTCCTAACTCTGAGGCCTACGCTGTCTCCGCGGGAGCCGGTCAGCAACTCTCTCTCTCTGATCTGCCAGCTTGAGAGCATGTTCAGGTCCAGATCAGCAGGTACCACCTCGTGAGTAGTTATCCATACTTTGCTTCTTTTATGTACGTTCACCTGAATAAATGCTTGATGTAGTCATCTCGTTCTGGCGTGATTATTGCCGAATCCTGAGCCCACCCGGAACATTCCCCCATTCCAAAATGCATGTATAAGTGGACAAAACTATGTCCAAATATACATAACTAGATAAATCTATGACTCTTTAAAAAAAATCTTTTTATTAAGTATGTGTAGTCATCATCATACAAGCCTTCTTAAGATTCCAAGGAAGATAAGGTATACAGAAGGAGCAGACAAGTACTGAACAAGGGTTTGAAATGCCCTCGTTTTCTTGGAAAATAGTCTGGGGCAGGAGGAAATAATGTGCGATTGATTACATTCAGGTATACATATCTATTTGACTAATTACTGAAATAAAGAACTTTTTGAATATAGGAACTCAGAATTAAAAGGGAGGGAGGAAAGAAAGATTTCATTTCTAGATGACAATCCAACTTTCAAGTAAATGTGAATCTTTCCTTAGGTTTGAAAGCAATGAAAGTCTGGCCAAAATGAACTATAGATCTGAATACTCAGGAAAAATATGTGTGCAAAACATTTGTCTCTGAATACATTTGCACATTTCTTTCACTATGATCAGTTTAGATTTTAATAGCACCATAAACTTATCATTCTGCATTTTAGTCAATAGTCACAATGGACTTGAATTACATTAATATTATAAAGTTTATAACAAAATATAATTTTCCTGAAAAAATTCCTGAAAAAATTCCTGTAAATTTCCTGAAAAACAGCAATTTTCAAACTTTTTAATGGCAGTCACTGTTTATTCAATACCAAGTGGTCTATGAAACCTAATCATTCTTGTTACTAGTTAAGCTATTATTGTCTTCTTGATGAATACACATAATATTTACTTGACTTTACTTGACTGTGTTTCTTTAGATGTGCCAAAAGTACTTCCAATTAAATAATAGAATGTCATAAAAAACATCCTAATTTATTGCTTGTGTAAAAGGAAATGATGATTCATCAGTCTCAAATGTGAGATAAAGCACTGACATTTTATCAGCACTTTTTATGAATATTTAAAATGTGGAGGGAAATGCATTTTGAGAAGTTATATAGGTAAGAAAAGAAGAAGGAGATGGCTAGAGACAAGAAGAGAGAAAGAGATGAAAGAAATTAAAAGATGCAGTATGGAATTGCTATTGATGCACTCATTATCATATAAAATTCAGACAGCCACTTCAGAAGGGAGAATTAGGTTTATAAATGTACTTTTAGGCCTCTAAATACAAAATATTAATTGTGCCTCTGTTACGTGCTAGTTTATTATCTCCAAGCAAATGAGTGTCTGAAAGTGAGAATGCGGAAACATGTCTAAATATTAAGCAAGGCGAGTTCCTATCCTATCTGCAATCTGTTAGGCATGTTATATATCCCCTGAGTAACCTCAGCCAAGAGACCATAAAAGTGCTGTGATGGTATCTTTCTAATTCTCCCTAATGCCTAGCAACTGAACAATTCACCAACTGTGTGAGACACCCAGACTTAACTGTATTACCCACTTCTGAGGAGAGATTTGAACTTGGGCTTTAGGAAAGCAGAAAAATATTCTACTTATTCAGCAATGGAAGAGATTAATGTAGCTTTTTGTTGTTTTCCAATTCGAAGCTGCTCTAAAATGGAGCATGGGACACATTGAAATACCTGATTCTGAATTTTAGTTATCAGAATGCACACCTAAATGAATGTGGAATTATCTGGGCTGCATTTATTGTTTCATGAACTACATGTGTATTTAGTTAATAACTGCAACATTTTTTGGATCTGGGGAGCTATAACCTGAAAAGCTGAAATCACCTTTGGCATGTTTATGCTTTAATTCATGTTCCAAAAAATATTAAAATATTTATACAAAAAATAATATTTTCCACAGAAGACATTGATATAGTCTCACTCAGAGTATCTCATATCCTAGTATTTTAATACTTTATGATCGGTAGGAAACTTAATATAATCACTTGGACAGAAAATCCTGTCTTCTTTGTCTCAGAAAAATATTTCATACTCTAGAATTTAAAAGAGATGGTTCAATGAGGAAGAAAGGACTAATGTAGTTCAGGTGTTTTACTCTGGGAGAAGAGACATATTTGAAAACCCAAATATACACTGTATAAATGACACACTTTTCCAGACACAAAATATAAAACATAGTTCTTTTACTATTTTTATCTTCTTGCTGTTTTTTCTTCAGTGCTACTTTCTCAAATCACGCAAATTTTATGTTTTTGAATTTTACAGTGACACGAAGTCCTGAGAGTTAAACATTGCAATGGCAGATTCACCTATGTGAAACCAAGCCAAGAACTGTATATTTTATTTATTAAGCATCACTTTTTATGTTCATATTAATATTTATATGTTTGATTCTATTCAAGCTAATGTATGCTGGCAACTAGAAAAGACTGTTAACATTCATTCATCATTTGAAAATCAAACTATCTTTAAAAAAGAGACATTTATTCCTATTTTGTTCCTGTTATATTGACAGAAGTTAGCAGGGATATTTAAATGATGGAGATTATACAAAATTTTTTTTTGGTTAGCTAAGCTACTCTTGTTCACAATTCTGAGTGAAGAGTTTTACTCAGAATCTTTTCCACATTGTTTTCAGCTGAATTTCTCTGTAAGCAGCATCTTAAGGAAAATGTTGGAAGTGAAGATGAGAAATTAAAAATTATGGACCCGCTATATATATAGATTTTTTTTTCGTCCCTACCTTTTTTGTTCTTTTGAAAGTCATGCTAAAAACACATTGATTACAGTACAAATAGAAATGGACACTAAGAATAATAGAAGACAGAGTCATTCTACACCTGCCCTACAGGCTGTGCCCTCTTCCCATTCTATAATAAACATACATTGTCCTTCTAAGTAGAGGCTTGTAAAGGACAAAACAGAAATTAATCAATTTTCAAAATCGAAATGACTTAGACACTTTCAGGGTACTCTACAAGAACACGAGTAGGAACTTGATAGGTGTCCAAGAAAACATAATAAGGAGGTTTTTTTTTTTTTTTTTTTTTCAGTACAGGGAATTATAAGCATCCTTCAAACCATGATGATTAAGGAAGCTTCAGAAGCCTAAATAAATGAGTATATATTTGTATGTAAGCGATCCATAGTAAAAGAAATAATAATTCAACATCTGAATATAATGAAAACTTTGGGGGAGCATTTTGAATTTTTTACTCTTCATCAATGAAGTTATGATAACAATTCTTTCACACTTGGTGTTTGATATGTTGTTAGTATCTCGATTATGTTGCTATAGGTATGTTTTTTAAAGAGACGGTTTATTATGAGCATCTTTTGCTCTAATTTATGTCCAGAAAGCATGATTATAGTCACAATCTTCTTATATAATTTAATCTTACAATTTCTCTCTGAAATTCATGCACTTTTTCAGTAATTCATAATTTGTGTGCCATTTAAGAAGATGACCAGTTGTGATTGCTCCTACATATGGAGAATGGATCCTAGGCTTTAAATGTAACCAGATGTTTAATTACCTTAATTATACAATGTAGTCTATCTTATCTTCTGCTGTCAATATAGCTAATGACATTCTTATTTTGGCAACAATAGATTGTAATATTTGTTTTCTCTTTTTCCATATTACTTTTAGAGACTGTATGTGTTCTCGTGCTCTATTTTCAGGAAGAGATACTGCAAATAGCTTTTTAAGAAAAAGCTTTACTGGGGCTGTAGAATTCAAAGAAAAGATAACAATCCTCAAGAATTACTGCTATTTAAAGAGATGTGAAGGTTACATCACAGCTGTTTGCAGCTATGCAGGGAATTTGGTTAACTTGCTACAATCAGTAGCTGGCAGATCAAGAATAATCTTCTACTTCAAGAAGGGTTTTCAAAAAGAAAGACTCTTTCCAACAGCTTCAAAATGGTGCAGTTGAAGAACACTTGTCTTTAAGAACATTCAAAGGCAAGAACACCAACCCAAGAGAGAGAATGTAATAAATCAGCATCTTTGGAGGCTATGATGCTTCTTCCTCATATACACCAAAATTAGTTGGAAGTTCTTAGGGACAAAAATTTTACTGGAAAAATTCAAAGTAATTTTCCTAAGATCAGGCCAGTGCCTTTTATTTTCATTAAAGAATGAAGAAATATGTATTTTATTTTCAGCAGCTGTCTTACAATTTCCAATTAAAGTTGACCATAGCTGTTCACTTCAAAGACCAGCATAACTGATACATTCATTTTGGTTTAAATAATGGAAATTATATTTCTCTTTTATTTTATTTTTAAGTGTCTCTTTCAAATTCCCATTCTCTCACATAGCTATGCTACCTTCATATCTAGCTATAAGCTTCCTTCACCTTCCCTCTTCTTTCACTTTGACACTGAAATCTAAGATCAGATTAATTATGTCTGAAATTTGCACTTCTCTTACGGACATTGGAACTATTTTTAAATTAAGTCAGATAAGAAGTTGACAACTGAAAAGTTGAAAACTTTTCATAAGTGAGTCTGTATTAGTGAAATAAGATATCTTCATGGAACCATCACTTAAAAATGTTTTCTTTCAAATGAGATAGACAGATAGTAGTTTTGAATTTATCCCATTCTTAACAAAGCTACTTACTTAATATTAATGTGAACATGATTTAATTGACAAAACTAAAATGATAAAAAAGTATGAAATATTGATGCAGCAGATTTAAACAGACCATAAGACATAATAACAAATTGTGGAGAATGGAGCTGATATAGCTTCATTATTCCCTTCCTGCAACTTCTTAGCCATTCTATCAAAGAAGGAACACGGGAATAAAGAATACAGGACAGTGGGAAGATCTGGCAGAAGACTGATGGCTACATAGATAGATACAGAAGATAGAGATAATGCATATGTTTATATATACTCTGTAGTTTTTGTATTTCAGGTAGAAAATACAACAAATTGGCTAATCAAGCTAGTGAGTTCATCATACATCTCTAGTTCTTTTTTTAAAAGTGTATTTTGAGAGCTAAGGATTTTAAGATAAAAAAACTATAGAAATAGAAAGCATATTTTTTTTCTCATTCATGTAGGTGGCTAGTACATTTATCACTAAACTAAGATGCTATATGACTGGCACTGGCAGTAGGTGACTATGAAATATTACATAGTACCCTGTGCTAAAATATTCTGATGTAAATTTCTTCTTTTACTCTGGACTGATTAGAATAGGGCTTGGAACATCCTTTTTTTTTTTTTTTTTTAAAAAAAAAAAGAGAGATTAGAAACTAATGAACAAGTTAGCTGAATCTATATGACAGCAATTAAATTATCATCAGACTTTAGTATCAGTCATCTGAAGTACCAATTGTACTCATGCTAAATGAATGTTTCTCATTAAGTGTAATGCTGCCCAGTTGGAGGATAACATGTTTGTATTCATCCTTAACTGATTTGGCTAGAGCACAAACATAAGACTACTCGTATAAGTGCAATTATCTGTGTGTGCTTGAAAGAAATAGCTTTTATTAGATTCTGTCTCTCCAGAACAGTCTTCAAAAGTACTTTCCCACTGAGTTCACCTTGTTTATAGTAGACATCTTTTTTTCCTCAAAAAAAACATGCAATATTAAGCACCACCACAAGCATGAAAATAACACAAGAATTATTATAACGACTAACAGTCGTTTTTCTGTAGTGGTTCTTAATGACACACTTCTTAGATATTTTGTAACAATAATGGGAAAAGATAACACAGTGACTCATTTTAAGCACAAACATGCATTCCCTTAGCTCAGGAAGTTCAACAAGGTGCTAGAGAATTATATTTTATAAAAATTTTATAGTTTGTACTGAAGTTGCGTTGAACATATTTTTAATTGTTTACTCATAAGAGAATTCTAAGAAGTGAAACATGAAGTCTGTATTAACATAACCAATATTGCAGGTATTGAGATCTTTTTCTGATAGGAACCATAGGAACACTGCCATTTAAAGCTTTAAAATTTTAAGCTCACCCTGCATGCATGCTCTTTACAAGTTCAGACTAAACAGACTAAACTCTTCCTGAAACATAAAATTTCTCTTAACTGGGGAGCACATCTATCCTACATTGCATTCTCCAGAATAAATAAATAAAGTGCACAAAGATCTATCGTATATAATAAACAGTTAGAGCATGAGTTAAATGTCAACTTAGGTAGGGATAGAGGGGTAACAATGTTGATTTAGCAGTTGCTATTTGCAGTTTCTAAGAGTTGTGATCACTTGATTTCCAAGAGGTATCACCAGAACGGTAGTCAAGTTCAGTCGATTGAATACTGTAAATTTGTTGAGGGACCTCTATGACCTCTAAATGTCTTATCTGACAGTGCCTCAATCCACCTGTGGGTCTGTTTGATGTTTTGAATGCATTCAACTCTTAAATCTCAGGAATCAAGTGTTTGTTTTTCCTCTGGATTTATCTCCCTTGATCATCTGACTTTTAATAATTTATATTAAAAATTACCAAAGGGAAATAAAATGCAGTACTTCTCATTAAGAAAAAATAGTGCAATATTTAAGTTCCGGAAATTGTTTATTTTTTTCCTGAAAACAGAAACATTCTATTGTAATTTGCTTCATTTTTATTTCACTTGTTAATCCAAATTAATGGAAATTCTATAAAAGAATTATCAAAGTCCACAGGAAAAAAAAAATGACTTTTCTTACTAGTTCTTTTTTTTTTTTTTCCAAATCTTACCTATAAACTTGGCTTTTTAACAAGAGAAGACACTTATTTTTGCAAGTGAAAATATTTTTTTGGGGGGTTACTCTGTTCTAGATCGTCAATAAACTATATACACTATATGCTATATGCTTGCTATAACTATTCTTTGATCAGGAACTGGTGAATTGCGGGTGCAATCTGTGTGCATTATTATGCACATAGATATATTAATGTAGAACATATGCAATTTATTGAGGAATTTGTCCCTAAGGATTTTTAAAGAAAAAAAGGATTTGTAACATTGGTATGGTTTTGTAATACTGTCCCACAGTTAAGCATGTTTTCACTCCATGGAAGGAACATTTTAATACTTGATTAGGAACTTGACACAGAACTGTAGTCCCTGCATTGCCACAGATACTTATCCTTTCCAATGCCAAATTGTAATGTAAATCCATGCCTTTAATTAATTTTCTGATAAATGCCACTTTCAGTTGGATTGATGGTGTCCTGAATGAATTGTTTTGTCACAACTTCATATGGTATTGCAATAGTCACTAACTATAGCAGACTCTTTTCCACTATCAAACAGCCTGAATTCTTCAGTTTGAGTACTGATGAAAAAGGGGCATCTGGTGTATGAGTACATGAGTGCAGAGTAACTTCAGTTTAGGAAGAGAATTGCATTATGATCAGCAGCATCTTTGAAGGTGTAGGGAATTTAGCAGAAGTTGAAATTCTTCAGCTCTTCCTTTTTCATGAAGAAGACATTTCTTAAATTTATCTGTTGAACTTCTCATGGCTTCTTTAAACAGACAGATCTGACTGTTCTTCCACCAAAAGTGGCATATTACTTGTCAGTCCTATATCAAAGTATTTATCAAAGGCTTCTGCCAGAGTCACAGCATAATTTTCTAGAAATATTTGCAGGTCCTTCGTCTTCTTGCAGAAGCCAAGTGGGAAGGACTTCTGGTTCCCAGGATATACTGGGAAAAATAAGAAATGGGCTGCTCCATAGGTGAAGGATGTGAATGGTTGTTCAGTTAACCTTGAGAAGAAACTTACAAAGAGAATGGCAGACAGCTGTCATTTTTTTCCACTATCCAAGCTTGTAAAAGCTGTAGTGTTTCACGTAGCATTTAGTAATAGAAAAATGCTGTTTCATTGTGTGACCACTGCTGGGTGTGGACTAGAATATGGCTGAATAATATAAGGAATGATGAGGGACTTGAAATGAGACCTATAGCAAGTCCTAAAATTGCCCTTGCAGAACAGAAGTATGCTCATTCCTCATATGTGCAACTTCAGCTGTGTCAGAGACAATAACACTTCATAATGAAACTCCAAAGTGATAAGGAGCCTGCATGATTTTGATGACATGTTATATTAAAAAAAAAAAAAAAAGAGAGAGAGAGAGAAAAGGAGAGACAACTATCATAAGTTTTATAATTTGGGCAATCTCTAAGTAAATAATTCAAATTTTATGGAAGTGTGATTTTTCTGTAAAAGTCTGGAAAAGTTTTTGAAAATTTTGCATTTGCAAGAAAGGATGGTGTCCTAGACAAGAGTACAAATGAAGAAGTTATATAGAAAGTAGAAATTTAAACATGTGAGATAAAAGATAAAAATGTCAGGGAAAATACACTCTGATCTAGAATGCATTATAAATTCATCAGTATTGCAGTGCACAAACTATTTAAAGTTCAGAAAATGATAAAATTTAAATTTAGGAAGATAGTTAAATGTTAGATGAAAATCGAAGAATATTATTAGGAATATTTCATGCTGATTAAATACCTGCACCACTAACAGAACCGGCTATTAAAATGACTTGAACAACCGACAGAAATCTAAAAATAGTCGAATAAAATGATATGAATAAAATTAATATTCATTGTATTTAACCTTCATATGTACTTTATTCCTTCTGCTTTTATTATATTTTTGACCTTTCCAGATATAAAAATAAATAATAACATTTTAAAATTTTGTATTGCATCCAAATACCGACAACAGCCCTTCCGGCCTTGCCAGCTGAGTAAAGTGAACTGAACATGATCCTGAAAAAGGCTGAGCAACTTCTGCAAAATTCTGATTATCCTTAATGCCCCCTAAAATTGATATAAGTCAGAATTAGGAGTGTTGAGCACATTTCACAAATAGGTCTAATTAATGTTGTGTATTAAATACTTTGCACTGTGGAATTAAATACAGTGTGCATATTATCTGCAATTCCTTCATTTTAGTAGAGAAGTGAAGTGGGAAGGACGTTTGGCTCCCAGAAAGTGAGCCCATGTAGAGGACCTATTAGCAGGTAGATTAAATAACTCATAGATGGAAGAATAATCATGAAATATATTTTAAACTTCTGGAAAGAGCAAGAACTTTAGCAGTAAATGAAAAAATCTCAAACAGCTAATGATTAATTAGCATTCAGGAAAACGTTCTTCTGCTTGCATACGGGAAATCTAAAACCTCTCATCTCTAACTAAATATTTTTTTATTGGAAATGTTTTAACATACTGTAAAATTCCAATGAACTGATAGTATTGATGATCAAAAGACTTTTATCCCTCAAAATACCCCTTAAAAATTTGAAAAGGTTGGAGAAAGTCTGCCTATTCAACCTTAATCTTATGTCCATTGAACTTCTCACATCTAGAAAGACGTTGAAAGTTGAAGGAAGGAAAAGACATTTATGGGGATTATCAGCAGCTCTCATCTGTGTGATTGAAAGATTTAGTTTGTTTAGAGAGTCTAGGGGAAGATATGAGGAAAGCTTTTGAGTGTTGAATGGATTGTTGTAAAGATGGAGGGACTCATCTGCTCTCCAGTCCATCAGTGTTTGAGTAGGGTAGGATATAAGGAAAGGAAAAAGAAGGGAAAGAGGTGAATGGAACAAAAATAGGTTTTATTTATATAAAGGAAGGAATTGGATAACTGTCAGAAGAAAATACTAAGAAGATTTTTAGGCTAGAATAATAGTGAAATAGAAATGCCTGGAAAATTTAGAGTCCATGATTACCAGAAGTAGTCTGTTTTTCCTTCCACTTTGCTGTAGTTACTTGATGTGATATTTGAGTATTCAAATAGAAATTGTGAAAGGAACCAGCTGTGTCAAGCATGACAGTCATTCAAATTGTCTTAAAAAAAATCTTTGCTGTTGAAAAAACTGATAACGAAAGTATGTATTTACTTCTTCATACAGGTAGAGATTGCATTTCACTTTTCCACTGATGCAATCAAGATTATGATGTTTTGGTCTCAACTGGAGTTGCAGTGGCTATTAATTGCTTAAGACCTGAGAAAAAGCTTTACTTTACTTTGTGCTGGTTCCAGCTGGCTGAATCTGACACCAGATGCTTCATGATAACCCAGGAAAACTCTGTCTTGGAAATTAAGTATTTAGGAGCATAATCTTCAATATCATACATCAAAATCAGATTTTGTTCCAGTGGTATGTGATAGACAGCTAAGCTTTTAAAATTTTTCTTAGGGAGCTCTGGAGTCAGCTGATGACATCCAAAAAGTAGCAAACAATAATGCAAAGAGCAATGTTTAGAAAACAGTGAGGATGGCAAGCCAATGAAAAAGACGATGATGATAAGTGGCCACCTGAGTATGGCAAAATTTTCAGTGGCACTGGAAAAGAGCAAAAGAGCTTCATTCACTCTCTGGAACGCATAATTGCTTTTGTAAATCAAAAGTTATATATTTCTACAGACATAGATAAGCTTAATCTTTGTTACCATTACTATTCATATTACTATTGTTATTACTATTGCTATCAATATATTTTATTAAATTGGAATTAACATTTTTCTTTTTTTTTTAATTTCTATGTTATTCACAAGATAAAGGAGTTATTTTGGGGTTGTAAAATTAAATATATTTCTTGAGATGGCAATTCTTATATTAAGAGGTCACCACTTTAGCCTTTTTCACACAATACCAGATGTCTAATGCAGAATGCTTTAATATTTAATTACCCTCTGTCAATTCCACAGTAGAGAGGGCAACAGTAATGTAAGGTTATTGAAACAATAAGTGCCTGTAAGAATAAGAATTGGAGAAAAAATTGGAAACTCAAATGACTGGAAAAAAAATCTGATTTTGCAACTGAAAACTCACCTGAAATCTTCCTGAATTAATGAAAAAAAAAATGAGGGAGATGTGCTCTGTTCTGTCAAATACTTAATTGGTATTCTCTATCAGCCTTACAGATATTTTCTTCTTTATACTTTGTGTCATAAAGGAATTCATTTATGCATAGTAGAGTAACATTATTTTAACAAAAACCACTGTGTAACAGAATAAAATATCTCATGAAGCTTCCTCCATTTTTAAATACTGCAGTATTGTTCAGCAGTTTGTCCAGGCTTGTTTCAATGAAGAATTCAGCTTATTTCACTTTTGCAGACCCTAGATATGCTTGAAAAATTCTGACTTAAACCAAAGCATAATTACTTAATATTCTATAGATCAATCAATTCAAGATCTTATTCTTGAAAAGATAAAAATGTAATGGAATTACATCCTGTTTGCTGGACAGGACAGTTTTTTGAAAACTGCACTTCCTTAATAATCTATTTATTATTAGAATGTTATTTTGAGAATCCAAGAAAATGAAAACTAGCAGTTAACCTTTTTAGATTCATAACATTAAATATACCTTACATTTAGATCAGCTGAAGCTGAGGACAGTGTTTCATCTAAGAAATATGTCTTCCTATTCAGTGGATCAGAGTATACTATGCTTTATTCTATTGTAAAGTTTCTACAAGGTCGTCTTTACATATACACTGTCTGATTCATATATATATGTATTAAACTTAAAAAAAAAAAAATACCAATAGTTACCTTTTCTTTCCGGTTTAACAAAATTGCTTTTTTGCTAAGCATTTAGCTAAGCATTTTCAGGAAAGAGCTTGATTAGCATGTCACTTGGGAATTCTTTTGGATAAAATATACTTTATCACTACAAGAAAATTGTTTATTCTGAAATAAAGGTGAAGGAACTATTTTTCACCCTTTGTTTTTCCTTAATGTTCTTCCTTGACTAGAGTAATAATGTTTTAAATGTAGTCATATAAAGAAGATGAAAAGGAAACAGATTGTGAAGCAACTAATAGTGAGTTTTATGTTTGTTGGCTATTTTTCCAACAAAGTTTTTTTTTCTACTATATAAGTCTTAGAAGTTTAAGCCACTCAGGATCTCCATGTTCATTTCAAATTATTTGTTTATATAGTGGCAGCAATCTGACTTTGATAGAAAGTGCATTAAAAGGTTAAACAGTATTTACTAAATCTTTCACAAAAAGCATCTTCTACTAATGTTCGGTGGATAAAAGATGTTACTTATGAATAAAGTACCCATTTCTAAGATCTGTAAAAATTCATCAGGGTAGAGACTACTTGAAAGAAATGCTTTAAAATACAACAAATTTGTATACATGAGTTGGGTCTGTTTGTTTGCTTAATAGAATAAGATTTGAACATCACAGATTTATTACAACTGTTTTGCAAGGTGCATACTGCTGTCAATATCATTTCCCTTTACATCCAATACCTTTGCCCATATCCTAAAAAAAGACACTTGAAGATGTCAAAATTTTGATAAAATATGATTAAAGTGAAATTTAGATGTCAAAATTCACAAACAATATTTATGAAAGAAATTCTGTAATTTTGAAGCATTTAAAATGTTCCAAACCAAAGTGTTGGATGAATCTTGACATAAAAAAAAAGGGAAGGAAAAATTTAAAAAAAGGATAAGAAAACCTGAGGATAAAAGGGTAGTTCTACAGGTTCCCGTGCTTTTTTGTGCGTCTCAATTCTCACTGATTTCATTGAAATTTGGTGGTATTCAGTGTTGCAAAGAAATATACAGCAACTTAGTGCACTCTGGAAGAAAGCCAAGAATTTCTTAGATTTTGTTCTTTAAAACTGACAGATCTTAATTTGTCACTGTGATCCCACTTTGATAGGTTAGTAGGAAAGTTTCCAAAATAACATTACTGATCTGCATTTTCAGTATTTAATTCACATATAGATCATTTGAAACCTATTCTACACCAGTCAAGCACCCAAAACTTCTATTGACATCAGTGTCTGGTAAAATTAGATTCTAGATAGAAAAGAAGTTTCTTTAAAGAAATCAATATAAAACCAAAGAGCAAAATACAAGGATGAGAGAATGGCTGGATTTCTAAGTATATAAATACATTCTGTTATATGGCCTGGAGTTTGCCTTTTAAATTTGTTAAACCTCTTCATATGGTCCCAAGTGTGTTAAGACTTCAAACTTCATCTCTATTTATCAGTTTTTATGAGGATTAATGTCCAGAAAGAAAACATTAAAAAAAAAAAATGTATAACCTGTTGCAAATGAAGCAAAGGATGATAATTGGAAATTAATATGGAATAAAAATCAGTTTCTCATAATAAAAGTGAAGATGATTTCAGCTAACAGTGTTTCTGGCACACAAGTAGATGTAACAGAGCTTTGGGGTTTACTACTGAAAAAAAATCTTAGATATGTCTTATATATTAAATTATTCAACATGCCTCTTGTGAGGTGAAGGTGTACACCTGTACACCTTATTTTTTTCCATTTATTTCATCCAGAGTTTTTGTTTTAGCTTAATCAATGCTGAAAATGATACTCTGCTAAAAAGCATCATGACCTAATGTCCTTTTGCTGAGCGACAGTTCAAAAGTCAAGCTATTTTTCTTTCTTACTGATAATAAAGATGCAAGAAAGTATCAATCCTCAGTAACATTCTGAAGCTTCATTAATTTCAGTAAATAAATGTTCATTATTATAAATATGTTGTTTCTGTAAGTGAGACACCATCTGCTATTGGGCATTTACCTGATTAGGATGAATCTCACCTGCTCCATTGCTTTGTACCACTGTATTCCGGAGAAGCAAGAAGTACCAAAAATATTTTATCACTGAAGATAAGGAGAAAAAAAGGAGATTCTGAGAATACATAAGAAATAGTTCATTCTTTAATTCACATAAAGAATAGAGCTATAAAAGGATCATTTTTACGCAATTGCTATTCGGAATGGAAATGCAGCTCTTAGGATGAATTTGCCATATATAGTTCCATGAAGACTTTTATTCCAGCATTTCTGACATTCTGTGTGCTTTCATCTTTAATGTTTACATTAAAATATATATTTTTTAATCTCCTTAAATAGGTAAATTTTGTAAATATTATATTCCAATAAATTTCATAAGAGCAGATTAAAAAAAGAGTCCTAAACTGTAGATAAAACTTCATAAAATATAGATTCTGGTATTTCTGTGCCACAGAATGTTTTTTGGTGTTATTATTGCCTAAATCCTGCTTGATACAATTCTGCTATGATTACTGTTGTTTAGTGCTTAAAGTGTAATTACTTTAAGCCTACACACCAATATCTTTGGACCAGTCAGGACTAAGTGGTTTAGGACTGTTTCAGTTCCCATAGAGTATTTTAACAAATGTTTGAAGGTCTGAGAAATTTCTTCTGAGAATGCTCTTCAATTCTGACAGTAAATCAGTTCAGATGTGTGTGGCTGCTGTCGCTTACTATTTAATTACTTCTAAGCACTAATACAAGAACCTGGCCACCAATATTAAATGCCCAACATAGTGATCACAGGACTTCAGAAAAGACTGAAGTCTTTGCCTTCCCTTTCCCTCTCCCTTTCCCTTTCCCTCTCCCTTTCCCTTTCCCTTTCCCTTTCCCTTTCCCTTTCCCTTTCCCTTTCCCTTTCCCTTTCCCTTTCCCTTTCCCT